>VZTF01008717.1:627647-654881 GCA_013397755.1 Cnemophilus loriae | reverse complement strand
AAGGGAAGGAACTAACTGTAGGCAGAAATTCTGAGCCAACAAATAAACTTTCATTATTTTGGAAAGATCCTGCTTTCCTCATTCATTCCAGCTAATGTTACTCAAGTAATTTCAGCAATTTTGATGGCAACTACTCAAGCAGAAAAGGACTATTAATTTAATGAATGGCTCCAGAGACAAGCCTTCAAGTATTTTTTTCTCTTTTTCTTTTCTATGATTTACCATTCTCAAAATATCTTCTGTAAAACTCATGGTTGTTTTTCCCTGGTTTTGAGTAATGAAACTCATTCTGTATTCATTACTTAGCTTCCCCAGATTCTTTTGCTGAGCTTTTTATGGTAGCTGAGGAGCTTCCAAAGTTAAAAATGAAAAGGAAATGCATTAAGTACTAACATAAACAAATCTTTCTTGTCTGTCCTTCCCAGGAGAGGAATATTCAGTATTGTTGTGTTACATAGCACAGCATAGTTTGAAGCTCTATGTTAATTTCTTTCTCATATGGACTGAAAATGGTCGGGTTCACAATTACTCTTGTTTACTGCAAGGGTGAAGGGCCAGCTGGCTCTAGCACATTTCCTGTAGATGCTATTGGGTTGCAGTGAGCCATCAGCAGAAAGATCCTTAAAGTTGTGCTTATTGCAAAAGTTTGAGCACACTTCCCCCACGTAAAAGAGACAACAAATACCTTCCTTTCTTGTCAAGGACTGCCTGAAATTTCCAGCAGAGAGGAAATGCATAATTATTTCCAATTCTCTTTTTCATGCTCCAATGGCCAACCACTTCTCTAGCTTTTAGTTTCAATAGTTCGAATAACCTTGAAAATCACCAAGGTATTTTCAGTGTCATGCTTTAGACCCTCACTTGCCTGAGTTACAGAAAGCTGGAACTGGAGAGCAAAGAATCAGTGCAAGTACCTTGCCATTGGCAACCCATATTGCATATATTCAGAGGGTGCAATATTTTTCTCAGTAGTTACAATACAGTCCCAAAGTTAAGTGCAATACACAACTCCATCTCAGTTTTCAAGTACTTGGCTGTAATGATCATAAACTTTCATATTTGAAACAGCAAGTTATTTTTATTTTTCATTTACACTAATTTAATCCTTCCTTGTTCTGTTTCCACTATTAAAATAAGCATCCACATGCAGACATCATGAGACAGATGCAAAAAAGATTCCCTGATTTGGTGAAAACTTACTTGGCCACAAAGGTCTGTTTCTTAAAGATATATGCAGACCAATGAGAAGTTCTAAAATTAGTGAATGTGAAAAATATGGAAAGCACAATAGGAGGATAAAAGTTAAACAATGAGTTATAAATAATGTTTTGACTTACCACATTTTGAAAGTTAATTTTAGACTAGATAATTCAGTTGATTATTCAATGAAACTAGAGTTCTTCAAAAATTTCTAGTTCTAAAATATGCACATTTAACTTCAGAAATGTTAATATCGGTGTTGAACCTCAAAAAAATCAATGGTGTGACACTTGTAGCTACTTAGAATATGCACGTGTAGGAAAACACAAGCAGCTGCCTTACCTGTAAAATGTTTTATGAACTTGTCTTTTAGACTGGAATCTCTTGGAAAAATTTCTGAGGAGAGAAGAAAAAAAAATGTATTTATCTGGCTTAGGAATTGCAATAAAAGCCCTGAAAGCATAATATGCCAAGATGTCTGATGTACAGAGACCAAATAGCTTCCCAGATTAACTATGGAATTAATTTTCATAGTTGCAGGGGGTGGGTATGGAAAACATTGTGAAGTATTTCAGGTAATTCCCAGAGGAATACTAAATAGTCATCCTACAATGCACAATCATTTTCTGATAATAATTTCTGCACATCTTAGGTCTGAGTGGGGCTATAAGTATAGAAAGACCACAAATAATATAACTACATTATCATGTTCTGACAGGTACATAAGTATCTGAACAAATTATGTAAAATACCTGGATAAATACAAACTAAATATCACTTTTTGGGTTTTGAAATAACAAGTATCTGAAGAGAAAAAGCTCCTAAAAATCACCTAAAATAGACATGTGCCATGCACATTTTCATTGCACTATTAGTAAAAAAAAATGGTCCTCCTCTCCTGTGAAAACTGCTGTGAATTTTAAAATATTCCCTTTCCATTTGTGGCATTTTTTTTCCAGAAAGTGCAAGAGAGTAGAAGCCTCAGAACATACAAAAGAATCACAAAGAACAGAAAATGGAACTAACACAAAAAATAAAATTACTTCTTCTTCTTTTTCTCTCCTTTTTTCGATGGGATGCTGCCTCTGGCTGACAGCAGAAACTTTTGATGCAAGTAAATATTTTTAGCACCAGTACACCTCCCGCCAGTCTCATGAATTTTCCACTGAAAAACTATTACAAAATTTTTGGGTACCTGAAGTTATTAGTGCAGACAGTAAGTTGCCTGCTATATCAAATTCAAAGAACCTTCCCTGGCAGTTATACAAGGAACATGACTAACTTGCAGCATTAGGACCTGCAGTTAAATATATTTATTCACTAAAAATAATTCCTGACATCTAAAATAAATTCAAATCTTTGTATTCTCCTACTTTTTTTTTCAGTTCCCCATCTGAATTAACATTTAGCTCAGAAGAGAGCAAGTTTCCTTTCATACTATAGGAAGATGTTGGTTATCTGCCAAGATAAATTCTTACCACTGGCTTTAGGCAGTTTCTCAGAGGTCATATGGGTGTATTTTTAGGCTTGGATTTTAAACTAAAATGCCCAAGTCTTACTGCAACTCATCAAGATTAGGAGACCTACTTTACTTAAGATTCCTTAAAAATATCAGTTTTAACTAATTTCTTTCCTTATTGCAGAACAAATGCCACCCCTTCTCCAATAAACTTAGAATTTTACTGATAAGAAATGTCAAGTAGTTTCAAATTATATAGAATGAAGACTATAAAAAGGCAAAATAGGGAAACAATTGGTGTGAGTTTTGAACGAGATGCCTCAAATGAACAAGTACTGATGAATAACCACAGCCTGGTGAAGGATGATAGGCTAGGAACTGACTGTTCTTGCTCAAAGAGCATTTAGACACAAACACTTGCAAAGTACATAGAATTTCCTATGGGAACAGTAGCTGCGTTTTGCCTCGTAAAATTCTCTATTTGCCACATGAAATTCTTTAGGAAAAGTCTGTGTACAGCCAAAACCCCACCCCTTAATGCCCAGAAGGTGAAACAGGAGGACAGATTGATGCTCTGGCAAAGAGCAATGCGTTGCAAGCATAAAATTGCAGCTGTAGCTGTGTTGGTAAGCCTGAGAAGGAACACTGCAGAGTCTGCTTTCCACGAGTAACCCACACCGACCCGGGGTTCGCACCAGCCCAGCCTCGCCTGCCCCAGCAGGGAAAACTAGGTCAGTTGTGTGTTGAAAAGCAGCCGAATGACACTGCCTGCGTGCCTGCTGCTCCCCTGCTGCGGCTGCTGTCCCTCCGGGCGGCAAGCAGCTTTTCAACATGTGCCCATGGTTCAGCTTCCTCCAAGTGCTCGTTTGCTTAATAGTACAGTGCATTTGCTGGGTAAAACACAATCAGTGAACCCCTAGCCCTGCACAAAAACGGCCTAAGCTCATTTGTACAAGAATCACGGGCAGCACAGGTTACGGGAACGCTTCTGGCTCTAACCGCAGAGGCAACTCCCCCCGAACTATGAATTACCCAACACGAGCTCAGTAATTTTCTCCAGTCTTCCAGCAGCGTAGCCAAGCCCTTCTGTCTGTACACAACTGCGAGGCTGCGGTCTCAAAGGACTTAGCATTTCAATCAAACTAATGAACATCTTCTTTGAGTAGAATAGGTGTCACTGACTCCTGATCACACTGCAGCCAGAAGCAGGATAGCAAGTTCATACAGAATGCTTCTATAAAGCACTGAAAAATCATCATGAAAAAGCCCCTGAACTAGCTTTTTCTGGCTTCTAACAAGCTCTTAGTTGCTCCAATCATATTTCATGTGCTATCTGTCATCTATTAAGGTGTCCATTTTCACAACAAAGGCCTTTTCCTCACAATGCAAGTTAAATTCCTTTGACATACTTATTTCACAAAAGAAGAACACAAGCATTAATATAATAAGATAGATTGGCAAAGTATTACTAAAATCAAAAGACTTCGAAGTCACACTGGTCAAAACTAAAAAAGAAACAGGAAAATGAAAAAATAATATGTTTTAAGTGTGAAACCCACATGAACAGGAAATATTGAGTGGAGAGAGCTTACTCGATGCATTCTTGCCTCAAGACCATATTACACAAACTACTAAAATACAGCCAGTGCATACCCTATGGGATATAGTAACATTGGTTTTAATCTGCTGGGAGAATATTTAGACTGTGGCATTCTTGTGCCCAGGCTTACAAAGTCTGCACTGCTCACCACAGAGTATATCTGAGTTAAAAGGCACTTGAGCTATTGACCCTGTGTTCGTTCTGGGCATAATCTCAGTTTATAATCATAAATAACCTTAGTTCCAGGATTTCTTTCTTATTTACATGAGGACCTCTACGTGTATCCTTAGATATTTCCTCATCTGGGGCAAAATGTTGCTGGTCCTACACTTCCACAGACAGCACTGACCACGGACAACTATTAACTGGTGCTAAGACAGATTTGCTACTGAATCTTCTGTCTAAAACAGTAGGAATATTTATGGTAAACTCTAAGGACAAGACAAATTTAGAGGGTTTTCCAGCTCTGCTTCACAGACAGAATGGTTAAGTTTATAATGCAAAGTTGGTTCTAAACCATCCATACTATTTATTAGTTTTATCAAGCTGTGACATTTAACAGAAGGTCTCATGCCTTTAGGTAAGATCTGCCTCAGTTTTATCCCAGCTGGGATAAATGGGATCACGGGAAGAGCTAGCAATGTCTGAGCTAAGAATCAGTAAGCAATAGCTGATGCAGCTCTCCTCTGTCACAGTTTGTTATAAAATTTCCAAAGCTGATTTAACCACTGTTGTAAAGCTAATTCCCTAGAAAATTCTTCTTTCAGTTGTTATTCAGCACCCAGCAGCTGACAGGAATGTTTAATTTTTCACTAATTTGGGTGAAATTACAAAGAGGTAGGAGATTAAATAAACCACAGCCTGGTCTCAGGCTTGTACTCAGCTTGCAATTTAAGACATAGTTGCTCCACCTTCAATGGGTCTTTTCACCTTTCTGTGCCTTCAGTTTCTCTTTGTTTTGTCTGTTCAGACTGCAAAGTTGTGACAGCAGGTGCTGATTTTTACCGTGTGTTTGCACCGTCTCCAGTATCATATCACCATAATTCTGCCAGGAACATTCATGTCCTGATGGAGTATAAAAAAAAAGAACTGCGATTGCAGCCCTAAAAAAAACAAACTCCACACAACAGTTTGTTGACTTGAGACACATAACCTCCACATCCTCAGGCAGAAAAAATCAAGATCTCCACTTGTTTATGCTCCCAATAGACAACTTTTGTATATTTTTATTTTATTCAGAGAATTAGTGTCAATCAGACAGCAAAAAGTGCTCCACTGGTCAAGGCTAGGCCAATCAGAAATGGTGGCAACACCTCTGTGATAACATATTTAAGAAGAAAACAAAAAGAAGTTATTGCACAGATGTAACTGCAGCCAGAGAAGAGCAGATTGAGAACATTGAGAGAAACAGCTCTGCAGACACCAAGGTCAGTGGAGAAGGAGGATGAAGGGGAGGAGATGCTCCATTTGCTGGAGTCAAGATTCCTCTGCAGCTGGTGGTGCAGACCATGGTGAGACAGCTGTGCCCCTGCAGCCCATGAGAGTCCAGGGGGATGCAGAGATCCACCTGCAGCCCGTGGAGGAGCCCCACACCAGAGCAGGTGGATGCCTGAGAAGTGGCTGTGACTGTGTGGGAGACCCATGATGGAGCACAGTCCTGGCAGGGATCTGCAGACCCACGGAGAGAGAAGCCCGCACCGGAGCAGGTTTCCTGGTAGGACTTGTGACCCCATGGGGGACCCACACTGGAGCAACCTGTCCTTGAAGGACTGCACCACACAAAAGAGTGGTCCACGTAGCAGCAGTTTGTGGAGAACTGTTCCCTGTGGGATGGGCCCCGGCTGGAGAAGTTCACAGAGAACTGTCTCCCGTGGGAAGGATACCATGCTGGAACAGAAACAACATGCAATGAACTGACCTAATATCCGTTCTCTGTCTCCCTCTGCCACTGAGAGGGAGGAGGTAGAGCTGAGAAGGAGTGAGGGGTGGAGGGAAGGTGTTTTTAAGGTCTTATATTACTTCTCATTATCCTGCTCTGATTTTTGTAAGTAATAAATTCAATGAGTATCTCTAATTCCAACCTGTTTTGCCCACAACAGTATTTGGTGAGTGATCTCTCCTGGTCCTTATCTCAACCTGTGAACCTTCATTATATTTTCTCTTTCCTGTCCAGTTGCAGAAGGGGGTAATAGAGTGGCATTGGTGGGTGTTTGGCATCCAGCCAAAGTCAACCCACTATGGTTGTGCATTTTCTTCTTTCTATCTGTGAAATGGCAGAAGAAAACTGTCAGCAGTAAGATGCAACTGACTCTTCTATCATAAACCCAGATGCAAGCTTCCAAAACCTTTTGGCATGAAAATACCATGTGGGATTTGGTTTTTGGTTTTGTTTTGATCCTTACAAAGAACATTTCATGTCATGAAACTGCTTATAACACAGTACGTATTAGTAGAGTTTAAAATAAAAGTGACATTTTAAAGGATAAGACTTTCCAAAGTTTCAACTTATACAAAGGCTATATTTGTTCATAGTATACAAATAAATCTTGCACTGGTTGAAATATCACGCTCCCACAAATATTGGGACACTGTCAGCAAAACTGTCTCGAGTACTTACACAGAAAAGTCGCATTTATTTGGATGGAGCTTTTCTTTACTACAAATTCTCCACCTTGCCTAAAGATGGCAACTCTTGCCTACTGTGCCAGTACAAGGTAAAACACTACTAGGAGGAGGTTTGCATACTTTCGACGATGTCAAGATGGTTTAGTTAGCACAGAAAATAAAATGTTTGGTGATAAAAGTGATAATAAAATCATTCAAATGTAAATTCATAAAGAAATTTATAAGTTCCCAGAAGAATTGAAGCAACAGAGATGAAACTCAACCAGGACGAGAATAATACCCAAGTAAAGTGATATGCTAGGAAGACAAGTGAATAGAATGACATCAAAATGCCGGGAAGAAAGTATCCTCAGCATGACTGTTCCAAATATCAGTGAAATCCTAGAAAAACAATGCTTAAAAAAACAAACAAACAAATAAACAAAGCAAAAGATATTAAAAAACTTTAATGTCTCAAAACATCCTTTCTCTGCATGATTTAATCCATATACGTAACTATTCCTACAAATTTTAGAAATAGATGTACTTCCTCAGTTTAAAAAAAAAAAAATTAAAAAGAGTTTTGGTCAAAATAGAAAACAGTGCAAAGAGCAAAGATAAGGCATTCTAATGGAGAGAAAAAATGTTAATGTTCATTTGATAAGAATTTAGTGTGGTGTGCAGTAAAGCACAGGTGTTCGACTAGTGTTATACTTGGGAATAGCATGACAAAATACCCTGTGAATAGACGGAGCATGAAGTGTGTGCTTAGAGCTCTGTCCTGGGTATTCATGCTAGAGGTCAACAGAAACATGTGGTCACCACTGTGGGCAGATGTCACAGGGAGTCAATCCCAATCCCTGGCTGGGGCACTTTCCACACCGCGGTTTCAGGATGCTCGGGAGAGCAGCTCCTAACACAGCGCTCAGCAGCAGATGACATTAAGCATAATTGAATCAATTAGCATATACTTCTTTCTTCAGTACTCCAACCAATTAAAAGGTCTTAAATTCCTCCTTTCATTATTATACTTTGGCTGTGACCAGATTGCACAAAACTCTTACTTCTGGGCCCAGGGCTGGACAAAGTCCTTACCTGAAAAACTGAGGACTTCCAGCAGCCTTGTCTAGGCTAGAAATGCTAATTTTTCTGTACTTTTACCAAAATGGTATTACTTTTTGTTCTGTACACAATAGCTATACCAATATGGATTGAAATGTTTCTCTGGTTCTTCATGTGGTGTCTGAAACAGCAGAGAAACAGAGTATGCACTTTGTTGAAAATTTGTGACATTTTTATTCCCTGCTAAGAGACCAACAATTGACTCCGAGGTCCTCAAGAGTGCTCAAAATCCTTAGGATGAATTTGTGGTTGTATTACAAGTCAGTTCATAGACTAACAGATTTAACGCTTTTCCTATAACAGTCACCCATAGAGAGGGGAAAAAAAAAACCTTTTGCTTTGTGCAACAAGGAGCAACTCCTTCCATCACTAACAATCATAAATCATTAAACATTTTATATTATTTGTGTTAGAAATAACTGCCGTATGAGAAAGTATCTACTTAAATGATGTATTTTAATTCTCTTAGACTACTTATCTGTGATTTCTACTACATAAACTGCATTTCTGCTTTTCTTTTGTTATTTTTCTTCCAGTTTTCCGCAACTAAAAGTTTTATAATAATTTCTAATTGTTTTAGTAATTTGTTTATATACCCCCACCTCAGCTCACATAGCCTGCTTTCCCCCACTAGATCTGTAATTCCTTCCTTTAGACAAAGGCAAATATCTATTTTTGTGTCCAGTGTTCCGAGAAGTCACTGTGTTACTACTCCTGTTAAGTAACACACACAGTTCCCATTTACTGAATGCTTTTGTTTTGAGACTCTGATGTGTACATACTAAGCATAGATGGAAAATGAGTCAATGCTCCAGACAGATGCATTCCTTTCTGGATGTAATACTTCTGTCTGCAATTCAAAACTTACCACATTCCTCCAAGTGCTGTGTAATGAAGATTACAATAACTTAGCAATTTTTTTTCCTTTTCTATCATTCTCTACTTTACCAAGTGAAGAATTATCTAGTATCTCAGTATTTTCTGGGGAAGAAAAAGCCTCAGATAAATCTCCAAATCAACACTGCTTGGATTCACAGAGGTAAGGGTGTCTGCTCAAGAGAAAATCCTGAATTAATATATAACTGCATAGCACTGCCATCTGCTGAATGCAGAATATGCTGTAAGTACTCATGCACACCTCCTCTCTCTGAGAGCAGAGTTTGCCAGGCTTCTCATTACCCTGTCTAATGGGAGCCCTTTCAGTTCCTACAATACAAAGTGTACTCCAGAGCTTAAGGGTTACACATACAGCAATTAAGAATTCATAATTAATGACTTGGTCAATTTATCCTCTCAAAGAGTAGACATAAACACTATTCTAATCTCTCTGGACTTAATTGCTGTCCATACAATTTTTTTTTTGGCATTATAACTTTATTTGCAGAGAGTATTTGGAAGGCACATTGTGATATATTATTGTACCTCATTAGTCAAGTCCTAAAATGCTAGTTCTGCTCCCATGTCCGATAAATGTTTCCATGTTTAATCATTTGTCCAGGCTTGAAACAGTGCTTCTAAGGATACTTAAACCAATGACTTAACATTTACCTTCCTTGGTATTCATTCCAGTAATATTTTTCTGATGTGAACATGGCAAATAATGCTCTTTTTAAATGCAGATTAATTGATATATTTCAAATTCTCCCAACATTAATTATGAACAGAATATCTGGTTTTGTATATATAAACTTTTAAGTTTTTATTCTGGAAAATTCATCAGAAACTTGAGTAATGAAGTGGGCTATGACATCAGGCAGTTTAGAAGTACAATAGAAGTACAATTTCTCAAAGAGAAAGCCTAACAGGGTCTGCTTTTATAATGGTTGATGAAGTTTACCATGTCAGCCAGCACTGTCAAGAGTATTTAATTAAAAAAAAATCAGTGTTGTTATCAACTGTGCTAAAGATGGGCGTAAAAGGAAGCACTAGCTTCCAAAATCACAGTCTGGCATTTAGTCACAATTTCTATTTTCATCCTCTCTTCGCTCTAGAGTCAACCACTCATTCTTATCCCAGAACATCTACTCACATATGTCCCATCTCTCTTACTCACCCTTGTAAGTCTTATCTACATCAGCTGCTTCTTTAAACCCAGAGGGATTGATATCCACAGGGCACTCAGGAGCATAACTGCAATCAATTTGCCTCTACTAAAATTGCACTATTGCAAATACTGAACATTTAAAAAATTGCCCAAATTATTGTACAAACAGATTCTTAAAACTGACCGAAAAAAAAACCAGATAAGGACAAACGGTAGTAAAATGTGAAAATGAGCACATAAAAAACATACAAAGAGCAAAGGCATACAGCTTCCCTAGTTCAGAGTGCTTAATTTTTGTCTGTAGATCTATATGTGTCCTCATAAAATTTGTTTGATGGATTGACATTCTGCATGCTACAGATGCAAATAGATTTGAAATATTTCAAATTTCTCATTATTCCCCTTTCGCTTGGAATGGAATATTCATTATTTCTCTTAAGATTTCTAAAAGTAGTCTTGAAATTTAATTTAAAGTGCTTCTTTTTTACAGTGACCAGAGTCACATTCCACTCTCGCTGATGGCTGTATACTTCCTCTCACTCATCAACAACTCATTCATGTAATTGCAAGAGAATTATGGAGGGCATTTTATACCCAAATGGATTTCAGCTGTATTGTTATTAGAGACCTTCTGGTGGATACCAAAGAAACAGATGACAAATGTGAAACCCTTAATTTCAGTTGGATTTATAGAACTTATTTGAGCAATGGGGCAGTAAACTTTATCTACACTTTTATAAATAGTATGAAAGATTCTGTACAAAATATAATATAAATAGTAACCCAAAAGATGTGACTCGGATCTTCCTTTGAGAATAAAGCGGCACTTATTTATCTCTAATAACTGATAAACAGACAAGGCAAGTCTTACATTAGCTAGGCACATTCCATTTCCTTGAAAAATGTTATGAACAAGATTCTTGGATGTGCTTCCTGGAATAGCAGATAGCTGGATTCAATAAATACAATAGGTTTCCGCCAAATTATTCAAAGTGTGAAATATCAATTTTAATTCAAAATAACTATTTCAGTTATGTTTTATGTTCTATCATCCCCACTGGGTCATGGCATATGAACACCTAAGAGGGATAATTTCTCCTTAAATCCCTACTACTACCTCTCTCCTGGAGTCCTTCTGATTAAATGCTACATCTTACCTAAAAACGATGCAAGCTTGTAAACCATGAACCAAAACATGATCTTAAACCTTGAGAAGAAATACATTTATTTGCTACAGCGTTTTATTCCTAACTCCCCCATTCTTTGTTTACTTCAAATCATTAAATGGAGTCCGTTTCTGAATTAACTCAATTTACTTACTAGTAGATTACGAAGAGATTAGAAATTCAATGTCTCAAGCTACTTGCCACATTTCTGGCAAATCTGTAAGTAACATCCTACTGATTCAGCGCTAGTTTTTATGAAAAAAGTGTCCATTATCCAGGCCCTTTTTGGATGTTTTAGACTGTAAAAACATCACCGTTTTTAGGAAAATCAAATGAACTTTGATGTACATAATGAGACAGATAACTTTTAAAGCAGTCCATTTTTTTCAAGTTTCCCTTTCTGAAGCGCCAGAGCCACAATTGTGCTGCTGTCTCAGAAGGCGTTATGTGCTCACTTCTATTCTAAATTTATATTCTAAATTTGTGCTCATTTGTATTCTAAATTCTCTTCACTGCTGCAGTTTTTTCTCCATTCATCTGTGGTAGAAAATGAATGAAGTCTTTTTTGAGAAAGCAAGATCCTTAGTCCTATAATCCTTGTACTTCTTTATTAAACATCACAGGACATACTGAGAGTAGATTACCCCAGCCAAGGATGCTGTGGTATTGCAGGTACTATGATGGCAGTCTTGCCAAAATAGTCCATCTCAAGCACAATCGGTGGGAAACCTGCCTTCTTTCACACAAGTGAAGGGAGATGAAGTGACACAAAGTCCTCTGAGACAAATTTTTGTCTCCAAGTTTTTCTATGCTTCAGGTGGAATCAGTTTTTCCACAGAAACTTTCACCAAATCAAATCAGTAAGAGTAAACAAAGCAAACACATACTGATTTTCCTTGACTCTGCTTTTTCATTTTATTATGCTGCTAATTGGAAAGGATTCAGAAGTTCTTTCCTTTCGCAGCTTTCTGACTTGAATTCCAAGGACCATCTTTTTGAGATACCACAACTGTTCATGTAGTCTCAGTTTCCCACTCTCTGTGATCAACATCACCATATCGTTCAAAAGTAAAAGTACCTTTGACAGTACAAGGGCGGAGACTGGAAAATTCATCCAGATGTGAGAACAAACGTAGGAGAAACAGGCATAGGAGCATTTGGTGTTCATCTTGTGTCACTTGGAGCACTTTCAATGGCTACAAAACACGTTCCTACCTTTACTCATACCAAGGTCAATCCTTCAGAAGTTTTGGAGAAAAACTATTTTTACTCAAGACCCTTCAGTAGCCTTAGAAGCAGAAAAGATTGACTTGCGATCAGGGGAGGATGATGCAGATCTGTTCACATCCATGGTAAAGACCCAGACAGATACTTCCCCCACTCTTCCCTGTCACTGCCCTACTCTCGCCAAGCCATCGCCCTTCGCCTTCTCCCCTCCCTTGTGCTCTGCTTGGCCTCCGCACCTTGTCTGTACTCTGCTGAGCTGCGAGCGGGCACAGAGAGTGACAGGAATAGTTAGCAATCATTGCTATGAAGACAACTAACGGCATGAACTGTAATTCCAGGGAGGCCTTCCCACCTCAGCACAGCAATGACTATTTACGGCCTGAAAGGGCTTGCCAGCCTCCAGTTCAACATCCTCTTAAGGGCAACAGATTATCCCTAGAGTTGGCTCCTCCAAGACTGGGCACTGAACTGTGGGAAGGACATAACCTGAGGCTGGAAGAGCTAATTCACTCAAGCTACAGAAGAAACATTTAATCATGTCTGAAGCGTCAGGATAGGTGGACTGGGAATGGGGAGGATAGTTTTGCCTGCTGTGAACTATTCAGGTTTTTCAACACTGGGAATATTATGTTCCTCCTCTTCCCCTCAAACTTTGATTTTTCTTTGATTAATTCACCATTTGTGAAGCAAACATAATTGCTCGCTATATGCTTAGACACTATACATTCATTTCTCAGAAAAAGAAATCACAGCTCACTTCTGGTTAAAAGACTGCTGTAATGGTATCATCATCATCACAAACTTGAAGAAACTGAGCCCTAGCTGCAGTAGGAATGCAGAAACCAGCACCTAAAAACTGCCCTATCTAAATCAGAATATTTCCCACACTATCTTCCAAGTATGTCCAGAAATATGATACTAAATAATTTCTCTATGCTCTGTTCCTTTACAATGTATCAGTTACATGCTGTACCAAGTCGTTCATCATCCAGACAGAATTTGTACAAATATATGTCAGTCTGTAAATTGGCTGTAGATGTTTCCAAACATGTTTCTTTCTGTCATATGTCTACCAGTACTTCACCTTGTCACTAGTACTATGTGAAGGATCTTAGCCAGGTAATGGAAATGTACTTCAATTTCACACGTGAAGCCTTCTCCCAAAACCATCCCTTTCTTCCTGAATGTAAAATTGTCAGTCAGCTCCAGATAATTTAATTTTGTTTGTATCTAAAAATTCCTTTCAAGTTTTTAGGTCCTACTGTCCTTCTTCTAATAGTTTCCCAGCTTCTGTAAAGTCTTCATTATTAAACATGGTTTTTCATCATTTTTTTGAATTTTTAATAGAGAATTTAAAAATACTAAAGGAAGCATTTGTTAGTGTAATGGTGACATTAAAAAAAATGTTTTCTCCTTTTATTCGTAAAAGCAACAAACATCCCTTAGATGTTTAATACAAGAAAAAAAAAATCTCTATGAAGTTAAAGGTGTCTCAAAACTACAGTTTCCCAAGGGGATATTTATAAGCTAAAGTCTTTGAGCTGGGGCAGAGGTCTAATTCCAAGACTGACAGAGCTGTAATGCAAGACTACAATAAAGGGAGGAAAATACATGTACGTCTCCATGTATCTCTTTGACACTGGCAACTGTCAAAAACCACCGTCTGAACCTGGAATTCTAATTTCCATGGTCAGTGACAGAACCCATTGTTTGAATGTCAAATTCTGGAATAAAAACCAAGAGCAACTAAGGAAATGGATTCTGTTTAGAGTCTTAGCTCATGTTTACAGCAATGAACCACAAAGCAGTTGTGTAGAAGCAGCTCTCTGGATTCCTGACTGGTACAATTATTCTAGGAGCTGGTGTACTCTCAAATAACACATTTTGAGGACTGAAAAACACTGGAAGGAGAGTATGCCCTCATTCTGTTCTCCTTGATTTCAACAGGAGCAAAACCAGGTCCTCAATCTGTGTGTAATTCACATGATCTACTTAACTAAACAATTAAGTCACAGCTCTGACATCTGATATTTATTTTAAGTTCTTTGAGCCAGATTCTTTTCTCTGAGCCAAAGCTTTTGTCTGTTCTGGTGGCAAAAAGGCTATAACAGCCGTGGATTTTCCCAGCTGGAGATTCTCCCAGCATGAATAAGTCTTTACCTGTCTGGTAAAATCAGCTTTCATGTTATTTCCTCCTCTATAGCACCCTCTGAATATTTACCATAGTCTTATGAGAAAAAGTAAATTACTAGGCCTGGTCTGCAGCCCTCATTACCATGCTTCAAATATCCTTAGCCTGTATACTTGTCTCTTCAAATTAAACCTATATGGTTAACTATAAATAATCCTTAGGCTATTGTAACTGAAGTAAAAGCACAGTCTGCTCTGGTGCTCCTTCTGTGGTATTTCAGAAGACATACAACTGAGGATCCTTCCAAGGTGTGTTACCAACAAGATACCCCAGAAGCTCTAAACCCATGTACTCTGGGTCACTTCTATCTGCGCAGGCCATCCTTAACAATTTAATCATAGTGCAAGGTCATCCCTAAAGAGCCTCAATCCAAGCATGCCAACATCTTAAACCCGCATCTCCACTCCAAGAGAGCAGGGGCTATGTGAAAGGACAATCTAAAGACAGGCTCAACTGGAAAATTCCACACGATCTGAATAGAGTGCTTGTCAACCACTGCCTGAGTGGGGAACCTTATGGCTCCTTCTGCATTATTGTAAGGGATGCGTTCAATGAGAAGAACTTAAAGTGGGACCAGTTTAATGGAGATAAAAAAAAAAGCAGGATGCAGTTTAACGCTGCACTTATTTGAGTTTACTTTAACCAACAATGCAGTGTGGAATTGATCTGCTGGGAAATGTGAATGCTCGCAGGGGGACCGCCTCCTGTGTGTGCTGTGGGAAGTAATGGAACAATGCTAAGATATTGTGAAGGGACCACCACTTCCTCAGAATTCATCCACATCTTTGAATATGTTCAAACTGTCAAGGAATCAGTCAAGGATCTGACTCCAGTCTCAAGATGAGATGCACTCACACCTTAATCCCTTCTGCCTGTGCTCTTTTTTGATTAACTAAAATCTGGAGCTCTCTACAAGTATATGCTGGCACATAGTGCAGGCCACAGCTCTTCCCCAGTGGCACGCGGTGGCCTCAGTGTCACAAACAGATATTTTCACATTATAGACTCTGCCTTGGACAGCTGAAGAGTCACTGATTTCAGAGGCAACTGGAAACTGGTAGCAAACAGGTTTACCAACCAGAAAAAAAGAGAAGCAGTAAGTATGGAAAGTGTGGTTCCTAAGAAGAAACCAAAGGTCTGCTTGCGCATCCCACTTATTTTGTTGTATCCCCTTTAGCTACCATATAGCTGTGCCCCACTTCTGGGGAGAATTCTGTTCTAAGGTGTGAGTTCCAATGAACATTTACAATGTTCACTGAACAGCTACCTACCACATTTGTCTTCCAAACACAATATAATGGTCCAACAAAGTAGGCTCATGGCTTCATGTGACGAGATTGTTGGCCAAGGAAATTACTCAACTTGGGAGGTAAACAACATCAAAGAGAGCAACACCCAGAATGCAGCAGCCTCTTCTGATCCAATGCTTTTTAATCAGCCACTTTCCAATAATTCATTAAGGCTTGAACAAAGAGATTGAAGCATTGGCTCCTTCTAGGGCTTCAGCCAAGTGTAATGAAATTATAACAGGATATATTTACAAGGTTGGATATCTTGAACTCAGCTGTAATTATGTTTATTAGTAATTCTTCAATAGCTTCTCAGAAAGCATATTTGTATTAGTTAATCCTTGCCTGTGGAGACCCTTATATTAGCTTGGCAAAAGAACATTAAGAAGGATGGATTTCCTTTTTTTCCCTCTCAGCAAATCCCTGTTTCCATCAGAAAATGCCATGGGATCAAGAAATAAGCCAATTGAGCGTATATGATTACTTTTCTATTTTCTATACCGCTATTACTATTAGCGGTCACTCTAGAAAACTAGAATGGATAAAGATGTAGGTTAACATATTCTGTAAAGTTGTCATTTAAAATATAAAAAGTTATTTAACAACTATACTTTGCATTATGAGACTCTGGAACAGCACCACACACATACAGATAAGAACTATGTGCATACTTCACCTTTTTTCTTTTCTCCACTGCCAGAGACATGAACATGGAAAACACTAAAATACATATTTATTTTGAAAGGTAAAGAAAAGAATTTCAAAACTATTACAGATCCGATGCATGCGTTTATGCAAAAGATCCCTCTTTTTTTATTAAGAAAATCTAATAAATGGGATAGCATATCCCTCAAACAACTCAAATGAGAAAATGTAGGGTATTATGAAATCCTTGCTATTTTGAATACTAAGCTGTGCATATGTACTTCCCCTTTTCCAAGAGGAAAGATGTATTACAATACTAATTGTTCATTAAACTTACAAAAGGATAATTCACTGAAAATAATGAGACATATAGGAAAGACTCATCAAGCTATTCAAGGCATCATTTACTGAAGCTATCTTTCCCTATTCATTATTTTTTTTCCTATAACAAAAACAATTTCCATTAATTCAGCTATCAGCTACTGGGAATCACTAAACTATCAAGGGAGATATTTCAGATGAATCCAGAGACTCCAAAGTATGCCTGGAAAGTAATTTCAGGGCTCCTGACTGAAGGCAAAACCACTCTTAGAATAAGATACAGAGACTACGTTTCGATAAGTATTAAGAGGAAATTCACTTTGTGCAATTCTGCAGGACTCTATGCAAAGCACTCTGTTTTAGCTATCATGCTGATAAATGTAGATTCTGGAATATTTGCATAAATTAAACACAAGAACAGCTGCAATACATCAAAGGCAATATATGAACTAGTTGAATTGACTGAATGAAAACTGATGACATGTGCTTAATGGCATACGAGCCAAACTCAGCAACAACTCAGCGACAAACATAGGCAAACTCTACTGGCGTGAAAGGAAATAGAATCCAGTTTGCCAGAGCTTAATTAGACCCTTCTCTTTTTTCTAAGTATGAATAGGCTTCAGGTTGATTGCTGTGCAAATGGTAATGTTTAACTGTACTTTACATTTCCTGTGCTTATTTTAGAAATGTTTCTATTTCTTTCCGAATTAGAACAGATACAGATCTATCACAAATGGATTAATAATACACCATTCCTCCATTATGGATACTTTATTCTAAACTACTACTTTAGAGGTGTTCCCACCTCTAAAGCTACTGGTGAGCTACTTAGACATGCTAATAGGTTTTATCTTCAAGGATCATAAACAGGTGTAATATACATGCAAACATACGTTTCAGTGGGCCAAAAGGTGCTGAGCAGAAAGAGCTGACCTTAAATAAAAGAGCAGAAAACACTTTCCATATCTTTGGACTGAGCAACTCTAACATTTCCCTGATTTTTTAACACCATTGTCACTGTTGTAATATTCTGGCATTCTGAGATAGAGTGTAACTGCAGAGAAAGTGCTACCCTTAACACTTGAGAGGTTTTCTATTCATGCTAGGATAACATTTAACTTGTTCATAATACTTAATCACCAGATTTTCTCCTTTTTTCACTCCTTGCTCTGACAGGAAAGAAACAGCTATCCCAGCCAAAAGTAAAGAAGGAGAAGCAAGGCTTTTCTGGAGATGCTGCTCAGTTCTGGAACAGTGGACTTCAGCACAAATGTGTAGTTTGGATTTGTTTCAAAGACTTTGAAAGCCCTGACTGCATCTTATATAAGTGATCCTCCATATTCTCATAGAGCTGAATCACATAAACACACATGGAGTGACTCCACCATGTAGGTAATGTAGAGCCACCCTGTTCACGACAAGTAGATCTGAGTGTAAATTTGCTGTATCTTTGCCAGCCTTATCCACACAAGTTATTTATCATTCTGAAAGAATGAAAATTGCCTGATATCTGAAAAAGTGACTTGTTACTGAATAAAAGGGGAAATCTGTATACGTTAGCTTCATATACAAACTTGGCATTTGATCATATAATAATAGGAAGCCCAAATTGTGGTACTTTGCTAATTTACTACTGACCAAGAGGTCCATTTAAACTTTAGGCGCATAGTATCAAATGCAAGCAATTAGCCTACTCTAGACTGCCTTCTGACCCAGAATAATTCCCTGAAGGCCACAAGAAATCCTCTTATTAGTATATTTCGGCCGTAATTCTTGGTTTATTTTGTAAAAGTCAAGTTCTGAAAATCTTTTTCCTAAATTTCCTAAACTGAAATTTCTGGGACGGCAGAGAAGTCTCTCATGTGTTAGGCATTCTATGTCATTAACAGACAAAGAAGTAATTACTCTATCATGATTAGAGTAATAACATCACAGCTATCTCCTTACTTGTTTTAATCCAATGGGATTTAAGGGTTTTACTAATCCAGGGCACATATCCATTACTGACACATGTACTGACAAGGATGAATTTTCTAACACATCCTTTCAAAGGTTCTTGCTACTGAAACACATCATAAACAGCAAAGGTGAAGGAAGAAAAATTGTCTGACTGTTTTCCAGTAGGGTTTTATTTTGCTCTTCACTTTATTTTACAGACTTAAGTAAAAAAGGAGAAAATAATTTGAGTAGCAAAGCCTTAATTAGATTCATGCTATGTCACTCAGGAAACTGTCTAAAATCTGCAAGGAACATGACAACAACTGCTTTGCTGATGTAACTTTAAATATTTTTCTTTAAGCCAAAGACACAGATTTCAAATCACGTAGTAAGACGACATGTACTAAAATTCAATTGAACCAGTTTACCTGAATTAAGAAAGAAATACTTAATAGACTTTAAAAAAACCCAACAAGAAACTTACAAAAAAAGAAGTTTAAATATTCTTAGCATTCAAAGTTGTGCCTTTACTGTGAGCAGTTTTTGCTTGGCTACATACATTTTAACTCTATATTTAAAAACAAAGTATTAGGATTAAAAAGTAGCCACGATTTGTAACTCCAAACAGTATTTTTCACTGGTGCTAAAGCCTGAATTAAACAAACACATTTTTATGCACTGTTTTGGTAAAATCATTGGAGCACTGCACATCAATGATTTTTTGCAGAGCAGACATAATAAATGTCTGCTGTGCAGAAAATGTATATAGGACAAAATAAAAATGGCCACTAATCAATCAAATGCTTGGATTCTTCATGTGTTAAATCTTGTTTATAACCTAGAGATAAAAAATTGTGCCCTCAGTATGTAATCAATAGTCAATTAAACCCTTCACTAGAGCAACTGTTTTCCAATTGACCGACACTAAAAACCCACAAAACTTGAGTAAATAGCTTGTAGGACTTCCACAAAAGTAGTAACCTCTAATTCACGAGTGACAAAATGAAGCAATCAGCCTTAAGTTGAACAGAAAAGCCTAACCATCAACCATCGAAACCAAACATAAGCAAACACTTGAGCTCCTTTTTTCCAATACAATCTCATCTGAATGCATTTAATGGGAAAGAAGATATTTACCGTGACTAATAAAGTGCATTTATTTGGTATGTTTTAAAACAAGTCTTACAAATTATCAACATAAGATAAGGTCTCATTTCAGTTTTTGAGTATTTTTACTTCTGTGAAAGGTACTAGATAAACCTCTGAAAAATTTTCGTTTTCTAGATAACATGTGTTAATAAAGGGGATATTTTTCCTTCCTACAAACTACTTTCAGGTCACTTGGATAGATCTTCTTCAAGAATAAAATGATCCCAATGCAGACAGTGGTCTTACATATACTTTAGGCATGGAACCAGTCACCCTTTTCTCTCTGCAGCCTTTCAGTGGTTCTTTTCGTAGATGGTGCATCTTTCTCAGGTATCTCATTGATTATGAAGTTTTGCTTATAGCTTTCCACAGTGACTACTACTTTGCAATTATTTTTATGCCGTGTTAAGCACTTTGGAAAATATAAACCTTTATAAGTTACATTGGTTACTCTTAAATCACATGTGGTTATGAAACATCACTTCATTCTCATGCAAATTGCCTTCAAAACCTATTAATTAAAAGAGGAGTCTGTGTGCCTATATGTATTGATGTATATATATATCTCTTTTTAAATCTTTCTCCCTATATACAAACTTATTTAAAAAGCAACATCATCACCATACATGAAGCAGTGTATTTTCAAGGCTGGAGGCTATCCATCAAACAATAAATGTATTACAAAGCCTTACACCTGTGCACTGCCATTCTCCCACCTCTCAGAGGCTTTCCCTGGCAGACTAACACCTGAAATAACAAACCACAAAAACAGAGACCTGCCATTCTTTCTTGATAGAAAAATCAAATTTTGCGTAATGTAAAGAAAAAAACCACACAAAATATATCAGCTCTTCAGTTTTCTCACAGGCTCAAGGCCAAGCTAGACTAATACAAAACACATGCTGCTCCTGAATTACAGATAGTAATGCATGCAGATCTACTTTGAAACAAAACTTCTGTTTTCTTTGCTATTCATTTTGCTGCATATTGGAGGAGTCCTGGTGTACTTCAGGCCCAGTCCTGGTGTAATACAGTGAAAATTCTGACATTCACTTTTTTGGGGCCACAGCTGCACACATTTGTAATTGTGTGTCTTGTCACACTAAATACAAGTTTTATAAAAATATGAAATAGGACTAAAACAAAACCCAGAAGATCTCCTCATATTGATCAAAGCAATAGCTCAACAGAAAAGCTTTTCCATATGCTGACATCCTATTTTGCTCCTGGGACAGCACAGTGCACTCTGAAATGTTTGCTGCTCAGGGTACTGCAGTTCAACGAGGCTTCTCCCTTCTTGTGCCAGGACAGCACAACGTCTCAGATATCGAGCGCCCTTCGCTGGGATTAATGGGAGTGATGGAAAAGGCCCTTGGAGACCACTTCATCTGAAGGACTACTTGGATGTACTTCATAGTATTTTAAGTCTTCATGTATTCATGAAGTATGCATGCAATTATGTTTTATCTTTGGTCACTCCCTCATCAGCTCTCAGGGTTGGTCCACGGGCTTGACGTTCTCCACAACGATACGGAAGACTTGTGTCTATCCTAGATTTCAGATGCCTTTTGTTCAGTGGCCTGGCTCTACTGTCTTGGAGTTATGTTCCCCAAACACAGAGTACTGCTGTTGAAAGGCATATTGCACAATACACCTAAAAACCCAAGCAGGTGGGGAAAGGAATGTTGCAGTGGTGTGACAAATCGCAAAGCCATCATAACCATGACTGATCCAAGCACAGCGCAGAACTGAAGGAATATACGTTCTCTGCAGCATTTGGGACTTCCTTTCATCAAAGGAAATGAAAATCTATCATGCCCACTTGTATTTTTTGGGTGGAACTGACACCTAACCACGGTAGAAGCAGCAATAATGGTTATTTCCACTGAACTCACTGGGACTGTTTATATTTCTGCATCATGGTGTGGTGGGGTCCTCACAGCCCCTCTGATCCTGCCTCAGTAACCACTGGCCTGGGAAGCATCTTGTCCTATGGAATTTTCACTCCTTCCAACACCCAAGCCAGTTGCCCTGTCCCAAAGACACTGCCACATAGATGTTCTGCTGAGAAGAATAGTATTTGATGATTCATTACATTTATTAATCTATGAGAATATATTTTCTTTTAACCACTAGATCTGGCATATACAAACTTAGAATTTATTTCCATATAATTTCCATCTCTTTATTAAAAATAAAGAAAAACAAGCCTATTGCCCATTTGGAATGTGGATTATATTAATCTTTCAAAAGCAGAATATGTTTGCCTGGTTTTGTTTCAGAAAAGCCTACCTACCAACTTGACTGTAAAAACAATTGATTCAAAAAGCCAGTTACAGAATCAGGAATGATTACTATAAATCAGAAAAATTTATTTGGATTTTTTTAAATGCAACAGTTAGTCTTCTTTTAAAGCAATTTCATCCACTCTTTTGGTAATTTCTAAGATCATGTGTGTTTTGGTAAATGTGATTTTGGAGAACGTCATTTTTATCAATTCTCATCTTCTTTTAAGTCTCCTGAATGCCCAGCAATTCCTACTAACAAGGCGGTAAGAAAAAAAAAAAAAAAAAGCCAGCTTATTAACAGAAATAATAATTGGATGAGGCTTAAGTTTTACAAAGAGCTCTGTGTTATGTTATAACATATATTTTAATTTCCTAGAGACAAAGTTTATGTTCCTCAATGGTCTCCTTTTTTTATTCCAGATCTGTAATTACATTCACTGAAGTAGTTTAGTATTAGGCACAGCAGGTCTCGCAGAATTAGGGACTTCCAGCTGTAATTATCACTACACTTACAGATCTTTTTAAGTGAGGAAAAAGAACAAAACTTTTCTTATGCCTTACATAGGATACATGTGTTTGATTTAGCCATAAAATAAAATAAACCTCAAACACATCTTTCAAATCTAATTCACTATGAATAACGGTTAAACTAGCACTATGTCATAGGACAAATTACAGTTTTCTGCTGCTGATGTGTAAGAAACATCGGCATAAAATTGAACTCTAAGTGCAACCTCAAAGTTTAAATATTTTGAGGGCCAAATTCTCTTCTCTGATATGTTATTCTAAATCTGAAGTAGATATGCTCAGGAGGCTAATTTGAACATACTCATAAACTGAGAGCAATATTTATCTTCATTCCTTCATGCTTGAAAAATGACTACTCAAAATGTTTTAAAATGTCTTGTTGGTCTCTCAGGACAAAAGGGAAATTTCAGCCCCCTAATGCCTGTAGGTTTAGATAGCTCCTTTCTCCACTGTGCTGGGCAGTACGTAAGGAACGAATAGTCAATGCAGATTTTTTTATTTCTCAAGATTTCTTTAACTCTAATTATATGGAAGCTATTCTGGTTTTGAGGAAAGCGTTTGGATAAATGTAACAAAGAAAATCTAAGAAGAATGACAAACTATTCTAGTTCCCCTGATGTGACATCCAAAAATAACCTGAAGCTGAATCTTCTCATTGTGAAAATACAGGTTTTCTTCATAAAAAAAAGCTGACCACATTTATGCATCAGAGGCAGGAGATAGTTATAAAAAAGATTACCCATTGAAGAGCTTTCATCACTAAGCTTAAAAAACTTTAAGACACTTCTTAGTGAAAAAAAAAAATTCACAGTCAAGCTTAGAAACTTCATGGAAATCAGGCAAGTAAAGGATGTTATGACAGAAATTTGAATCCCACTGGATATAATAATTCAAAGTAACAACTTGTATTTTTAGTGACATCCTACCAGGAATCCTAGAAAAGATGAAGATTGCTTTTGGTTAGTTGGAATTTCTTCTAAAGGTGCTGTTCAGAGTAAGTGCTCACTCTCATTGAAGAGGTCACCAACAAAAACAGGGATAGATCTGTGTGAGATAAGACTTTTGAACATGTAGGGATAAAAAAAATAAGACAGCTAAAGTGATGGTGAAACTAGTATTTCTATTGCATACGAGAGTGCCCTGGGTCCTACAAGAACCATGACACAAATTTTCTTATGGTTAAGAAGCACATGACTTGGAATATAGCTCTGATTATGAAGGGGGAAGAAAGGCCTAAAGAGTCCTTTCCAGGCAGGTCCCAGCACCTCACTGTCCCAACACAGCAGGGCAGGTTGGAGTGTCCACTCTGTTTCAGGCATGCCCCTTTGCTCTGTGACAAAATCACATGAAGTAGAGCACAACTCTTACTCCCGTGGCATAGCTCTAGCCCAGGACCCATCCATGAATCACCTGCAAGCCACATCCAAACCAAAAACACTCTTGCTTTCATATCCTATTTATGCATCTAAACTGAGTGGTGCATGTATGACATCTGACAGTCAAGTGTTTCACTCTTCTTTTTCCTGCCTCATCAAAGACACCCTATGGGTGCTGTGCTTTTCCATTACAGCCTGAGCTAAATGAGCAGAATCCCATTAATCTAAGGAGGAGGTCCCATCCCCTCTCAAACCTCACCCCTAGACATGTGCTGTAGCCATTTGCCTTGTGCTGCTCCTAGAATTCACCCAGTGGTACTCCAGGTCAGCTTTCTCACTATACAAATAGTTAACCAAGCCTCTAAATTAGATAAAACAAAGGTGAGTGTGGAGGTGCAGCTCAGTGAGTAGCTAGACTAAAGCTGGAGAGAGTCCTGAGAGTGAGGGAATGAGACAACAGGAGGGGAAGCACATTTCAATCCTCCTGCTATTCCACTCATTGATAACACAGAGTAGCATCCTCAGAAAAGAAAAAAAGAAAAAGAGAAAACACACAGAAATGATTCATCTTGCATTCTCTGTTCTGTATACAGCACTATTCCGGATGCTTTTTGTTTCAAACAATAGAAGTAATTAGCTGCTCAATTGTCTTTTTAATCAGACACTTTGGTTTGATTTTCAGCAGCTACAGACAAAATACATAACTCCAGTTTCAAATGCTTGGCTGAGTACTCAACTGAATGCAACAACTTTCCTGTCTGAGGAGAAGATAAGCCGTTCTGTTCAGCTGATGATCAGGTACTCCTAGCTGGAGTAAAAAGCTGCCATTAATGTGTTGGTGACAGGAGTTATAAAAAAAAGAGCTAATGACTTCACACAAAAGCCTTGTCACAGTCCTCTATCCCAAAAAACAAGTACACACCATCATGACAGGTACTAATTTATATCCTTGGTACTGATAACAAAAAATGAGATGAATATAAAAATGAATAATGAATATAAAAATATCATAAATATTATTTAAACTGTAGATCTGCTCTTTCTAGGCTGGAGAGACAGCTACCTTTGTGGCTGCCCATAGGACACTGCATCCATGCCAGGGACAACTGGAGAATTTCTCTATGGATGTTCAGCTGTTCGTTTTGTGTACAACATAGTTATTAAAAGTAACAACTAACAGAAAACAAAATCTTACTGTGTATAATACTGATGGATTTAAGAAAATTCCCCTTCAAAGTTATATAAATATTATGAAATATTTATGCTTTCTGTAGTTAAATAGAATTATTTTGTTAAGAGCAAACATCTCAAATGGGAGATAGTGTAGTCCAAAACAGAATTTTTCTTCAAACCACCTGGTAATAGTAATTGTTCAATAATTATTGCAAAGTATAAACCTGAGACTAACTCTCAGGTTTATACTATTCTACCTTTCATTCTCTTGAAAAGAAGAATGTAAGCCTTCATGTACTCCACCTTGAAAAGACCATTTAACTTTTTTTCTTGGGCTGAGGTCTTGCCCACAGCACACAAAGAATTCAAGCCACAGTAAATAAACACTTATCAGTATGACCAGTCATATTGATAACCTGCAGCATCTTTTCCAGTCAACACACAAATCCATGGCAGTCTGGTTTGGGATGGTTTTCCATAACTACCAGAAACTTTACAGTCTGAAAAAGTAAGAATATCTGGAAGCTCACTAGGACAATACAACCCCTTACTGATGTACAGTTCAAAACCTGGAGCAGATCACATGGAGAAGGTCCCAAGGACAGAGTATTGATTAATTTTTGATTGATAAATTTTAGCCCAGTTTCCTTAGAATGTGCAGCAATCTCCCTGCACAAGTGTCGTCCTACCAATCAGTTATTCACCTATTAACTTCTGAATTTGACACTCAACTTCAAGTTTTTCCAAAATGGTGCCTAATTTCATTTAAAACAGGCTACTGAACAGAAACGAGTGAGTCTACCAGCGAGACTTGGGGAGGGCTGCATCTCAGCTTCACCGGTTACCAGCCATCAGCCACAAGGGCTCTCTACAGGGACACAAATCCCTAAGAAATCGAACTTCCTTGGGTTCCCTCAGTTTAGTTTCTCTCCAGCAAGGTTTGTGGCAGGCAACAACAGAAAAACAGTAGTGGGCTACAGCCAGAGACAGTCGCTAGATTCTCCCTTTTTTGCGGAACTGCACCATCCTGACCCACACAAACCCCTCAGGCAGCTGCACTCCAGTAGGAAATGCTATAGCATGGCTCTGCATCAAACCTAGTAGTGTCAGTCTCCTGGCCAAGGGCAGTGTGAGTATCACCAGGCAGCTGTGCTTGGCCCCGAACCGTCCCTGCTGTCACTGCCAGGCCTGGCCCGTGCCAGTGCTGGAGATGGCTCCCTGCCCCACTCTGAGCACCCTCTGAAAGGTGAAATAAGCCCCATGCTCAGCACGGTCTGGATGTTCCGCACCTGCCCTGCAAAACTAGAGAACTGCATCACACGGGAACCAGCAAAGTTGAAGAGGAAGTTTAAAGGAGTACGTCCAGAGAGCTGTCGCTCAGATTGGTCATTCATCCTCTTTGTGCAGATCAGAGGAGCAGTCCTAAGTTTGGGGGGAAACGGGGCTCCCCCAGTACTGCGCTGCAGTATAGGGAAGTTGGAAGCCTTGCTCTGAGAGGCTGCAGGTCAATGGTGCCCGCAGCTGACCTCCCGGCCGAAGGTGCCGCAGCCCCAGTGACCCTCTCCTCCCTTCCGTCCCGGATACCCCCACAGCTCCAGCTGGGGAGCGGGGCTGGGCTGTGCTGCCCTCAGCGGGGCTTACACTCAGCAAAGGCAGAGCCCCCCTCGTCGCAGCCCCGGGCGACGGGAGGGCATCCCCCGACCCGCTTTCCGCTCGCCCGCTCCCTCCCGCAGCGAGATGCGGCGGCAAAGGGGCCGTCGGGCTCGGCCGCTGGAGGAGGCGGCAGGGACGGGATCCGGAGGGCGCTGCACCCCCGGGCTCCCCGCGCGGGGCAGCGCGGCGGCTCTTACCTCCGTGCCGGGCGGCGGCGAAGAGCCGCGGGGGCGGCGGGGCGGCGGCGGCGGCCGAGAG
>VZTF01008717.1:502542-627540 GCA_013397755.1 Cnemophilus loriae | reverse complement strand
CCGGGGGCACCCCCGCCCGCCGCTCCCGCACGCCTGGGCCGGGCGCAGCCCGCGGAGCGCCGGCGGAGGGGTCGCGGAGCGGGGACCCGACGGGCCGCCGCCCGCTGGGCTCGCCCGGCTCCACGGAGGGTGCGTTTAACAGACACGGATTAGGGGAAGGTTATTAACTGCGCCGCACATATTCGCGGTGCAGGGTTTTGCAGGGGATTTGCTCGGCTCTCTTTGCCCCTGCAGTCCCCGCTCCCTCGGGTGCCTCCTGGTTCTGCCGGAGGAGCGGGGCGGCGGGGGAGCTCCTGCGATGGGCCAGCCCGGTCCAGCCGCCCGGGCAGGACCGGGGGCGCGAGGAGCGAGCACGGACGGCAATCGGATGGAGTTCAGTGAGGGGCGAGTTACATTGGAACTGCGGCAAATCAGGGTGTAAAGGGCGAAAACAATTACCACAGGCTGGAGCTTCGAGAGCAGCACTTAATGCCCTAAGTAAGCTATTCTAATTATAGAAAAGGGGTAGGATTAAGAGGGAAGGAGGGAAATTCTTTTATTTACAAACTGTTTTCGAGTTGGCCTGCCTTGCAAATCCTCTTGGGCGAAGGAGTTAATCGGAGCCTCAAGGGAGCCGGCTATTCCCGACGGCTCCGGGCTCTCCCTCCTTCACTCCCTCCGCCGCCGGGGCGCACGGCAAACCCGGGGAGTAACCGGGGAATGGCCCGCGGTTCGCTGCCGGGGCAGCGACACCCCCTCGTTCCACGCCAACATCCCCTCCGGAGAGCCGGCGGGCGGCCGCTTACCGTCAGGCGGAGGCGAGTCCGGCTGGGTGCGTGAGGGCTGGGAAGCGAGGTCCTGCGCCGCCGTCGGAGAGCCCGTGTCCCCGCGGAGGCTCCGCCGAGCGCGGAGTGGGGCGCTCGGTGCTGCGCTCGGAGATGGGGGATGCGCCCGTCAGGGCCATGCGCTTCTCTTATATAGTCCACACCGGCGTACTCATTTGAGTACTATCGACTTTAGGTGGGTGGCAGTCGATGGAGACACCTCTGGTAATCACTCTTAGGCTCAGAGAGGGTCTTTTCTGACAAACTTCCTCCTCCCCGTTTGTCCCCCGGTGGATGGCAACTGAAAGCTGCGTTTGAAGTGACTCTGATCTATTTGTGAAATTAGATTTCCCTGAAGATTGGGGAACGCTTACTAATAAAGCTGCCGGCTCAAGAGATTAAAATGTGCTTTAACTTACCGGGATTCCCTTGGGAGTACAACAAGGAAACTACTTAATTCCCCCCTCTTTTTATTGAACCAAGAAGCCATGAGCAAAGGCTGAAGTGTGTATAAATTTGGTTCTGTTTTGATGGCAAGGAAAGTGATAGTCTGTTTTTGGCAGGTGAATTCACAAACTATGAACCTTGTAAAAGTTTGCTTCTTCAAAACAGCTTTTTTAGTTTTTGATAATGAGACTTAATGAAAAGCTCACAAAAAAGGTAGTGACCTAACGAAACCATTAAATGTAGAGTTTAAAAAACTTGCCTCCTAAAGCCCTAAATAGATCAGCCAAAAATTAGTGAATAAAATCACAATTTTCAGAGAGCAGTTGTATGCAGATAGTCTTGATAGATTGAAAAGCAATACACATTTTTCAAACTATACCGGACAATATTTTATGTTGGTATTTTGCAAGTATAACTCTTTCTCATAAGTGACCACTTAGATATTTACTTAATAAGAATGGGAGAAAAAGAATAAATATTTGAGATATCCTTTAAGATGTGAAAATGGGGGATTTAGATTTGAAAGAGATTTAAACTATTTTGAATCTGTCTGGCATACAACATTTCCCTACAAACTTTGTCTCTTCCCCCAAAGTCCTTCATTCATACCCTTCTCTGGTTATCTCAGGCAGCACACACTCTGGGCTGTATCTCTCAGGGACTGTGTCATTGCTGGTGATTGGAACCAGCTTCTTCCCCACATCATCCTATGCTTGGGCCATCCTCGCTCACCTTTGGGGGTGTGATCCCACAAAGATCGGAGATCAAACCATGTTTAACTAATAAAGGCTTACAAAGGGTTTTGTCACACAAATCTTTTCATAGGTCAGTGTACTGCACTAGATACACTGGTCTAACCTGTGGATTCCCAGGATAACTGAAGCAAAGTGCCATTCTTTTTCTTGCTACATGATTTCCTGCTTTTGCATTTTTATTGGGTGCATATGAGGAGTTTACTTTTGTCAAGCTGATGATTAGGTTCAGTGAAGAGAGAAAAGGGAGCAGTAATGAGCTGAGAAATAAAGCAGCATATTAACCAACCAGCTGCAAAATAAATCCCAAAATTTCTCTCCATTTGCTTATTTGTTTCTATTATTTTATTATTCTTTTCTTTTGCCCTCAGATACACATACTGACACCACAAAATGGGACTGAATTTTTCTATGGAACCTACCAAAGTATTGCTTTGACTCGAGCACCTCTGCCCAACATCATTACTAGTCAAGGACTAGGTTAACTAGCCCTGGAAGCAGGTCACATGGGAAGGAAATCCATGTGGCACTGTTAAGACAGAATAATTTTGCTGCTCATAAAAACCCCAAAGTCTTTATTGGATGTCTGTTTGAGGCAGATAGCAGAATATTCATAAGGATTAAAAGCAATATTGCAAAAGGCAAGCAAATTGTTCCTCTTCTCTCACCCTATCCCCAGAGAAGATCTAGGGAGTCTGCGCACTGCCGTAGCTGACTATGCAATCTTGATGGACAACATCCTGGAGCTGCTAGTTTGGGAAAGTCTCTAACTCCTTCAGCAAATATTGTCAAATATGTCACCCCCACGGAGTGGGTTCCTAAGATATAAATGCTTCTACAAATACTAAGGCCGTTAAATTTTGTTCTTTAATTTACATGTTGATTATTTAGGAGTTTGAAGTTTTGTATTGGAACCCAACTAGGCTCTTTACCACTATGAGCCATCCAGTTTTACCCTTGTCCTTTCCCTCTGCTGTAACTTGTTTCTCTCCTTTGGAAGAGCTGTAACCTTCTTTCCTCGGATGGACATTATACCCACCCAGAGGGCAATGAACTGTTTTATAATTAAAGTTAGACAAAATAAACAGGTAGGTTACTTAATTTCTTACCATTTTTTATGTAATCTTTTGGTATTTTCAAAAGAATAATCAAGAAGTCAAGAAAACAAGAGAGAGGGTGTCCCTGCAGAGCAGCTTCAGAGGCAGATCTATCAGGCCTTGAAGTTACTGCAAAGATTTCCATTCACTTCTGTAGGAGTAGGGACAAGCCTTAAAATGAAAAGAACCAATTAGAACCATAGCACATCTAAATCGCAAGTTTTAAGTAGCTTTTGCAGATTCTTTCTATGCTCAAGAACCTTAAAGATTTGTGTAAAAACAGAAAGATTTGTTTTCTATTATTGTGCAAAGCCTTGCCTCCTTTCAAGTTGTTTTGATATTTGAATTCATCAGAGAGCAGTTGAAAGAAGGAAGACCAGACTGCATCCAGAGGATGATGTTTTACTAATCCTAGGCAATTCTGGCAGGATGAAACCCCATTCTCATTGGCCCTTTTGTTAGTAGCTCTAATGTTTCTCCTTATCATTATACAAAGAATCTCAGCATGAGATTTACATCAAAGAGACCATCTTAAGGCTTCACTCAGTACCTTATTTAGGAACAGAAAACCTGTTAGTAGTGAGCCTAAATAAGTCTAGTTATTTGCTTCCTGTAGCTAATGGATTTAAACAGGTACACCACATTATTTTTCCTGTGACATGTTCTTTTTATTTTCTGGTCTGCCTTAGCCACAAGTACGTCTGATTGAAGTTAAAAGCAAACTAGTTATGTCAAAGTATCATAGAGCTGACAGGGACTCAGAGAGATGATCTAGTGCTTTCCCTCGCTCAAGGCAGAGACAAGTGTACCTATGTCATCAGGGCTCAGTAAGAAACTTTTAATTTCTCCTGTCAAGCTCAACACTTCATCACAAATCCATTCAATGAAAAATTGGTAAATGTGGGTTTTAGAAGTGACATTTTACCTCGGGATTTACACTGAAATATAAAAATTATCTAAATGTATTCCCGAAGCACATACTCAAATAAAAGACAGGCTAAAGTAAAGATTTAAAATTTAGGTGTCTTGCTGTCTCTACATAAATCTGTCAGCGAAAGATTTCCATGGCCGCTCATCTAAATCAAGAAGAAAAACAGAGAAAACCTGTTTCTGTTGAAATTCATGGGAATTTTCCTGCTGACTTTGTTGAGCAGGGATTTAATGCAGTGTTGTTACTAAAGGAGAGGTGAGGAAGTGAAAAATCACCTCAAAAATATGAATGTATTAGCCAAGACAGTAAGTTATAGATGGCTGTTGTAATTTCTGATAAGTAACAGAGGATTTCAGCTGTTTTCAGATCACAGCATTTCCTTAAAATCGGAGTTTTTACACAGCCGGATACATACATGCCTGTTGAGGCTCAGTGCAGAGGACTTGATCAGATGACCTTTTGCAGCCCTTTATTTCTATGAGTCTATAGGGTTTTTAGCAAGTGGCTTGTAAGGCACAGGTCATGCTAATGAACTGTCTGATGGGAAGGCCATAGAGCTGAAGAAGTAATAGTGTTACTAAAAGAGATGTGAGAATCAGTGTGCTGTATTTATGTCTTAACTGAAAACTTAGTGCTCCTCATAACTTCATGCTATTTTTTGAACATTTTTGGTAGAAATAGCACAGCAGAGAATTGTGGCTAGTTCTTAACTGAATTTTAGATAGCGGCTTCCAGTGGTTATTCTGTACAATAAAGATCATCATCTTTCCCATTAAAGAATGACATGTAAGTTTTATTATTACAAACATATCTAAGTATATTTAACTACAAAGCTATAATGATCTTTACTGGCCTTATCATTAAGAAATTCTACCATGAAGTCACCACTTTTAAGATTTGGGTGGTATTTTGCACCTGCAATTACGGTTTTCTTAGGTCCCTTGTCTGCCTGTGCTCTGGAAGGCCAAGCTGGAAACATGAAGAAGCTTCTGACATGGAGATTTCAAACAATACCCTGAAAACTAACCTGCAAGTTGTTCAGCAGGAAGCAAAGAGGATATAGGGAGAAAACTGAGGAGCCAAGTTTGGTAGGACTGTGAAATAAGTCCTTCTATATTCTTTTATTTTTCCTGAAATAGTCTCAGTAGTGAAGGTTTTGGTTCTGCACTGGCTGACTGACTGCAGCTGGGACCGTTCAGCTGAAGGTGGCACATGGGATAAACTACGGAGTCTGAGTCTGTAGATGTTGTTTCACAAGAATCTAATCCAAATAATTTTTCTCTTAGCCTAACTGATATTGAGAGCTTAATAGCAAGAAATGAGCATGGCTTGCCTTTTAAATTGTTCCCTGGCCAAAATCTTCTACGAGATTTTCAAAGAAAAACAGAAAGACTTTAAAACCTGGAAAGATTTTCCAAGACCTGAGAGTGGTGTGCTGAGGACAACAGGTCTCAAGGGCTGGGAAATAATCAGTCTGACCAAAGGACCCTTTGAACTGTTTGCAGTTCTTCACAAATGCTGGAACATGGAAGATATGAAGGCAGTTATTTGTATTACCATGATTCTGAAGACTAATAGTTTAGCTTATTTTAGAAAATATCCAATAGTGGCTTGGTTTGTTGTCACCTGTGGATTTTGACCAGAATTACATTTAAGAAGGACAAAGCAGACCCTCCCCCACAAGAATCCTGCTGCAGGCACCTGCTGTTATCTGACCCCAGAATACCAAAAATAGATACCAAATTGTCCCACTGGTTTGAGTCTTTTTCTTTTGAACCCAGATCCTCAGCTCTGTCAGACGCACTGCGAAAGACAAAAGTTCTTTTTCTGTGGTAATGACAGCTTATTACACCTGTCATTATAGCAGCTAAAAGAGTTTATTTGCAGATGCAGCAGGTTTAAACTAAATCTCTTGCCTGGCACAGAAGACATCTTCACCATATGCCCTTTGTGACAGCAGATTCATGACAGCAGCTTATTGACACCACCAAAAATCTGACTGGTGACCAGAATAACCGTGAAGGTGGCATGGCTTCCTTGAAGAGATCCGTCTGACCAACATGAGGACCATCACCCAAAGGTTTCCTTTCAACAACACCAAAAACTGAGTGACATTTTCAGGGCTTGGCAACAGAGGCAATATCAAGACTTTACATTCAAGTCATGGAGTCACTGATTCAGAAAAAAAATGTTTAATTTCATCTTGCAATGAGGGCCTTCACCAGGGGAAGTGGAACCTAGGGATTTTTGTGGATGGAAAGATTCAAGGGCAGGCTTCTTTGCAGATGGAGATTCACTCCAGGTGTGCTGCAGCAGAGTGGTCTGATTTTAGATCTCACTGACCTCCACTGCTGAAGTAATCAACTTTTAAAAAAGAAAAAGAAAATTTGGATGTGTTGTGTCAGTGGTAAAAGAGGAGGCTCAAAAAGCTTTAGAAAAAATGAACTGTAGGGACCACCCCAAATGAAAAAGTCCTCTAGCTTAGGTTCATGTTGCTTTTCAAGCAGAATTTAAGACATTTGATGCCATTCCCTACAGCAAACATATTTTCTGATTGTCTATTACATTAAGGATAGATTTCCACTGTGGTCTCCCGTGAATCCTTGCTGATTTCTTGTCTGATTTCTCAGCAGACTGGCAAACTTTCCAGACCTGCTGCATATTGAGGGTTTCAATACAAAAGATTTCTAAGAAGCGTTTGACTTTATGCCACTTGACAGTTTAGATAAGAACTTTGAAAGTCAACATGGTCTGAATTCAGTGGATTAACTGGTTCTCTGATTAGCTTCATACCAAAAATGATAGTGAGGTAAGGTTTATTTGAATAAAATGCACATCAGTGTTGATTTGGTAAGAAATTTTCAGCAGGAATTGATTTTCAGACTGGAAAGAGGTAAAGAGAATTGGTCTCTGTTTTGCAGGCCAATATGAGGGCTGAGACTGAGAGGGCACAGTCAATCAGAACACAGCCAAATGCAGATAGTGAAGCTCTCTGAGGGTAGATTCCTGCCTGAAAAAGAGCTGGCCAAGCAATGCTGCTGATGTCCAGAAAGAAGAATCTCGAATAATACTGTTTCTCACTGATGAGACTGGTAATCAAATCTTGTACTTTAATCATCAATTCAGACCTCAGAAAGAATAACAAAAACTGAAGAAAAATAAGGAATATGGTTTTAAGTTTGGAAAAATTATTTTAAGCAAAAGACTCAAGTTTATCAGAAAGAACTGCGAGTTTGGTCTAAAAATATCTACTCAAAAAACAGAAATTTGACGTTAGAAATTTCTTTAATGTAGGAACATGAATTTGTTAAAGACCGTCATGGTCATTCAGTCCACAAACCTGAAGCTGTAAGAGTGCCATAGAGACCTACTTCAAACGGAGTATAAAACACGCCCTCCACATGCCCCTACAGACTTCAGATGACACAGTATTACTAAATAGTCTAGAGCAAATTTAAAATGCCTGTAGCAGGCCGAAAGTAAATCTATAAAGTCTGAAGGCACTTCAGGAAAAAAATCCAGAACAATGCCAAAGCCTTAAGGCCTTGTAGGAGTAGGGGATTTTTAAAATAGACCAACCTGAGGAAGCAGGTCATCCCCTCACTATGAATGTCAGAATTCTTTTGCCTACCTGACCTAGAGGAAAAATTTCATGACTCCAGCCCTGGTGACTGATTTAAAGCTGAACCTGTGATTATGATACACTAGCCAAGCAGCTGAGAATTTTATAAATTACTAATGGATCTTTTTGACATGTTGTCTCCAGCTATGAAAGTCTCCAGTGACTCAAAGGGAAGGGAAAAATACCAATCTGTTCCTCCTCTCTGCCTCCTGAGGCAAACAAGGCATCAAAGGGACGCCTAAGGAATAGTTCCTATTCCATCAGGTGAGAACATGGGGTTAAAGCAATGGAAATGAAATAGATGAGAAGAGTTCCTATAATTTCTAAATTCACTTGGATATAGTCACTCATTATTTTAACAGACTACTTCTAGGTCTGGCACTCTTCTGGTAGTAGGGACAGTGGGACCCACGGCTTTATCTGTTCCCTCCCCATCCCCACCCCCCAGCTTTCTTATTAAATTAAATAATGGTTCCAAGAAGTATTTGATAGTAGATTTTTCTAATTTCTTAAGATGTCCATCCTTTGATAAAAATTATTTTGTAAAAATCTTTGCCAATGGCAGAGAAAATTCACCTTATAACAAATTATATAGAAGTGTCTTTGGGCCTTATTAATAAAAGAAAATAAAACTGTTTAATTTGTTAGCATCAGGTTTGAAACACTTTTAAGGACCTTGCCATATCCCTGATCCCAACTAAATCTTTTGATTATCATAAGAGGAACTAATAAATTACACATTATGTAATTTATATGTGGTTTTTTTCTGATAAATTTGAAAAGAACAAGCATTTAATTTTGCTTCCTTTCTACTGTATTGTAAGCCTGAACTGCTGAAAAACTCAGGTCCAAAGTCATATAAAAAAATAAAAGAACTAGATCTTCATAGCCCTCTTCAATCTGTCATTTTTTTTCATCTTTTCTAATGCCCTTCCTGCCATGCTACTCCGAAATCTAAAAACGTCATTTAACCTGTTCCTTCAACTGCCTCAGTTTCTCCTTAGTGTACATTTTTTGATCCTGCTTTCCTCTTTTCACCTATCCATCCCTCACACTGTTTTTTTTTCTTTTCATTTAAAATGACACATGGCATTACAGCTGGAATATCAAATGTGTTCACTCAGGCAGTTTTTTACATGTCCCTCGTATTTCTAACAAACAGAAAGCCATTTACTAAGTATTTTGTTACCAAGGAAAGGAAGAAGAAACCATACTAAACACATCCAAAATCTCTGCTAAACATTAATTTTTGTCCTGATCTACAGCAACTTAATAAAGAAGCTAAGTAACACTTTTAATGTTTTTTAATAATTTCATTTTAATAATGATTTTCATTTTGGTGGTGGTGATGTTTTTCTTTTATTTTTCTGTGGGAATCTTTTTTCAAATTGACTTGGACATTTTTAAAAGAATAAAGATTGACTGACAGAAAACCAAGCTGTGTTAATTACATGGTGTATTGTTGTTGGAGATTATTTTCAGTCTAGTTGAAACTAATATTAAAACTGGAAGTTGTGCTGAGGTTGTACATTCCTTATTCTGAATTCCTGCATCTTTTGCTACAAATCCTGGCAGTGTGACCCTATGGGAACTAAGCTGTGCCTACCTAACAGCTTCCACTGGATCCCTTCCTGTTCACCACTGAAGGGGCTCCACAATTCAGGTAACCCACTTTAAATCGGTGTCATCTCTCTGTCAAAATGAGACCACTTCTGATACAGAAAGGACCAAAGGGAGCAGAAAATAAAGAAAAAACCCCAAATATCTATCAATCCGTTCCAATCACGGACATGATTAATACAAGGCACACCACAATCACAGAGTTGTAGAATAACCTGAGTTAGGAAAAAAAAAAAAAAGCTGCTGGCTCAAGTAACTATTTTGACCTAAAATTAGTTCCTAATGGCTGGTTCCCCCACCAGGCCCACTGTATAGCTCACAGCTCCTCTTGTTGTTGGGAAGAATATGAAGAAGCAAATACCATGGAGATGTCAGTGGATTGCTGGTAGCAAAGGAGAGCAGGAGTACCTCTTCTAGAAGCATTGCTGTCTTATAGTGTTCATGAATTTGCGTGTCCAGATGAGACTGTGGTGCTCTCTGCCAATCTCAACAATGTCTGGGTGCACTGGACATTTCAACCATTTTGACATATTTGACATTTGTATAACAGTAAAAGATATCCTCATATTTTTCTAAATATAAAAGGCAACGCAGACAGAGAAATTCATTAGTGCATAGAGAGCAAAAGGAGCTAAAGACTTTTGTGAGGGATGCCGTGCTCTTCTGTTCTCCTTCCCAGGTCAAGACAGAATTGACTCAGCAGAAAGTGGACCCAGGACTGCATTTGCTACTGTTCCATCTCGCCTGTCTCATCTCCTGTTTTTCCTTCCTCCACAACTCTCATTTCATTATCATTGAAGGAATTTGAATATGCTGCTGAGCAAACTGCACTGGGCTCCTCCTGTGCTGCCTACTCATCTGGTAGGCAACACCGAGATGTGCAAAACCCAACCAAAAGCCAGGCAAAGACTGCATTTAGAAATATGTCACCAGTTTTTTCCTAATCACAGAAGTCCTAATCACAGAATAATCTAAGTTGGAAGGGACCCAGAAGGATCATCGAGTCCAGCTCTTAAGTGAATGGCCCATACAGGGATTGAATCCACATCCTTGGCATCATTAGCACCGTGCTCCAACTGACTGAGGTAATCTCAGCATTCCCAAGGCCTTTCTGCCCTACACTTCTAAACTAAAAAAACTAGTAAATAGATTATTTTTTCTGCCAGATGTGGTGTTTAGACAGTTCATAAAACACTGTGAAGAAATGTGTTACTAAAGCTAGTGGATCTAAGATAAGCAGATCTCCTCGGCCCAGACAAAGACCCTTAGCTTTTTGAGGAGGAAGACTAAGATTAGGGATAGCCTGACACACTGCCTGCCTGCAACATATGGACCTTTACTAAATCTGATTTCAGCAGGTTTAACTTATTTGGATGTAAGCCCTAATAAATATTTGAAGAGCAATTTAGAGTGAAAAAAAAAAAGACAAACCTTTTTTTGCTTTGTGTGACAAAGCCTCAGCTCTGTAAGGCAGAAGGATAAATACTGTAGACAATGCTGGAAAAGAAAGAAGAATATGGATGTCTCTGACAAATGGCTCCAGGGACAAAGCAGAAGCACTCCCACTTGGTTATCTGAAACAGCTACCTACCTGAAGTGAGATTTGCAGGTACTTTAATCCCTAGCCCAATTTTCCCTCAGTAGATTACCGAAACAACAAAATGATGGAGAACTAAACAAGGACTTCATCGTCCCGTTAGCTGCTATTACCTTCTTCAGTTCTATTCACCTCACCTTTTTCTCTATAATCTCTTTTTATATTGTCAGGTTCATTGGCAGATACCTCTTTTGCTTTCTATGGAAAGCTTCTTCTCTACTATTATTATTAACAATAATAACACTGAATGAGTCAAGGAGAGATTTAACTAGGGAAGATAACAAGCTGGTGGAGGAGGCAGCAAAAATTTGAAAAGAATGTTGAGTGAGTGCAGTGAGGAGCAGTGGTGAAGGGAGGAGGAAAAATGCAGGGCACAGAAGGGTTAAAAGAGTAGCAAAAGAAAGTGAGTCAATGCAGAGTAGGAGGAGGTGATTAAGAAGAAATCAAAAAGTTGAATGTGGAAAGGAAGGAAGAATTTTCTTACAGTGAAATCAGAAGGGCAAGGAGAAAGAAATGGAAAGACAGAACAGGCTGAATAGGCTGAAGGAAGGAAGTTCTGCTCCACACCTGTTTTATAAAGTGAAGAAACTAAAGCAAATTAAGAAAGAATGAAGGAATTGGCATACATGAGGTAGACAAGAAGAAAAGGATAGTGGGCTGTGGTAGGAAAGGAAATTATGGAAAGCAAAAAACATGTGTTTGACACAAGAAGGGGAAGAAGCTGAGGTATTGGTTTAAATATTATATTCACTGTATTTTCTTAGAAAATGAAGGGGTCTTTTCACAGGGAGAGTTAAGTTGGAATTGAATGTCTGAAAGAGGAGTTAAAAAACCCAAGCAAACAACTTTTATAAACTGAGAGAGATGTGTTTGCAAGAGAAATAACACTTCAAATATAATAATTTATGGAGAAAGACCACTGTCAAAATGTCACCAAATACATACCTGAAACGCATACGGACAGGTCAGATTCTTTTCATGCACTCTTCTCAAATATGAATTGTGTTAAATAGATTTTGCTTGGTATGTTAGTTGGATTTTATGTCATTTACTAGCTGAGAAAAATCCCAAAGCCAAACATTTTCTCTGGCATAGGGCATTATAGAGGAATTTGGTTTGCTGCTGAGGTAAATGAAAGATGATGAACTTGGCTTTGCTGTTGCTCAACCACAGGTGATGTTCTTTAGCTATCCTCTACTCATGCAGCAACCCAGAGCTTTTATAAATTGACTCTGGGCATTTCTGAAGCATGACACACGTACAGCTTTCCACATCTAAAAGCTGCAGACATTGGCTCATCAGGATTTCCCCTCAGATTCCTCCCATTCTCTGAGATCATTCCCATCTTTCTGAAATGCCCTGCTTGCTTATGTCTTGAAATACCTGAGTGTCTTTCACTATTGTCAGCTTTCAGGACCTCTGTGGCTCTTTTTCAGCTTTTCTTGGGCCCTATTTGAATACGGTTCTGATACACTGGCACATCCTGGACGTGTGCTGAGCACACATTAGTGCAGCCACAGCTAAAGTGCACATTTGAGAAGAGCACTTCTACACGCTGCAGAAAATTACTTGTTTTACCAAGGAAAATTACTTCTTGTCCCTGAAGGATTGCTGCTCCATCGGAGAGTATGGATTAAAAAGCACATATGGATCCTGCAGGAGTTCATAAAAAATTCAACAGAAATAATACAGGTTTCCTTAGACAAGGCTCCAGCCAGTTGGCTGGCAGCGGAGTGGGGAGGTTGCCTGCTATTCCCTGTTGGAGCAGCTGGCTCCTCGGGCAGCCAGCAAGCCAGCATGGCAGCTGAGCAGCTAAGCATCCGGGAAAGCAGCTCGAGGGGTGGGAAGAAAAGGAGCTTGGCAGCTAGCAAATCAAGACATTAGAAGGATCTCATTCCCATGAAAAGTGTCAGGTTTCTTTCTGACTTTTCATCAAGATTCAGGACAAAATATACACATGTGTGTACATATGTCTATGTACAAGCAAAAAAAATTCATAAATACATATGTCTGGATATAGGTACACCTATTTTAAAATGCTATTTCTTCTGAGAAATGAAATGCTTATTCCAGTTGACCATAATGAATTTTTGCTGTTCTCTGCCATGAAGTTTCTAAGGAGGCAACTAAAGGCCAAAATTAGGCAAGATAATTTCAGAAACCCCAGCTGATCACAAAAAATGCCATGATGTTGTCACTGCACATTATTACAAAAAAATATGATCCAGCTCATGAGGTTAAATTGATAGAGAGGAGCTTTTTTAGTCCTACATTAAACAACCATCACTAAATGCTTTTTTTCAAGCTTTATTAAGTACTAGGAAAATAGGAAGACAAGAGGAAATAAATGGAAGTAATTTGATTAAATTTAAAAATATGTATGTGAAGTAGGGCTTCCGTGTCAGCAGTGTTTGTTCTTACATTTCTCCTGTTCCTGTTTGTAAGAAAAAACATTCCTTAGTTTGGCAACATTGAGAAAAAAAGATAAAGCATGAGCTGAGAGGATCCTAAGCTCTTTCGGGGGACTTTCTATTTCTGGTTTTTTAAATCAAAGGGCAAATCAATGGAAATACTAAAAAAAAAAAAAAAAAAAAACAAACAATACCAAAGGCTGAAAATGCTGTAGTATTTACATCACTGCATCAGACAGAGGAGTAAACTCTCCATTTTGGCAGCTACTGATGGAGCTGGCCAGCAGAGCCACAGGAATCTCCTCAGGATGTTGCTTGCACCTGGCCAAAAGCACAAGCAGTGTTTTGAGGAATGCAGTCCTGGCTGGCTGGACCAACCAGCCGGTGGTTTTGTCTAGCCAATGTGCAGAGTAGGGGGGACAGAGAAGACCGAGGCAGATACATACAAGTGTCTACTGCATGGGTGACCATGCATTGGAAGAGAGTGCCCAGAGAGGTTGCAGAGTCTCCCTCCCCGAAGATATTCAAGAACCGTCTGGATGCAATCCTGTTCTGTGTTCTCTAGGATGACCCTGCTTGAACAGGGAGTTTGGACCAGATGGCCCAGTGTGGGCCCTTCCCACCTGATCCATTCTGCGATTCTGTGTGATTCTGTGTCTTGAAAGCACAGGTGATCGGCCCAAAGGACAAACAATACAAAGCCACAATTACTGTCTTTTAGAAACTGTTTTCCTCCCCTTGTATGTACAACAAGTGGAAATTATAACAAGAAAGAACTGTAAAAGATGCAGGAAATCTCCTCACATGAAGATTTCTTGTCTTGGATATGGAAACCACTCCTTTCTCTAAGCCTTAAACAAGTACAGAAAAATGTTGCATTTTGTTTCCTTTTAAAGAAAAAAATAATTGAATCTTATTTCATAGAATTACAGAATAAGCTGTGTTGTAAGGGACCAACTGGGATCCTCTAGTCCAACTCATGGCCCTGTGCAGGATATCCCAAGAGTCACACCATGTGCCTGAGAGCATTGTCTTGAACTCTGTCAGGCTTCGTGCTGTGACCAGTTTTCTGGGGAGCCTGTTCCAGTATTCAACCACGCTCTGGGTGAAGAACCTTTTCCCGATATCCAACCTAAACCTCTCGTGACACAACTTCAGGCCATTCCCTTGGGTTCTGTCGCTGGTCACAAGAGTGAAGAGATTGGTACCTGCCCCTCCTCTTTCCTTCTCAAGGAAGTTGTAGACTGCAATGAGGTCTCCCCTGTGTTTCCTCTTCTCCGGGCTGAGCAGACCAAGTGATCTCAGACCCTCCTGATAAGGTTTCTTCTCCAGACCCTTCACCACGCTCTTAGCCCTCCTTTCAATGCTCTCTAATAGCTTTATGTCTTTCTTATATTTTGGCACCTAAAATTACCCCCAGCACTCGAGGTGAGGCCACCCCAGAGCAGAGCAGAGTGGGACAATCCCCTCCCTTGCCCAGCTGGCGATGCTGTGCCTGATGCCCCCCAGGACAGGGTTGGCGCTCCTGGCTGCCAGAGCACTGCTGACTCACGTTCAGCTTCCCACCAACCAGGACCCCCAGGTCCCTTTCTGCAGCTCTGCTCTCCGGTGTCTTGTTCCCCAGTCTATACATATCCAGGGTTGCCCCATCCCAAGTGAGGAATCCAGCACATTCCTCACTGAACTTCATATTGCTGGTGATTGTTCAGGCCTCTGATTTATTGAGGTCTCTCTGCCCTTGAAGGAGTTGACAACTGCTCCCAATTTGCTGTTGATGGCCAATTTGTGAGATAATGGCAAATTAAGAAGACTTTCATTTTAAGGACAGATAAGTTCGAACTAAAGTTAGCAGTATAATATTTCTTTCATTGATAGTGAATTTTTCTTCTCTTCTGAAATACCTCAATAATTTAATACGGTAAACCTGCAACATAAATATATCTATTGACGCCAGCATTCTTTGATCCCCTTAATACTGGCAGGCCTCTGTTGCCTCCCACTCTTGATTTTGTTAACAGTAATTTAAGCAGCAATCCTTTCAAGATAAAAGGATTACAACTCTATGAAAATATTCTCTTACAGAATTCAAACCATTCATAAAGCTTGTCAGGCAGCTTTACTTGCCTTGTACTTCTGTAGCACAAGACCCTGAAATCCTTGGTCTGTGCTGAGCGGTTTTGTCCTGCAAGCTAGTAGTCTTAAATTTTATTGTGGTTCAAGTTGACAAGGTTTTTTTTTACTGCTCCAAGCACCTGGAAAACGTTCATCTTAAATGGATGAGAAATGAAATTTTAGGCTATTTGAATCACCATTCTGCTTTTACATAGAATATCAGTTTTCATCTTACTTGATGAATCTACAGTGATTGTTTAGAGCAAAGGATGTCAGCAGAAGTAATTCAAATTCCAGTCTATAAATGGAACACAAATGTGGATGAAATTTGGGGCTTCTGAAAAAATACATTGGTTTATTTTCAAGAGGAGCTAACTTCCTTCAATGTGTTTAGGAAGGTCTATACGCCATTGACCAAAAAGTGGGAAAAAATTTCTTTCTTCCAAATTTATTTTGACTAATTTCCTAATCTGTATTCCCAATAATGTCACTGAAGTATAAAATTACATGCAGAAGAAAAACTTCTTTTTGTGTTAGTTACAACACAGCTGCAGTTATGGCATCACTCATGGTAAATTTATATTATATCTTTCTAGCATAAATAGCTCCTACTTATAATAAAGTTAGTGATATTGATCCATTGAGGATGTGTCTAAAACTAGTTTTGAACTACTTATTTATAGGTATGAAAATCTTTTGTGCACTGAACATTCAAAATAAAGGTGTTGAAGAACATTACTTAATGCATTATTACATTTGTTAGTTCTGTACTATTAGTACCCTTAAACATTCAGATATCGAAGATAAATGTTTAAGATATTAATAAGCGGTTTGTCACTTACTTTGTTTTGCCTGTGATTAATTTCATAGCTGCTGGTAGGGACAGTTCTCCTTTACATGTTTAAACTGGTAGAACCCTTGTGCAGCAAGAGTTTTCCTTTCATTTCTCTTAAGACCAACGTGATAATAATAAACAAAAATGTGACAATCAGGGCATTTCTTTGAGAAGATCTCGTGGTTTTTCTTACAAGATTTGTGCCATGAGCAAGGAATTAAACATGGTGATCAGTGCCGTCTTTGAGACGATCTCATGGTATTTCTTCTCATAAGATTTGTGTCATGAGCACAAATTTTTTCCCTCAGACAAATAAGTGATCTCATACTTGGAAATTCCAATTTTTTAATCCCCTGGAGCTGTCCTCATCTAGGTGCTTCATGGAAACAGGAGCAAAATCTCATGTGAATCATATAAATAGAGGTTTGTGTTGTAAGAGACGAAAATATCCAAATAAGACGAAGAAAACTAGCATAAGAAGTGCACATTTCATGTGGTGTAATACTCTCATTTAAAAAAAAATTAGCTTTAACAATGCATGTTCAATTTCAGATCAATTGTGTAATTTCTAGCGCATTTTCTCAGTGGGATAGCAATGTTAGCTTATTTGTTGCCAATAGATGGCAGTGATCACTCAGTTTCCTTCAGGAATAAAAATTGTGTAACAAGCCAAGTGTCGGGAGATGGGTAGGAATTCAGGCAGATCCTTCTATAAATCCTGAAGTTATTACTACCGGGCTTTTAACCAGAACATTTCCATACTTTCATATGTTCTGATATCAGGTAGCCCTTGGATTAAGGAAACCTCTTTTGATGCTTCCTTTGAAGTCAATTTCATGGCCTGGACTGAAGCCTTCCCAGTACAATATTCATCTGTCCTCAGGAGACACACAGGCAGCTGTACTTCCTTTGCTACCTCACATCACGCGGTTTGTAGGCGTGTCTTCCCTGCAGTCTTCCTTTTCTGGTTTCTGACATGTCTCTCTTGCTTAATGGGCAGCTGCCAAGGGCAACAAAGCAGGCAGTAGCCACTCTCTTTGGAAAGCTATAGTCAAAAGCAGACTTGATGGTCAGGAATCTTCGGGGGATGAGAATGGCGAACTGCCTGAATAGGTGTCATTTTGTCATTGGTGATGCAAAGGATCTCCTCATCTGGTGTATGAGATAGATTCAAAATTTCTCCTTTCCCTCACTTCCTGTAAGCAAAATAGAAATCAGCTGGGATTGCTGTGCCATCAGCATGAAAGCAACAGAAGAGAAAAGCAAATGCTTACCAAGTCAGTGGTGGATTTTTTTCTGATCCAGGTGGTACCTACTGGGCTCGAGTCCTCTGTAGCTCTCAGCAGTATGGATGTATTTTCTTGAGTGACTCAGAGCAAGCAAACATTCACTCCTTCACAAAGATCAGCCAGCCTCTTGAAGGGTCTGAGTATGCAAATGGTGAAATATGCAACACACTCAAAATTTTCTCTTTCAGCATTTGTACAGCTTGCCAAGACACAAGGTGACTTCAGCTCAAATCATCTCTGACAGATGTATCTTCTCCCAGCATATTTCAGTCCATATCAAAACATCTCACAGCTTTGGTAAAGGAGTTAACTATTGTCTTTGTTTTAACTATTTCCATGACCACTCTCAGTTGTTTACTTTCCACTGTCAGAGAGGAAAATGAACCCTTCCCAAACATTTCTTGAGTCTTCAGGAGCCTTTGAATTGACTTATCACCACAGATCCATTAAAGGACTTAGACATTTTGCTTCTCCTTTAAATACCTGAGTCAAATCTCTAGATCCTCGAAATACCACACTTATCTGTCACCTAATCATGATTCCATCTGTAGTCTGAAGGCACTTCTGTTTTTATAGAGTCTTTATATATTTGATGATCAGACAGACATTGTCACTGTACCCAAGTGCCAGCAAAATTAACAAATTAAGAGATTCTCTTCCGAATTGAATGAGGCAACTCTCAAAACAGTATTTGCACACACACCAGCAAAGGAGAAGCGACAATGGCAGCATATTTTTGCTTATTAATACAGTGGTTAAAAATTTAGTCGGAATGAAGAAGATCAAAGCTAGCTCCCTTTCCTGCTTGAAAATAAAAAGCTTTGAAATTTGACAGCTGCTCCAATCTGTACAGCTGAAAATTCATAGAAATTCACAGGAGGTGAGCACACTTCTTCTCCTTTTCAAAAATTTCCCAAGCCATTAACTCATTTTATCCTTTTAAAACCCTTTTTCTCTTTCCCACCACCACTTAGACTGCATTAAAATTTTCCTAACTATAGGATAAGCGTCATGGATACGAACATCATAAAAAGAAATACCTATTTTCCAGCCTTGAGCTAAATGCCTGACTTCCTAGAGGAACTAGTGATGGCTTAAGATCCATGTCAGAGACTTACAGAAAAACAAAAGGTATATGTGCCTATAGTACTGCAAGTACCAACTTGAATTTCTGCTTCATTTCTAGTACAACTGACTGAATTCGGATCCAGCACATATTCCCTAATCACAAAGGTCTCCTCTACTCAAAGAACTATGTTCTCCAGGTCTCATTTGAAGTACTGATTAACATGAACCAGTAAATATGTGAAGAGAACTATTTAGTAATTTTGGTGTCTTAGGACGGGAGCATCTTGGGGGTTTAAGATGGATCATGGTAAGGATGAACAGGCATTTCTCACCTGCCAAGCTTCTAATGCGTTATTGCAAACTCATAGATGGTAATTTTCTCTATGTGAATCAAGTGATATAGTGGGTTTTTCATTTAGATCTGAAATATCACCAAAACCAAGCTGTTTCAATATTTGCACTCACATGCTCATCTGGAAGCCAAAGACGTTATAGAAAGCAAAGTATGCCTGGTCCATTTTTTTTTAAAGGTTTCCTACTTTTTTTGAAAGGTTTCCCGCTTCTCCTAATTCAGAGAGTACATCCATATGTAAGAAAACATTTAAAGGAAGACTGAACAAGCCTTCAGATAAAAGCATCAGTCAAAGGTCACCAACTACACAAAGAAATGTGTCTTAAAACATGCACAAACGTATACAATTTAAATTCTTCTGAGTAAGTTTGTGAGAGAGAATCATCTCAATTTTTTTCTTTCTTTGGACAATATATCCAGAAAAAAATCAGACTATGTTTACCATGACTGTTTGGTTCAACCCTTGTAAAAAAATCTCGCTATATCCATTTGAACTGCTATTTTTAACACTGAAAATTTATATTATTCCTCTAAAAGGAGTATATATTTGTTTTGTCTATGTGGCAGAAAATAGATTTTTGAACTTGGTTGCTTCCATCCTTACCTTGAAACACAAAAGAGGAATACCTAATGATTAGGTTCCCATTCAAAAAAGACTGGTTTAATTTGCCCTAAAAAGAGAAGAGGGTAACACAAATGAGCTTTGTTTAATTATTTTTTAAATTATCTTTTAATTTATTAAATTAATTTTTTAAATTATTGTTTAATCTGTTGGTAATTATCTGTGGTGGGTTAACCCTGACTGGATACCAGGTGCCCAACAAAGCCACTCTGTCACTCCTCTCCTCAACTGGGCAGGGGAGAGAAAAAATAACAATGAAAAGCTTATAAAGAGAAAAAAACCCCAAACCTTCCTTCCACCCCGCCTTTATTCCCAGGCTTAACTTTACTCTTGAATACTCTACCTCCTCCCCCTCCTTCTCCACTGACCTGGGGCTCTGCAGACATTTTTCTCTCACACATTCTCACTCCTCTCTCCACTGCAATTGCTCTGGCACAGATTTTCTTCTCCTGATCCTGACTTAGATACATTATCCCAGAGGCACTACCACCATCACTGATGGGCTCGGCCTTGGCCAGTGGCAGGTCTGTCTTGGAGCTGACCAGCATTGGCTCTGTCAGACATGGGGGAAGCTCCTGGCAGCTTCTCTGTAGCACCCCTGCCCCTGAAACCTGGCCATGCAAACCCAATACATTATCTGACACAAACAATATAATATTGGCTGAAGGTCTTTCACATTCTCTGAAATGCTTTGGGATTTAAGTTCAGTCAGTGTAACCAGTAGCTCCATTAATAAGATGCCATTGCACACCTTCACCATATCAGAATAGAAGGGGATTGCAAGATGACTGCTAAAGGCTTCACTTTAAAGACTACATTTCCTTGTCCCCGTTCTCGTGCTTTCTCTATCACTGTTCTAGCAGCTTTCTGTGCCAGCTAAGGCAGTTCCATGATTCATCAAATCCCTGCCTCTTGCCTTTGGTGCTGCCTCCACTCTGTACTCTGCATCGACTCCTTCATCTAAACCTTGAAAGGCTTCATTGTCTTTCCTGGTAAAGGAGAGAAGAAATCCATTAAGATGATTTGAAAACATTGGGACAGAAATATCAAGAGGGATTCTAAACACTTACATGTGAGGAGACAGAAAGCATTGAGTGCAGTCTAAACATAAGGTGCAAGGAAGAAGGAGGAAGCTGCAACCTGATAGACACAACGAACAAAGCCAGAAATATTGCCAGAAGCAGCAGGAAAAAAGAGAAGGGACAACATGGTGGTGGAAGACGAGTGAGCATCCTTAAACTGGCAGGAAGGCTGCTGGAGAGGAGTCTGGACTCAGAAGTGAGTGGACAGACTTAAAAGACAAACCAGAGAGATTTGTACAACAGTGGTAACAGAAATGATGGGAGCTAATGAAATCATCTATGCAAAGACATTTTTTTTCTTGGAAAAAACATCATTAAATTTTAACCTCTAGGCTCTCTCCTGAGAGTTGCCCCGAGATTATCAAAATGCCTTAGGTGGTGATGACAGCAATTTTAGCAGGTTAGTCATTATATTGCACATTAGAACCACAAGTGAATGTTTCAGTTGAGGAGGTCATGGAACAGCAGATAAGCGATGCAAAATGGATGTTTTTCAAGGTCATCTTCTAAAAGCTTTAGCTTCAGCAATGTTAGGAAATGGCCAGATAACTTTGGCTGACTCTAGATCCTGTTATAACAATGAATATAGCATAGTTTCCTTCCATTACATTTATGAAATAATTTTTCACTGTTATAAAATTTTTATTATATATAAATAAATTGTCTTTTGTTAAATTTACATTCATATAAATGGCACATGATAAAATACAACAAAATTTCTAAGTTATTAATAGGTTCTCCCCAACTCAAGGAAACTAAGAACAACCCAATTTTATTCTTTCACTCACTACAACCCAAATAATGAAATTCAAGCTGTGACAGTGTAGATGTGGAAGCACAAGATGTGATGCAGAACTGGATAACTTCAAATGGGACCTCCCTTACTTTGTTTTGAAGTAGAAACAGATGTAATCTGATATTACTCCTCATGTAAACTAATCTAATGTGGGTATGCTCAGGAGAACTAATAATTACTAAGGTACAAACAGCTCGTGAAAGACGACAGGAAAATAGCAAATAATCCATTGAATCTTTAGGATGCCTCTAACATGACAGGCTCAGCTGAACTGGGCAAAATTTGAACCCTAAACAGAGAACTTGCATCCATGTCCATTATAACAGCTCATTCCTTTATTGCACCAGTTTCATAGTTGGTACCAAAAACATCCAACATCATTCCCCTTTTAAAACTATTCAAAATGAGAAGAGAATGGAAAAGAAGGAATAGAATCTGAAACAGAAAACAAGGAAAATGAGTTGAATTTTCTCTGCCCTGCTGCCTTAGCTTTCAAAACTAATTACCCACAAAGCCTTTAAAAATGAGTGTACAAATACTGCCTAATTTCCCTTCATATATAAAATGAGTGTACAAATATTGCCAAATTTCTCTTCATATATAAATCTGTGTTTAATTTCTCATTAGATCTCTTTCCTGCTTTGAGCCTAAAGAATCACACAGAATCATAGATCATATTTTTGACATGTTTCACTAGATTTTATTCCAGTGTAAAATTTTAACTTAGCTGTGGCCCAGACTTTCACACCTGACTCAGTGCATGACATCCATAAACAATATAATTTATGACACAGAACTTAGAGACATCCATACAAGATGGCAGGAAGTTTTCTTAGTTCAGAATGCCTTTTTCATGTGAGCCTTGAGTAGTGTCAGTAATATTTCTTTGACCTTTTTAGAAAGGAGTTCAGACTTCTCACTCCTAAACTCCAGCTACAGATTGCCTTGCTGATTTCTTGAGTCTCCAGACAGTGCCAGAAGAGTTGCCAGAACAGCAGTACTTCTGTTTATTTATGAATTCCATTGGTTTCTCATTCACCTCTGAATAATTCCAGAGGCGTTACTGCTTGCTTTAAATCTGCCTGAGAGTTTTTTGTTTCAGAAACATAAGAATTTACCTCATTTTTTCATCTGTTACAGTAGCTTTGAAACATACATGCTCTTCATCTAATTGGCTTCAGAAGAACATTTGTGGTTTTACTGACTTCAAGATCAGAGTGCCAGATTTGTGGCTGTAATCTAAGATAAATCTGAATGGAAAATAAGTCATTAAGAGTCTGATAACACACTTTTTAAATTTTGAGTTCTTGGAAAAGTAGGAAAATATTATTAGAGATTTAATTCTATGTTGAGATCTATAACAAGCATATTTCATAATGCACTTAATATATTAGAATCAATCCATTCATAATAAGGATTAGTAAACCAAGATTGATAACTGAGCACCGGTATCAAATAATGTGTTGCTCTAACCATACAGTTCTTGATTCAGTGAGAGATGCACAAAGAGAACACAGCAGCAGCTCAGCAATATATATAGATATAATCTATGTTTGGGTGAGGAACAGTCTCCTATTTAATGAGGTCCCATGCATAACACACAGGCTTTTAAAAGAGAAAATCAACCCAGAGTAGTTAGTCACTGACAGAAATGTATTTTGGTCCTTGGTTGGTGTCTCTTTAGAAAAGCAAATCATTCCATGGGTTTCAAAGATCAGAGCTCCTCTGCCCAACCCTGTTTTATAACAGAGATTGTATTTGAGTTGGAAAAACATTTAATTGAAACAGTAGTTGAGTTAATATATGAGTTGTTGTCTTTTACCAAATGCACCAGGATGGGAGGGAAGGCAAAGTGATACAACCTGAGACAGATGCTATGACCACTTCACCAGTTAGGATCACTTCCAGGTCACACAGGGAAGTTCCAGTGGATGCTGACCCTGTTAACTGTAGGTGGTTTAGATCCTTTAGTAGCTTTTTTAAGATTCCTTTTCTCTTGTGTGTTCTATTCACTGGCATAGCTAGAAGAAATTTTTCAGATGACTTGCGGCTAGGTTTAAATCTACTCATTTCGAAGGAATGGCTATGTTAAAATAAAAGATCAAATTCAACATGCCATAAAACAACAAATGAATTTTAATATTTCATCCAAAATTTGCAACTGTCATATGGGATCTGTCATAGAATAGTTATCTTTGTGATAACATAGATTTGTTCACTCATGACAGATATGTAATACCTTCCTCTCCTGGTTTCTGGCTAACTTGCTATGGCTCTAATTAGAAAAATCTCATTTGTGAACCCCAAACATTTCCTATTAACCCATAAATAGTAAAACACAACACAGTCTCTTCATAAACAGGAATTAAATCTTAAAAGAATAAACACATTCTCAGGCATATAAATAGAGGCTAAAAATTCAAAGTACTTTCTATTAAAATACCATGCACAGTTCTAACCTATAAAGTTTAGAAAGGGCAAATGCAATAAAGATCACATTACCAAAACAAAATTATCAGCTGGGCAAAAAAAATTAATTACCAGCTCTAACTAAATTTTGAAAATATTAGAGCTAGAACTGACCAAGTTGTTAAGAGTATGAGATGCTGCAAACAGAAAAAAGGTGGTCGAACCAGTAACATTACAGCCACAGACCTTAGGGATATACAACTGGATGACAAAAAAAAGAAGGTTTACATGGCTAACATACCAACTTTCACTTGAGAATCCAAATGCCTTAAATAGAGCTCAGGGAGAAAAAGCAATTCCCTAGTAGGCAATCATGTGTATTGCCTTCAAGACACAACATCCTTGATACACCTCCTTTTGAGCTCTGATCAAGTCTGATCAAGAGGATGGTCAAGTCAGATGATCTTTATTTCAGAAAAGAGATGCTAGGAAAATAAGTTTCACAACCAACCCATTCCCTCTGACTCACTTCTCTTGCCACTTTTCTTTCGAAAGGTATCTTCTCTGCAGTTACCCATCATAGCTGGTAGAAATGTAAATTCAAGATCAGGAAAAGCTTTACAAACATTTAACTACCTGTTGCACTGACTGTGAGGCACAGAGATAGCACAAGCAGCAGGTACCCAAAGAAACAAAGGTTAATCCAGCTCATAAAGGAAGGGATCTGCAGTAACACCCAAGGGAATAATGGGAATTGTGCCAATTGAACTTCAGACTGGGTTTGCAGAGTGAAATTTCCTGTAAACTTCTTCGTTTTCAATTCCATCAAAAGCTTTTAATGTAGCTCTAGTTTAAATTCGAAACATGTTTTACTGGAGTCCACCACAGTTAATGTAAATCTCACAAGCTTATATGGAATGAGGCACTGAGGGTCCAGTGGATTATACAAGGCAAGAACTCTGGTTGTGAAACATTTTGCACAAATTTAGTCTCTCAAAATTATAGCAACATCACCACACTCAGTACAATGTACTTAAAATCACCCATTTTCTTTAATTTTATTGTAGTTCCATAGCTTTCTTAAACGTGTCTCAAAAGAATCCTTCTGGTTTGGCATTATGTTTAGTAAAAGAAAATCATAGAACTCTTATGGTTGGAAAAGACCTCTAAGAGAATTGGTTTGAACTTTTAACTCAGCACCACCTTGCTCATCACTAAACCATGTTCCCAAGTGGCACATCCACAAGTCTTTTAAATACCTCCAGGGAGAGGGTATTTTTTCACTGTTCTGAGTTTGAGACTGGAGTTAAACAACACATGTAAGGAATGCTTAAACTTGAAGAAGTCTCAACATACTTCTTTGAGGGCCTCCTGGAAATACAATGCTGGTTCACTCAGCAATAGGGACAATAGGATGCTTCATTCAGGTAAGAACAAACTCCTGTGTTTTACCTAAGGCTGACAGGGAGTGAGCACCAGACTTCTTTTGTGTGGTCTTGAACTGTCACTCAGACACTCTGTGAGCCATTTCCTTTCTGTGCAAAATGGGGTAAAATTGCTTGAGTAGTACCCTGAGATCCTCAGCTGAGAGACTTTGTGTAAGCACAGTTGTGCCATTCTTGGCTAAGCAGTAACTGCTGAGAGCCAGAAGCAGTAGCTGAGTTCTCAGAGCCTGATGCCTGCAGGGATGACACTGCGTGAGCAGGAATTGTGTCAGTGTCTCCTCTGGAGGTAGCCTGCAGCTAGTAAATGCTTCCTCTTCCATTAGCACAGATGAAAGCAGAGAGAGCTTACGCCTTGGAGGCACAATAGAGAAATGGCACTTCCTTCCTCGTCATCCTTCCATTACAGTTCATATTGCTGCTCTCCTAATTGCCTTACGTAGGGGTTGATGGTCAAGCATTGGCACCATGGGAAGCATCCTCTCCACTCTCCTCTTTTAGAAGAGTGTTACTCTTGCCACATGCAGTTCTCAAGTTCCCTCTTCTCATAGGAAAGTAGAGCTGGAAGTGATTATCACATAACATCTCGTCTCTCAGCCTTCTCCAAAACATAGCACTGGCATTTCTGACAGATGCTTGAGCAGTCTATTCTGAAGAGCCTACAGTGGCAGGAGACTCTCCCATCTCTAAAAGCAATGCTGTAAGAAACTTTTACTCCATATAATTTATTGTCACTTTTTATAATTTAAACCTATTATTCCTAATCCAAATTAAAACAGGGTGAGTGTTTATTCTTCCACATCTTTATTCTTCCACCTTTAACATAACTGAAGACTATTATCAAATCCTCCTCAAATCTTTTCTTCCCTTAAGTAACACCCATCTTTATGGAAGACAAGTGACCATGATTATTGTTTTTTTTCTGAGGGCTCATGACATATAGGAATCCAGGAGAAGCTTTCTGGCTTTTTATTGTTTGGGGTTTTCTTCTGCAAGAAAATTCTCATGACCATTGCTTCAGGCTTGGCTCTGCTTATGGCTGGCAAAACAACAAAGTCTGCACCATCTCCCAAAATACATAAATATTTTAGATTTTAAATGCAAACGTTACTGTCTAGAAATATTAAATCATATCACTAAGAATTACCTAAACCTTGAACCAGGTTTTAAACTGTGACTCACTGAAGACATCAATCAATGATAGAAATAAGCATTTTTCCAGGAAGGCAGAAACTCCTTAATAGAAGACTAAGGCAAATAAAAAAAGATCTGTCTTTTAAATCATAATCCACCTTACAGAAAAGCCAAGAATCTATAACATTGCTTCATTACTGAAATTGCCTATTAGAGCCCTTTGAGAACTTCCCTTAAGACTTTTGAAACATTAAGACTGAGAAAAGAACAGGAATAAAAGTGCTCTTGATTTTCATCTTGTGTTACTTAACTTGAAAGCAAATATGAAGCAAGGCAGAGAATTCAGTTGAAGGCATTATTTTTGGAAAATGTATTTACTTGAAATATTCTGACACTAGCAGTTAGGGAAAAAAAGATAATTTAACGTAAAAGTATCAGCATTTTCACAGATCTGGGGCTCTTGCTAGTGTTGCTTTGCCTTAGCTTAGCAAATCTGACTCTAGCTTCGCAAAGAGCCTTACTGAAAGGGTTTCTCCAAAAATTAGTTTTCTCAAAATCCCCTTTTTTCCCCCTTCCCTCTTCTGTCCAAGATGTATTAGACGTTAATCTCAAGTGCGACTTTCATTACATGTCCATCTACGAACAGCGTACTTGAGTAGCAAACAGATATGAAGAAAAAGATCATTACCACTATTCTGCTTCATAGTATGTGACTGGTAAAAACAAACTAAAAGCAGTGTTTTCTCTAGAAAGCTCTAAATGATGTCACCACCTAACAGAGATTTTCCCATAGAAATGGTATCTCCCCGTTCATGCAAGCCAAAGTAAAATGAAAGATTGCCAGTGCCGTGTAGATTTTACACTACCCCTGAAATATTGATTTTCTCTCTTTTACTTACTAAATACGCAGAAGTCCACAGAGAAAGGTGATTTGATCACAATAATAAATTTTATAGCTCTATTCTTCTGATTTTCTGTCTAGGAATTGTAAATCGCTTTTAAAATAGAAGCTTAGCACAGAAGAAAAGGCATTTCCCATTGGTACCTCTCTGTGAGCCAACAGATTATGAAAAAGACTCATAGAACAAATGTGTAATCTGTCTAGAAAAGGCACTTTGTTGCATGGTATAAATTTCTGCTGAAAAAACTATAAGAAAGGCTAAAACTCCTTAATTCTTCAGTGAACTTCTTAAGCCCACTCAAGAAAAAGCACTGGGCAGGCACGAGAAAGGTGCAAATTCCCTCCCCACCGTTTTACACTGCTTATGAAACAGTCCAAACTCTTTTAAAAGAACGTGTCGATCCACTGGCTTTTTCATCCTTTTCCTTATCAATTTTCCTCTTATTAATCAGCTAAGAATAGGAAATGTGTTTTTTCTTACAAGCTTGCTTATAACTCAGAGTACTAACAGGGAAAAGCTGGAAAGAGACTACCAGAATAATAAAAGAGAGTGGTTGAATAAGACAATTTTTTTGCTTCTAGTCTAACCTTTCCAAAACCTGATGCCAATACCTAGAGCCAAACTTTTCATGAATGGCTTTGTAGAAGTGGACAACAAAGGTTATGTTTAGGTCCCTGAAATCAAGCAAATTGTTCAAAAAATTTGGAAAGAGAAAAAGGATTGTAGTCAGTATTTATATATGCAAGTTTGAAAATCTGAGGTTTTAAATATTGCATCTTACGGCCAGAAAAAAGCTCCAATAATGCAGAGACCAAATTTTTGTTAAACTGAATGATGCGCCTTCAGCCACTAGAAGTTTTGAAACTCCTTCTAATCTTCAGTATTTGGCAAATAATACCCAATACATAATAAATAAGGATAATACTTGTATTTTTTTTTAATTAATGAGGCACCAACTATAAGAGGGAGAAACTGGTATGGCATTATATAAGCATTATACAGATACCTATAATATATAGTTCCCTTCCTTAAAAAGCTCAAGTACTTAGTTTACATAATATAAATATATACAATATATAATTCTCAAATATAATTTCCCTCCCCAAAAAAGCTAAATCATTTTAATTCACATAAATAAAAAAGTTTGGAGTGCAAGAATGGAGGTGTAAATAAATTCAAATCTAAAAAGCAGGGTATATCTTCATGATATATACTAGTTTTGAAAGCTAACTCTGATATACCAATAATTTCTGCCCAAGCATAGGCTTATGAGAACTTTTTCAAAAGAACACTTCTTTTTGAGCAACGAGGTTCTCTTTCTGTGTGGCAGGTCCTATTTTTTGTGACTAACAGTTTAATTAAATCACAAAGATTCATTCAGCAGTACTAAATATTATAATTTCAAGTGGCAGTATGAGCTGTTAAGAAACACCTCAAAGTGACAGCCATAAGTTTTAAGCCCGTCATCAAAAATTTAATTGCATAACATAGGGACAGGAGCTGGTTGCAGGTGTAGCTCTCTCACTTGATGACTCATATTATTGACTCATTTTAATGATTTTAATGACTCATTGCAATGATTTCAGCAACATAAATTCAGTTTGTTTTGTCAGCAACATACAGATATCAGCAACTCACTCCAGAGAGAACAACATAGGCAGCTGAAATTAAATAGAAAAAATAGAAACTTTTTTTTTCAGTATTAGCATTGATGTCAAACACATAAACCCAATGTTGTTTACAATACCCCTAATTTGCTTGTGGCATTCTTCCCAGAAGAAAGTGGCTGTTCACTTGTTGAAGGGTGTTTAGCAGGATGTTGTCCTTGATTGATGAGGGCAGGGCTCTGAAGGGTCTAGGCCACCACTGGTTAGCTACTGTGACTCTAAGCATGTCATTTCAAGGCGTTTGTTACAGCTGACATGTTTAAGTCCGTACATGTTTGCTCGCTTGAACACAATAGTTGTCCTCTCCCTTAGTGAGACGGGGATGAGGCAAAGTAGAAGAAGAAATTGCCACCCCTCTCCTCCCTTCTCCCCATGAAAGCTGCCAGACTTACACCTGTTTTCCTTGAAATGCCTGAGCCTGCAGCACCCACTTCCCCTAAGCAGCCAGTGAAACCCCAGACCGGTCTGTATCTCCATTTCCTAATGGAGCTGAGAACTGCTAAGATGGGGAATATCTCAGTCACACACCAGTTTTCTGTGGGTTACTGAGAGGCTGGGCAGGAGGACAACAACTTCTTTCCCTGGGTCCTGGTGCTCACAGACATCCCCAGTGACGGCAGTGTAAGAGGAGAGGTGATTTCCATACCTAAGACATAGAGAATTATTTCCTAAATCATATACAGGCTGCCAGGAAACCTGGGTATCTACACATAGATTCAGCCATAACTACTAATAAGTTAAAAAATTGCCAAAAAAGTCATGAACCAAATTAAAGCCATGAGTTGCTTAGCTCAGAAGCAAACAAGAACTGGGGACAAAGTGCCCGCAACTAAGCCATAGGCCAGTCTTCCCCTAAATTATCAGTACCCATATTCTCAATTAGGTTCACCTTTAAACTCACCTTTGAAGAAGTATTCTAGTATATAAAGTATCCTCAGATGTGTACCATGCCAGAGATTAACTGTCATTCACTTCACTAAAATCACAAAAAAGTGATACTTTTCTGATAACAACCCCCATCTATTTTTTTTATCATTATAGTCTTCATAAACAAAATCTTGGTCATAACAAAGTAGCATTTTGTTTCCAGTGTTGATAAATAAAACTGAGATTTTTAAAATACATCAAGTTTTTTTGCAGCTTTTAACAGTCCTAGAGCATCTATGTTGTTAAGGTAAAATACTTACATTTTTCAAATTCTTATTTTGAAACAATCAACCAAATTTTGTTATGAGGGATACATCTACATTTTTTCTTTCTATTTCTTGTTAACATTTTTTCCAGCTCAGATGAAAAAATATTTAACAGAAAAGCAAACTTCCTGATTACTTAGCTGACTATTCAAGTACTGACTCTGTGGTCTGATCTCTTTTCCTTCACATAGAACATTTTTACATAGCAGTTTTACCCAAATCTGTGGATAACATGTCTGAAGAGCATCCTCTGGGAAATGCTCTCATCCTTTCTGTGGTAGACACCAGCAAATGAACAGAACGGAAAACTCCTCAGAGTCATCACACTACAAACTACCTTACTAAATGCTGTGTTGGAAAGAAAGTTATGTCAAAACAGCTCAAAATGTGTGATGTTTTCACTGTTGAAACCACATCACTTTGATTTAAAAGTAATCCTTAATCTGATGAGAAGTTACCAAAAATAAATCTAACAAAACACATGTGGCTCTCAAAGTTAGTGGAAAAGGCATTTTTTCTGGGCCTGAATCTCATAAAACATCATGGAATCTTCACAGACTCATAATTTATAGAAATTCTAGTTACTTCTCATACCTAGGTCAAACTATCTTTTGCTTCTCTTCTTTACCTTCTGTTTCCATATCAGATCAATAATACTAAATGCTTCCTTTCATCAGTCAAATAAACGAGGGGCCTAGTCCTGTTACAGAAAGAATCCCAGCAGCTCCTTCTGGCTCCACTGAGAGTCACAACACAAAGACATTCCCTAAAAGAAAGTGCAGGGTCAGTCACAGCTAGAAGTCCAATCAGTTTCTTTTGGACTGTTCAACTGGGACCACTTTTCTCCTCTTCAGTACAGGGCTCCAGATCAACAGAAATTTTTCTAAGGGTAAGAAGAGAGGATAACACCCTCTTCTATTCCAGGTTTTGCAACAATAAAAGCAAAATAAACCATCATAATTTGTTCTTTCTGATCTGGTACCATGACTGGTCTTACAGATAGAAACCTACTAATAGCTTCATTTGGGTTTTGTTTCTCTAAAAGACATTTTTTCTAGAAGATAAGTTTTCTGAGGGATTTGTCATTCCCAGAAACTGACTTTGTATACTTTTACCACAGTATGAGTATGGGGTAAAAAGGCAATAAAAGATAGATAAACTTTAAAAATAAAGCTTTCATTTACCTTGAAATAGCAGTCTGTGTCAGTGAGCAGCCAAACCACCATCCCTCATCGACTTTAACAATCATGTCCTCTGAAATAAAGGAATTGTTTTTGTTTTGCAATGCTATTAGTTAAGTTAGCGTGAAAAAGACCAGTCCAGCAGCAACTGAATTCAGGAAGGAAGTACTTGCTAGCTTACAAAAACACACAGCAGGAGCAACTCAGACCTGCCTGGTGAGTTGACAGCTATCCATTCTGGTCTAGGACAACATATGGGGGACAAGGACTCAGCACAATTGAATTGAGAGGAGAGAAAACAAGTTTAGGAGCCCTAAACTTTTTCTACCTCATCAGTCAAATGGAACTGTAAAGCCTTAAAGTCAGACACATTAATGTGCATTAGTGCCAGCAAACTACTCAAGCCTTCAAAGCACAAAATGCCCTGGAAATTCATGGTCCTGCTGCCTGCTCTGGAGCTACTCATGCTCTCTACAATCACCAAATGCTTCGGCTTAATGGCAGCCTTCAGGAACAAGGCACACGTTTTAAAGTTTCTTTAAGATGAAGGTTGAACTTAAAGAAGAAATGCCTTTAAAGTGGTGTCCTCAAGTAGAGGTTTGAAGTAGACTTTTGGAAAAGGCACCATCAGTTCTAAACCAGCATATGAAGACATATATGTACTAACAGAGTTGATTAAGTGCAGTCCGTATTTGTAATGGACAAAAACCATAAAGGTGGGGGAAATTTGGTGATCAGCTAATTTTTCAAGTGATGAGGCAGAATAATGACATAAATTTTGGCACAGAGGATGGACTGTCTGAGAGGAAATGGAACCCTTCAATCCTTTGAGGCCGAGAGCTGACTGCATTACACAGGTGATGGGCCACACTCTAAAGATCATCTGGACGAAGTCTGCAAAACTCTTCCTCGTTATACCTGCTCCCTAAATAGACTACAGCTTCCAAAATTCAGGAGTTCCTTTTTGTTATTTTTCTAGCAGGGCTAATGTATGTTTTTGCATTGGAAACAGGGAGCAGAGCAGGCTGTGGACTCTTTCCAGAAGAGATTGGGTTGCCTTCGAAAAACTGAAATTCAGATGTTTGGCTACACCCCGGTTTATCCACAACAGCAAAGAAAAAAACAAGATTATCAGCCTGTAAACAGTTTCCTATGGAACTTAGAGCTGTCAGGGCAAGTAATAATTACCATTTTACCATCTTCGTAATTAAGGAAGAATGTAGCCTCCAAATACCTCTGATTTATATATTAAATACTTCAAATGGGAAACTTTGCAGTCTCTTGTTTACAAAGTCACACTATCCAACATATCCATCCAAAAGGTGACAAAAAGTTAAAGTGGTGTGAATAACATCTAATTTCTTGATAAAGAGGCCAAACCAGAAGTTTCACCAAATTTTTTTTTGCTTGTCAAAGAATATTTAAATATTGAATTGAATATGGTAGTTCTAGAATAAGAGTATACTTACATACAGTAAATAGAATTTTGTAGTACCAAGTCAAATAACACTAAGGACAGCAATTAAAAACCCTCCTGTTAATTTTTATGTGGAAAGTGACATTTTTCCTATTCTGAAAAATGTAGTGTTTTATATATTTCTCTTCTTGTAACATTTTAAACATCTTCAAAGAAACATAAATTTAAGAACATCCTAGTGATAAATCATTAAATGCCTCGCATATGAAAAGACACATTTTCTACATGTCAGTTTAGTCAGTTCAGCCATTAATTTAAAGTGCATAATTGCTTCAGTTAACAGTCAGAGAACTCAGAAGTTTATATCAACCAAGACCATGGCAGGAAATTACCTAGTTCATTATGATTTATAACACACATAAAAGAATTGAAATACTGAAGGATTGCCTAGGAAAGGATATCTTTTCAGTCAAGTGCAAGAACACAAAGCTCGGCAGGAATCACTCCCACTAAACCTCTTTTAATCATCCACAATTTACTATTTTTGCTCTAAATTATGGTTCCTGTTTGAATGTTTTTATAACTTGTACATAAAGCCAACCAATATTTTTGAAGAATTCTGCTCTTCCCAATATAATTGTAGGAATTTCTGTTAAAAATGCCAATAAATATTTGAATTTTCTTAGAAGAGTTGAAGGTGGTTAGAAGAGGGATGTTTTCTACAGCACCAAAAAATCCATTGAAATTAGAAAAGTGATTTTTATCCAATTCAGAATATGTAGCTGAGTTTCAACCTGATATGTTTCTATTACAAAAAGTTGATAAACACTTCAAAGTTTTGAACTGGCAGAAGTTTAATTTTTACTTTAGTATAAATAGAAAGTCTTAAAGTCACCACTTAAATGTGAGCAACAAGCCCACAAGCTTCTGAAACACCACCTGCACTTCCCAGGAAGTAATAGTTTCTGCTCGTTGTTTCACCAGCCCATTTATAAACCTTAAGGCTTAAGCACTGGATCTGAACTGTGTTTACTGGAATTAGATTTAGAACTGCGTGTTGGATTAGAATTGTGTTTTAGAGCTTTTACAGCCCCACAGAAGATGCAGTATCACAGCAAGCAAACAGGCAACCAGCTAAGGAAGGATATTAACCACTTAGTCAAACAGGCTGTATTTCAGATCTCACACAATTAAAGTTACTTCCACTTGTGTTGGTTTTTTTTTAAAAGTTGGGCTCACTCAGAGGGAATGTTTTGATCTGTATTAAAGGGTGGAGGCAACTTAGAAAAGACAGAGCTTGGTTTTTTGTAAGTTACCACAAAATTTAGGTTTATAATCCTGGGAGTATAAAAATGTGAGCATTCTTACAGATATCACTAAGTCCTTGAGATTTTAATAGTCTCTGGCACATATTGATTTCTCAATTTATTTTATTTGCATAAATTGGTCCATAATCTAGGTAGAAATACACACATAGACCAAAACTAGAAAAGCCTATTCAAATGCCTTTTCCTCGTGGGCCCCTTGTGGTCCAGAATTAATTTCAGTAGAACCTGCAGAGAAACCAGAAGATCACCAACACAGACCCATCTCTTAACAGGCTCACTGATACTTTAGTTGCTGCTTGTATGACTGTCCTTCCTTAAAAATTTGTGGAAAATGGTCACATGCAATGGGAACTTCAAGGATTTCTCAGGTGATATCTGAGAACCTTTGACTTTGGTTTCACTGGATAGACATGAACTCAGCCCATCTCATTGCTGCCTGGAGCCTTACAGAATTAAGCTCACAGTTATTTGAATGTCCTGAATACACCACTGCTCTAGCTGCCCCTGCATTGACTCTGAAGTAAGGGCAAGACATTTGATAAGCGTATAGGTGAAGTAATTTTCACACTGAGAATCATCTGAAAAATGCTGTGACAGCAATAGATCAGAGAAAAAACACACAACATTTTATTTTAATTTACTGTTGTAAAAATTTCTCTTTTTTCTCTTTCTTTTTTATTTAAGGATAATGAAGGGAGAAAAAGGTTTCCTCCTTAAAATGCTTGGTACTGAATTTATTTCCAGATAAAGCATGGCACCTCACTGGGCACCTAGAAAAATTACATACTTTAGGTATGCAGTTTTCACCTCTATTTGCAGGTGAAAGTATTTCACACTTTGAAAACGCTGTTGGATTCTGAACTGTCAGATGAGCAGTTGCTTCTGTGCCCATAGCATCACTACAACACAAGTGAGAAGATAATTAATGTATTGTTGCAACCACAGGTTTGGAGGGTACTTTGGGGAAGGGTGTTTGTTGGTTTATTTGGTTTCATTTAATTCACTTTATACAGAATCCCAAGCACTTATCTGGTGAAACACTTGTGAAAAAAATGGAGAAGCCAATAATAATTCTTGAACTGTGTTGTGCGTGATATAATTAAACTCCTGCAAACCTCCACCTCCTCAAGCTAAGAAAGTAAGAATGACCATTAAGTCCAGACAAAGGTCCTTAGCTCAGGCGCTTTGCCCCAGTTACTTCTCGTGATGGCCAGTAACAAAAGAGAAGAGAAAGAATTTAAGTATGAACACTGTCTGTGCCCAATTTCCAGCACCCCAAGGAGCAGTTATATTGATACTGTTATGTACAGACCTAGCCAACTGCAGTAAGCAACACAATTTTACTAAGCTTTATATAAAGAGACATACTTGCTTTTGCTTTACATTTGCTGCCTGCTAACTGCATTTGGTTGCCCCACTTTTCGTATCAAGAAACCCAGTGAATAATTGTTGCCTGTATAGCAATATACGCAGCAATGTATATAGCTCCGTGGCAGCCTTAGAGACGGGCTTCTGCTGCCCACAGGCGCATCACAGCGTCACACAGCTGGGCACTACGGTCACCCACTTGGCTGGTGACAGTGGTTTGCAGAGCAAGGAGCATTGCAATTACCCTCATGTGACAGGCCCGACTAGTGTTTCAGGCACAGCACATGGATTGCTGAGAATAGCATTCTCCTACTGTGAAAGAGCAAAGGAATTATTCAAACAACTGTATGTGGTCTAAAAACCTATTTCAGATATCCCAGGCACCCACGTGTGATTCTTTGAAAGAGGTTGAAACATTGCCACTAACACAAACGGCCCCTTAGCTGCAACTATTATACAAAAAATAGGCAACAGAGGTTTGACTGTGGTTGGAAATGGTTTCAGTTAACTGTTTGTTTGTATTTCAACGCAGGTAAAACAAACCCTTTTAGGCAATTTAGCATAGATAAGCTCAACAGACCAAAATGAAAGAGCTGCCTGAAAAAACACTGTTCTTCAAAATGAAGATGCCATTTATCATTTCCTAAATTGGATGCTTCCAAACTGATGAAAGACGATTCCGTCTTCTCAAGACCATCCTTAAAAATTCTGTCAATAAAGTTCATGCGGTAGTTTTAGAATACTTTTTTTTTCTGTAGCTGGTGATCTGTAGCTGTCTAACACTATCTTGATAATATAAAACATTGCACTATTTGTAGTCTTCATTGACTCTTGAAAAAAGGGGCAAATTTTTTTGCTACAAAATTGAAACAATTATAAGAGGAAGAAAGTAAAATATATGAAAATTTATTTCAGCATCACACTTTACAATAGTTTTTTCTCAGACATTTCATCCCAGATTGGGTGCCTGCAAAATTTTCTGCTTGTTCTGTTCCTCCCAGCACCAGAGACATGCTTTGAGTTCTTGTCACTGCTTCTGTTAATGATGAAATTGCCTCTTCTCACTCTCCCACCCCTCTGTCTTCAAGACTTTTTTTGCTGCTCTTTTCTAGCCAAAAAGCCCTTACTCTGGCTTTGAAGGTTCTCTGAACCTACAACCTGGAGTGTTCCTAGCTTAACAAAATCCTCCCACCATGGGCAATCCTGAAAATCAGTGTCAGACATGGGCAGACATAGGAAGTCTAAGTGATGCCCTGAAAACAATCAAACGTGAAATAAAAATGCTTGATCACATGAAATAACCCGAAAACAAGAGCAAAATTTGGTGCCATGATAACAGCACACGAAATAACTATCACAGAAATAGTGCTCTAGAGCATGTAGCACAGAAATTCCTCTGCTCACTGTTAATACAAGACAAAGCAGACTTCCAAAACTGCTTTCAAACCAAGTGAGATTAGAGTATGGATACAGTGAAAAACTGTTAGGGTCAAGACATCAGCAAAGTTTGAGGAGAGAGTGGTCATTTCTGTAGATGACCGGAACATCCACAATATCACTCATTGCAACTGATTCGGTGCAAGAGACATTAAACCACAGCCTTCAGAATTTAAGCAAATTTCAAATGATTACAACTCAGAATAAGCCTCCAAATGTCTGTGCATTAGCCAAGACCATGTAATTCCATTTTCATCTGACACTAATCATTGCTGGAGACATGGTATGGGATTAGGTGAGGTTTGGACCTAATCCAAGATGGTATTTCCTATATGGCAGCTCAATTCCACTTTTAGCTTTTTTGCTGGCTCCCTCCAGGGTGCCCAGAAGCAGAGCAACTATTGCCATCATTTGTTTTAACTTGCAACCTTGAGACTAAAATGCTCTCGAAGACACTCAAAGAACCAGTGCATTATATAAGGGTCAGGAATCCTTCCCCCAAGGAAGAAATGTTTCAAAATATCTCCCAGTTTTCATAATTTTAAACACTGCAAAGGGAGAAACAAATATTGGGGGAAAACAGAGAACAGATCAAAACTTTCAGAAGTTCAAATGTGCTATCTGAACTATACTCACTGATTTAAAAGTTTTTTCTGAACACTGATTTTTTCATGCTAGACTTGGATAGAAAGGTCAAAGACCTCTAGCTGACTTTTGCACCATCGAGAAAGCTGTTTCAAAACACATCAGTATTTGAGAAACCTGGGGAGATCCAAGACTGGCTTTTCAAAGCATTCCAGTACTACAGCACCACTTCATCCACTTAAAAGAGGAATAATTTTTTTCTTAATAATTAAATTTCAATCTACTAATCCGAAATAAAAACATTTAGTCAAGCTAATTTTCCAGGTTTACAAATACCCATAAAGCATTAAATTCCATGGTTTGAGGTTTTTTTTTCTTGAAAGTAATCACAAGATTACAGGGGCTGGCAGTTCTCAGTTCTAATGACACTACAAACATTCAGCATACCAGCACTTTTTTCTTTTTTTCCTCTTCTCTGATCAAGCTGTGAAAAAAAATGAAAAAACAGGGAAAAGTCCTGATATCAAATAAAAACCTACTATTTGATCTCCTGAAGCCAGACTTTCATCTCATGAATTGTTATAACATGGCCAAGAATTATACCCAGCTATTGTTCAGCTAATCCAACACCCCTTCATAGCAAACCCTTGAGATTCAGTATAAGTCTGCTCCCAGAACTATGAAAAGATTCCTGAGAAACCTCTAAGTCATCAACGCTGCTAGAAATAAGGAATGTGATTAAAGATAACAAAATATAAGCAAGGCCCCACAATATTGTACTTTTCTTCCTAGAGCTTTCCTTTGTCATTCCAAATTAACCAATTCACATAGTATTTTTTTCTCTTTGTTCCTTGTTCTCTCTGCCTTGTTCGTCTGTCCCAATTTCTTTGCTGCTGCTGAAGCTGCTGAAGCCTTATCTTCACCTTTTTTGATACTTCCCAACTGCTAATATACTTCACACATCTATTTTTCCAGAGTAACAGATGTCGTTGCTCAACGAAGACAACAGTCTGTATGTTTAGGCTAGGAAGGCAGAAAAAGCATTTAGAGCTAGTTTCTGCTTTTTCTCATTAGATGCTTCAAAAATATAGATTCTGCAAATAAAGTGTATTTCCAGTGCATGTGCCCAGGGTTTACAAAGCAAACCAAACTGCAGTAACCTAGATAATTCTTGCTGCTCAAGAGGGTGAAAAGCAGCATCTTTCTCACATATAAAAAAAATTAAGGCTTTAGCCCTCAAGTGGCTATTAATTGCATGTAATTAAATCCATTACCATTATTTGATTTTGAGCCAGATAATAATGTATGATGTATTAATGCGTTGTAATTGTATTAACGTGATTCTGCTTTATTCCTTCATGTTCTGGTTTTGGGCCTTGTAGCTCACTAACACAGTGCAACATTTAGCAACAAAATATCTCCAAACTGAGACAGAGAAAATAGATTTCGACTGGTGTCTAGCAACGCAGCCAGAAGTGTCCAGAGATTATCATTCTGCTCACAGTTGTTATTTCCCATCATGACTGCTAAATTACTTTCATGAACTTTTGAAAATCCTGGGCAAATAGGCAGGACAAGTTTTCAGTGGGCATCAGGGGCATGAGTGCCCACGCCGCAGCGCACTGCGCAGTGCGTACGTACCTGGTACCGCGGGTTCACTCTGTGACGCGGTGCGGGAGCTGCCTCCAAGCGTCCCCTCAGCACAAAGCATCAGCAGGGGAGCCCAGAGACCCCCTGCTTTTCCTGGATGCTTTCAGGCACTGAAAGACATCACTCTGTATCCCACTCCAGATACATCCTTGATGCTTTCAGGCACTGAAAGACATCACTCTGTATCCCACTCCAGATACATCCTGGCTGCTTCTGGGACCACACCGCATATGAAACGGAATAGTAACAGACTGTGTATTAACATGGTCTACAGACACAGGCCAGCTGTCTCTTAAGTAGAGATGTTAAAATAATATAAACAATGGAAATGTAGTAAAATGCTCTTTAAGACTGCCTTAGAACTAAATGTCTGTGATGCCATAACTTAATTATCTGATTTTCTTAGATCTTTGGTGTTTGCTATTAGAGCTTGCATGCATTTGGAAAAACCGAAGTGTTTGCCCATTTGGGTTTGCTCAGCAGCTATAATAAGAACTTCCTGAATTTCTGTACTCCTTCTGTGGAAAAGATGTCACAGCATTCAGCTGAAAATAAAAATATTTCTAGATGGTTGTGGATGTTTTCCCTTTATAGCAACTTGCTGATTTTCTCATTATCACATTTTGAAGGCTGCCAGCCTTTTCCCATAATACATTTTGTAAAACTATTCCCGCCACCTATGTCATCTCTAACTCATTCTGCTAAATATCCACTTTTAAGAATATTGTTCCAACTTTATCCTCACCCTTCTCCTTCATTTATTATTAGGGCTACTTCCTCCTATGTGCTAGTTTCTGCAGATATACTGCAGCACTACTTAATTACCCATTTTTGGGTAAATTCTTTCCAATTTTATTTGCCTATGTCTCCCAGTTTTGAGAAGAAGGGATAAAAAGCTTGAGAAAAATACACAAGGATGATCAAAATAATACACAGGTATCATTTTGGCAGAAACTAACAGAGCTCCAAACACTTGATAATGCTATTTCAAACTAGCTCAGTGCATAAACAGTTTACACAAGGCTTCAAAGTCCGATTGTAATTAACTAATTCATACTAATTTATGAGAACTACCATTACTCTAGCAGAGAATTATTTTAAACTATTAAACCAGATCAATTATTTTTATGACACAGCCAAAATCAACATGTATATATGTTGCACCTACATGTTACTTCCTAACCTATATTTGAATCTATTACATTTATGAAAAAAACTAAATGTCAGACAGTAAATGCATAAAAGTTCATTATGCCTTTCTCTGAAAATATGTCCCCACACAGTGTAGAAGCTGCACCTTTCACCTGAAAATGATAACAAAATGGAAACAAAATACTGCCCCCCACCTACAAACTCTCATTGCTCTCAGTGGAGCCCAGCACAGATTTCCAATATAACAAAATGTTGTACTAGCCAAAGATTTTTATAAATATGGGTCAGGCCTGTACTATGAAGCACTTCGCAGCTGGGATGCACTTGTCTCCAATGAGATAAAACTATCAAAGCTGGAAGCTTCTTACAGACAGTTTACATTTTGTGATGACATTCCCTTGAATCTTCAGTGTAGCAGCCTTTCTTGTTTGTGGGCCTACAGCTCTCCTCTGGGAATGGAAACATTAGCTACTGATGAAAATATTCATGAACTCTTTGTCATGCTGTTTTAATGGAAGGAAATTCCATCTATATCATGATCATGAACCGACAAGTAAACTAATCTTTGCTCTTATTCTATTAGTCATATTTTCCCTTATGTTCTTCGTAGAGCACGTGGCACATGCATATTTAATTTAATTTTGTATAAATATTCAACAGGGATTTTATCATATCACCTTATGATAGCTCATTTGGCCTAATAGCAATTAGCCTTAGAGCCAGAAAAACAATCAATTTTTTACACTTAATACAACAGCATGTGATGTTTATCAGCACCCAGCCTTGCAGAAGTGTATTGCTAATTTAAGAGTAACTAATCCTAACTCTGCACGTCTTAAGAAACTGGCCAATGACAACCAGGATCTCTGCTTTTTTTGCTTTGTTCACTTTCAGTTACAGTATTCATTGATTTATTTGCAGATTTTACTCATTATTGTGTGCAAACATTATTCAACTAAGCTTTCAAGCGATGATGATGCACTTGAATTCTGCAGTTAGGAAGTGAGGTGATTAAATTAATTTGTTAAATGGTTAATTGTGGAAAGTATAGAGTCTGAATATATCCTGTGTATGACGGTGATTATCATTTAATATTCAGAACAACTTTGCCACACAAAACAAACAAAATCTCTCCAACATGCCCTCAGAACAGTGCCTGCAGCTTTCTGAAGAGATCTGCGTTTCCAGCTCATCTGAGACTGCAGAGAGAACTTCTCACTTTGATCTTCACCAGCAGGATGTATTTCTGCACCACTGTGAACATTACATTTGCCATCAGAGGTGCAGGACAGGCACTTTCATTACATGCAGCTGCATAGCTTCCTTAGGAAGTGATGGAGAGAATCTTCCCACCTATCCTGCCTCTTCTTTGGAGGATACACCATCCAGTGCTCTAGCCCCTCAAAATGTGATAGCTAACAGGGATGGAAGGGGAGAGAGCCATGACCATGCTGCTGCACTTGACTGTGTGTTGGATGGGGCACAAGGAAGCAGCCTTGCAGCTCTGTGCACTATCTTGGAATCTCTGGCTCTACTCCTGCTTACCATTGCCACTATTGCATCACTGCACTAGGGCAGCCAGACCAGTTTTCAAGCTGCCACTGAACTAGAGGACAACTGAGTTCATCTTTCCCACCTGCGCTGTTTATACGCAGGATGTTCAGGAAATGTATGCTGCACACTGCTCTATTTCTGACCAAAACATATGCTTTCAAGACAGCCTACAATCACATACAGCTTAGAAATACAGTGTGATGGTGGAAAAAGAAGTCTTACATAAGCTCCAGCATCACTTACTGTGATACCAATTGAATTTGCCCTAAAAGCTAATGATAGTGAGCTCAGAGGTATCAGAAGTGGGTTCAACAATCCGAGGAATGTGTCTGAGCAGCCTATTTCCACGATTACCCATTCTGCTCTGCGATGTCTTTCTTACGTGGGAAGATGCTCTAACTGTTTAACTTCATCTCACTGGAATGTGTTTTGCAAATGTTTTAATAAGTTATGACCCTACTTGTCTATGCAATGCAGTTCCTCAAATACCTCAGCTGTTCCTTTCAGCTGTTTAAGCTTCAAATTCCACAACGCCCGTGATGTTTAGGAAAAAGGGAAGTTTATATCTTGCTAAATAGGGCTGTTGCTACCCACTGACAAATTCTCTGGATGGATAAATATCTGAGAAAACTTTTTTTTTTTCTTTTTTTAAAGGCATATTTATTATCTTTCGTGGGTTCTAGGAACCTGTCACACTGTACTGGATGTTTTCCACCTCCCACAGCATGAGTGTCACAGGAGATGTAACCTGTTTGTAGATCTCAGCACATCTGGCATCTACAGCAGCTGGAAAGATGCTCACAGAGGAGGAGCACGCTACCTCCCACTCAACTGCTCCTTCCCAGCACTGGCACTGTGTTCCACTAAGGCTCAAACCCGAAGGTGTGGGAAGCTTTGCCATTCAGTGGCTGTCAAGAAGCCTGTCATCTGTGCTTAAATGAATCCTGAATATTGCCTATACTTTCAAAATAATTTGGCAATCATTTTACTTAACAAAATCAGATCAGAGAAATATCAAAAGGCTAAATATAGTTTCAAATATAGTTAAGGGGAAGAAAACCCAAACAATAAACCCAATTTATCATGTCCATCATGTTTCAAGAAGGCCAGCACGAAGAGACTGATAAATCATTTTGCCATGACACCTAATGAGACTTGGGGGGAATCATCTCCTGAGAGGTTTGTCAGTCACCTGAGCACTGACACTTAGAGTCACTTTTTGTCAGTATTCAACTTGCTCAACACATCAGTTCTGGTTACTGCTTTTGAATATAATAGAGACTAATTTTAAAAATATTCTAATTCCTAATATTTCTAAATAAATACTTTGGTATGATGTCTACACATCCAACACAATGAGAGCACCTTCAGCTATTTTCTCCCCTGGCAACAGAGCACTGAGCCAGAGCAGGTCTGCCCTAGAGATAGTTGGAAATCCACCCTCAGGATTGGCAGTCAGCTCTTGGGTTTCTAGTCACAGAGCTGGAGACTACAAACACCAAAGGAGCACGGGCAAAGATACACACAGCAGACACAGGGACTCTACCACGCGTCCCGCCTGAGCGACAGGGAATCTCTGCCCTTGGAAGTGCATCTAGTTAGAGTAATAGTCTGGCTGGTAGATTTTTGTGAACTTACCTTAGATTACCACAGACAGAAAAAAAACCCCAAGCAAACACAAACCACAAACATCTTACATACTTACAGAGATCAATCTAAGCAAGCCAGTAAAAAACCAGGAATAAGACACAAGGACCTTCAGGAAGGGAGGATTCTTTCCTGCTCAATATAGGCCAGCAGATACAGGGTCACTCAACCATTTTTTGAGTGCAACATACTCACCAGCCCTCTCTAACGTAGCCTGGGCCAGTGACCAGCAAAACTAAAACATGAGCTGAAAAATAAGCCACGTGCATTGGATTCAGAAGTCAAACCCTTTTTTTTTTTTTGTTCTTATTTTTAGAAGGTGGGATTAACCACTGTAACAAATACTTATGAATTAGTGGGAGTCTTGACACCAAGACCAAGTGTCCTTGTGGAAGACAGACTCATGTTTTAAGCTATTTTTATTTAGGCAAGTTGTGTTCAGTTCTGTCCTAATAGAGAAAAAATATAATGGCCTATAGAGCACCAAACTAGGGCCAAATCAAGTGACCTAATCAGTTTTCTGACTTAAACACTATAAAATTAAAAATACATAAATAAGTATGAAAATACTCATTAGAACAGCAGCAAGAAAAGTTATCCCTTGCTTTTCTGGCAGATGGAAGAAGCCCTCGTGCTGGCTGAAGATAGTTACCCTAAAGCCTTTCCTTAACACTGTAGAAATAGATCTGTCTAAAGAAAAAACTATTATTTAGGTTTTTCATGATTTACTTTTTAATACAAGGACTTCTATTGAATTACTTAAAATAAATTCATATTTATCCATAATTGAGACACTTTGTCACCATAAAGATTACTCTAAGAACATACGTTCTAGCTAATGTTCACTGCTCAATGGCTGTTTTTGTTTCTGAAGGCAATTCATCTAATTATCTTGTAGTGGAAGACTGCTCTAAAGGGTCAGCTCCCAAAATAGTTATCTAGATGTTTAAGATCATTATAATGAATGTACACTTGTTTAGTCTCACAACATAATGCCAAGAGATTCTTACATGACTGTTTTATTTTTCCCAAGATAAATTATCATCAGCTTTTTTCTCTTCCTTTTTTTTTTCCTCTTTCAATACCTTTCTTCAAGTATCAGACGTGCAGGATGATTTTTAAGAACATATTTGGTGCAAATTTAAAATTCTTTTTCAGAGATAAGATTAGATTTTTATTTTTTTTTAATTTTTGACAAAACAAACTTTAAATTAGGTAAAACAGATAGACAGCTTTAATAAAATTGCAAAAGGCAGCCTTTCTCACCAAGAGCATTTTTATTTTGGTGCACCTATTTCTTTGTAGATGGCTGTTGGTTCCTTCTATTATTTTACATATGTTGGAGAAAGGCTGCTGCTCCATTTTTCTGACCAATCTGCACGATCTTGCAACATCTCCCATGGTGTGTTTACTATCCAGGACTGCTTGAATTCTTGCAGAACACTCCATATCAGTTAACAGACTACCTTGTTGCTGGCACTGCAGATGTTAGAGGAGCCAAAGGTTCATCTCAGCAAGACACTAATAGAAACCATTCTTACTAAAGATAAGGCTTCTCATGAATAATGAAAAAATAAAAATCAAAGTCAATTTAATCAGTTGTCTTTTGGCTCATATTTCCTGTCACAGATGACTTTTTCCTAATTCAGAAAACAATATTTTAAAGCAACAGCAGTTTTTTTATTAGTTTCATAACTTCATGAGAATTTCCCACTATTGTGGTTATGATATTCAGATCTATAAAGCATAAAAAAAAATTTGCTTTTCTCACACATACCCATCCAGTTGTGACTGCTTTCCCAAAGAATAATCTCATCCGCTTTCTCCCACTAATAAAGAAACAGTTGTGTAAACTTACAAATTCCTACTGCAGGCAAAAAGAGACAAAAAAAAAAAAGAAAAAAAGAAAAAAAAAAAAGATAAATTTATGCCTCCTAAAAATTAACAAAAACCACTCCAAACTCTGAATTGTTAGGATCAGTCTTCTAAATTCAGTTTATAGGTGATGTTTTGCTGTTGCCTGGACTTGTGGGTCTTTATATAGCACTGCTCTGCCATCAGGAGACATTACACTAATTTCAATTGGCATCACTGGGCCTCAAAGCAAGGGAGATGCTTTCCTTCAGCAGGACAGAAGATCTGGCATTTTTAATTCACTTTCTTATGTGTCTTGAAGTAATTTAATCCTCTATTTGCCCTTCTCTGAAGATAATCTCGTAAAACAATGAAGGTATCTTATTTGTAAACACTGTTATCAGAAAGCACCAGCTTCCTCTCTGCGTACATCATGCTGCTGCCACAGTGTCAGCTGCTGGCATCCTGAATAACCAAGGATTGATTGATCTTCTTTTTTTAAAAATTTTTAACCATTGCATGTTCTGACACTTCAGTGATAGATGAACTGCAGATGGGTAGATTTCTAACATAGTTATTCTGGGTTTTCCTTTAAACAAATCAGAAAATAGCAAAAAAAACCTTGAGGGTACAGATCCCAGACCTTTGAAGGCTACGGAAATTTTCTTTCCCCTCATTGCTTTGGGATGAGGAATCCCAAAGGAATCATGTATCTAAGCCTGAACTTCTCTGCAAAGCCCTGCATTTCATGCTCAGACCGTGACTCATTGCAAACATTAGACTATTCTCCATCTGAAGTCTTCGTGATGTTTCTCTGTAACAGGTAACATTACACCAAAGCCTAAATAAGGGTAATGCTACAAGAAATTAAGGGTCAAAGTGTAAGGCAAGGACCTATTTTTCCCCACAAAGCAGTCAGCATAACACTGATCTTTCCTAAGTCACCAGCCTGGGCTTTCTTGCTTCTCTTGATCTTTATTTTTAACATGTCCAGCAGAACCTTGAGCATTTCTTCAGGATCTCTAGCCAAAGCTGTATTTGGAAAGGCCTTCTCAAACCTCTGAACCGGTCAGAGATTTCCACATATTATTTTAATGTATCTTTATGTAACACGTGAGGGAATGTCATCCTGCTCTGGAGATACAGCCCCATGCAGGATCAGACGTCTTTATTAACTACTCCATATATTTGTATCTCAGGAACGGTGAGGATTATGGGAACCTTCTTCCATGCTAGAAAACCAGAGACACTGGAAAAGTGAGGACCCATCGGAACACTCACTGAAGCACCTGGGAGCCTTCAGAAAACATCCCTGATCTTCAGCACAGGCAAAAAGCAGCACAGCCTGCACCGAGCCATGCTACAGCTGTGTACGTGATACTGGCTGATACTCCCAGGATGTCATCTTTCCAACCATGTGGAAGGCACACAACAGCAGGTGTCACCCAGATCCCAGAGCTCCACTGGCTCACCCTGGGCTCCCAGTCACCACTGGCCTCACTTCTCTCAGCAGTCTGTACCCAGCCACCTTCCCCCGATTCTCCTTTTGGCCATGGCGCAATGAAGGAGAATTTCCTTCCTCCTTCAAAGTCGAAAGCCGTTTCTGTCACAGGAATAGCTAATCTGTGAACTTCCAGGATCATTCTAGAATCTGTGTCACATTGCTAATATCCACCTCAAATCTGAATAGCATCATTTCCACTCTGGTATTTCCTACAAGTACTGCAGCTTTTCCAAGTAGCTAATGCCACGAATAATCAATTTTCACTTTTACTCTGAAGATAATAAATTTTTTTCTTGCCTCTTCATAGTTTTAATACCTTCCTGGAATGCAAGCAGCCATTTTATCCTTAAATTTGCCATCAAAGAGTCCCTCAAAGTGTGAAGTCTTCAAGGCAGAAGCAAACCATCAGCAGATGACCTTAGCTGCCTGGCAGGGCACTGCTTGTTCTCTTCTTTCACAGTTCAGGACTTTGGGGTAGCAAGTGATACAATTTCTTCAAGGCAAAAAAATCAATATATAGTCTCTCACAGAATCAAATAATAGAGATGAGAAATCAGGAGGCAAGGGAAAAAATTGAAGGCTAAGAAAGCAGAAAAAAATCTCAAACTGGAGAACAGGAAAAATTTGCCAAGCAGCTGCAGACTGTAAGGTCTAGTTTATATGAAACAGAGACCTGGAGAAGCAAACCAATTGAGACCCTTATTTCCACCTGCCAAAAAGTGATACAGAGAAGTGACTGGAATTATGAGTAACAGCTCTCAGGAAGTGAAACTACAGCATAGTAAAACAGTGTTACTTATTCTTATGAAAGTATCCTCTACATATAGTAAAATATTGTTAGTTATTCTTAGGAAAGTATTTTCTAGTCTGATAGCCAGCAAGTTACTTTATTCATTATCTGTAGTTTTTCCCTTGGGATTTGCTCCAAAACTCGTATTTCTCAAAAAGTTGTGGGTTTTGCTCCTTCCAAAGCACAAAGACTGTGTAGACCCATGCTTCCCTTATAATTCTTTTTATATAATTTTTTAAATGGGATGTATTTTCATTTACAAGTCAAAAATAGAATTCGGTGGAAAGAGAGGAAACAGAGGCTAAACTAATTCCTCACAGGAAATTACTCCTTTTTTATGTTCGTCTTCAACACATGCAATTTTTAAAAGCAGGCCTAGAGGAAGTTGGTCTAATGAAAGGACTAATCTCAAGTCAGACAGAAACAGACAAGGGGAATTATCAGCTTTACATTAAGCACATTCAAAACATCACAGAGTCACACAGCTATCCACACAGCAATGCTGTTTTCATGCTATATAACCTATATAGAAACATATGTTAGAGGCACGGCTAAGGCATGTTGCCTTACTCAAAGGATGAAGCCCAGAAGGAAGAAAACAAGGAATTCCATTGAAGGGGTTTCCACATTTTTCCTCTGCTTTTACTGATCACCAAAGACAACCAGAAATTGTCTCAAATCCACAAAATAACTGTTTAACTACCCTGCATACATACTTGGATGCAGTTCAATAAAAGAGAACTTTATTTTTCTAAATCTGGTTTAAAAATAAGAAAGCGCCTAATTCTATATATTTAAAAATAAATTTAAACATTACTTATGTCAAAGAATTGCATGAGAATAATAGCATGGTTTGTTTTTTTTTTTTCTTTTCATTGAAGTAACTCACAGATTTCATGTTATAAACAGACTTCTGGATTCTTGGGACACATTTAAAATAGTAACTTACCACAATTCATTTTATGCATTCAAAAATTTAATAATAGACCTCCCCTGTGTTGGAATTTCCTTTTTTTTTTTCACATCTAGAAAGGTTTTAAAATGAAAATAACTACTAAATCAACTCCTTCCATTTTCATGCGGAAGCATAATCACATGCTTGTTTAAAAAGGAGTAACTAAGCATGCAGAAATGGAAGTGCTACTATTGCTCTGTCATTTATCTAATAACTGTGTTCATAGACTTAACAAAAATATTCTCTCGGAAAGAACTCAACGGAGGTTATGCAACAGTGACAGACATCGTCCTGTTGAAACTATTCATCTATTTTAGGAAGCTAAAAATGTGGAGACTGTACTTTCTGGAGGTGTACTAAGGATATGTAAATGCCACAACCGCAAGTCCTTGGAACTGAGTATTTGTGATTGGGAAACATCAGAGCTGGTAGAGCAGCTGGCTGAATTTCTGAGGGGGCTCATAAATCTCTACCTCTTGCAGCATCACACTCTGTATAAAAGGGGGTGAACTTTAAAGAATGCCCTGGGTTTACTTTCTTTCAGAACATGTGCAGAACTGCTTTACCAGTGATCCTGCAGAGGATATGCTTCAGGGTTAAACTTCAAGGACAGTTTCCAAAATTATTTTTAGTTCCCCTGGCCAAGGCTCTAAAACCTGTGCTAAAATGGTTTTTCCATCCAGGTACCAGTTTCTGGGATTAATGTTAAAAGGAATCACAGGAAACTTCTGGCACAGCTATTTCAACCCCCTCCTCTTCCTGATGTTGTCTTCCTCACCCCTACATCCAGGGTCAGAACAGCCACAGAAGCATGGATCAATGCAAGAAAAAGACCTGAGGCAAATCAGCATCCTAAAGAACCTGCCTGTGACCCTGTGCTGTGTGATCACAGGCCACTGTTAGCACCAGAGCTATGATCCCGCTGAGGTCCTGAGCACACATCCACCATCCACTCCCTCCTTCGTGCCACATTTACTGAACACAATAAGGTATGGCCATAAAGGAAAACAACATCCAGCCCATTGCAAAGCACCTCAGTTTCTGCAGGAATCCCCCATGGAAAAAAAAGGAAATCCCACCAACCCAGGGAAATAATTAAACAAGTTAAATATAACAAATTTGGGGCAACTGAAAACATGACGGGCAGGTGAAGAGTATTTATGGAAGACAGTCTAAATTCTGTGGCAAGCAGAAAACAAAATGTCACCAGCGAAGATGGTTCTCATAAACTCTTAAGGATATTCTTCTCTCACTGGTCAACATGCGAAGTTCACCAAATGAGAAATGTAGCCATTAGCACAACACAGCAGATTTGTCATCTTTCTCAACTCATCTTCTAAATCAAGTTTCCAAGAACATCTACTGGGCAATGACTGAACAATCCCTTCATTAGATTTCCTTCTTATTTATATTAATTTATGCTCAGAAGTACAAAACATGCTTCACAGATTTATTTTCCTTACAATAAAAATAATACTTCCTACTATAATTTTGTTCCTCTTTATCAATATTGAGGATGCTTGAACAAAAATTTCTATAGTTAGGAAAAAATCAAATTATGCACGGAACACCTGAAGATTTATGATTTCATCCTCTATAGCTGTCATAGGAAGCAAGGAGAGAACAGACAATGCCATCTCTAAAATGTTGGTTTTTGTCTCAAAATTTGATTGCCAGTGAAATTACAGAATTATCTAAGCTAGGCTGAGAGCCCATATCCCAAGATGTCCCTGCAGAACAAACTGCTATGTAGCCTGTTGTTTAGAACAAAAGATATGAGATAACAGATGTATTGATTTCAGCTGCTTGAGAAACACAAAACCAACAAATGAGTCACTGTCGGATGGGTAAAGGAACACAACATAACAAAATAAGTTTGTAAAAAAGCTTAAAATACACTTATTTTTTTTATAGTTACAGAAAATAAAACCATTTTAACCTCCCCCCTTCTCATAGTTTCTTAATGTATGCATTAAAATACTTGGTTGTAAGAATGTTTTGCAGGCAGGAGAGAGACTGGTGCTACTGATGCCTACTAAACAGCTATTCCTCTGCACAGAAAGCATTGTAGTTTTGATGGCTAATTCTTGCAGTTAAGAAGAAAAAGCCTAAAAAGCCCAAACAAACCCCAAGCACTAAGACCCCTTGGAGATAGCTATTTAATCAATGGCCCAGTAGTTAGAAGCCAGGTGTCTTCCCTCAAGAGCAGATGGCCCCCTCCATGCCAGACCACACTGCGGCATCTCTACTCACGGTAGCTTCCATGTACTTCTATGGAACTTTCCAAGCTCCTAAGAGTTGAGATTTTCCAAAAGAGAACTTCGTACTACGCACTAACCAACCAGCTCCAGCATCAGGGCATCAAAGCTTCTGCACAACGTTTTTCCGTCATCAACGAATAGGTTAAATTACCCACGTGCAATGCAAAATATGATTCATCTAGACAATGAGACAAACGGATTTGCTTCATTTAACCGTACAGGAATACAGGGAATGGGCTTGAGTTGTTAACAGTAAGTTCCTCTTTCTGAAATCACTGAAGAGCTGGGAAGAGGACAAGTGACACTAAAAAGGCAGAAGAAGAAAGCTTAAAATAGACAGTCCAAAGGCACCATGTAAGAATCACGGCTCATCCTGTTTCCTGTGCAGTATTGGGTCTGAAGTTTAACAAAATTTCTCAAGATGATTGCTAGGTGACTATAGGAACAGAAAGTCTGAAAGGTCAAGATGACACCTGTAGCTTAGCAAAGAAATAACTTGGCAGACGAAGAAGCACCAAGATTAGTTTCTTTTTTCTTCCTTTTTTTTTTCAAATAAATTATGGAAGTCTAATATAAAGCTGAAAAATGCAGAAGATCTCTAGACAGAACCCTATAAAAGTCCACTGAAAATAAATTACCATTTTCAGGTAAACAATTGTAAAAAAATTGGTTTTTTGGTGTGTGTATTAGGCCTCAGTCAAAGAAAAATACTAAGTATATGATTTAACACACACACCACATTACAAATGTGTGTATTAGGCCTCAGTCAAAGAAAAATACTAAGTATATGATTTAACACACACACATTACAACTGCGTGTTTTGTATTAATATAGGAAACTGGTTTACAGAATAAGAACTGACCCACAAGGCACCAACACACAATTGCCAGAGGTGCCTGAGAATCACAAGTGTCAAACACGGCAGAGACGCAAGGCTGTAAGTTTTACTTGAAGTGTCATATGCCTTTGAACACACTGCTTTACCTTCTTGCTTACATAATGGAGAGAGCACGAATGGCGAGAGCATAGGATTTGAAAATATAAACTGCTACTGGTCTGAAAGAGCAGCCCAAGGATCTCAAATTGGTCACCCTGGTTGTCAGGTACCAAAAATAAGTAAATTATCTGGAGAAACTCTGGTCTTACGTAAGAGACACATAGCAAGCATTCTGCTCAGAAATTGCCACCATAAAAAGGACAAGAATGTAATCCTATGTTCAAGGCAAGGTTTTAATGCATAACTGAGAACAGATGTGGAAGCACAAGCACAGGAAAAGAGCACCTAATTAGCTAATTGAAAAGTGCATCCCCAGGCATATCCAAGTTTGACAAGCAGTCATAAGTTGACATTTCTCAATTTTTCAGCGCTTAAAAACTGCCAGAATTAAAGCATATGCTATCACAGTATACACACACATAACGTAATCACACATAGACTTCTGGAATATTCTGGATTGGCAGGGCCTTTCTAAAGGGCATCTAGTCCAACCCCCATGCAATGTGAGTGGACATCTTCAACTAGATCAGATTGCTCAGACCCCCATCCAGTCTGGTACTGAATGTTTCCAGGGATTAGGCACCCACCACCTCTCTGGGCAACCTGTCCCAGTGTTCCACCATCCTCATCATAAAAAAACTCTTGTTTATATCTGGTTTAAATTTACCCTCTTTTAGTTTAAAACCATTAGCAGTCACTCTATCCTATACCTAGGTTCAAAAGATCTGGTGTTCTGGAGTAGCAACAACACTGCGTGTGCACATACATTCTACTGTTTATTTGGAAATTCTTTTCAAACTCTACAACGTAGTGTTTGAAGGTCAACAGAAGCATATTTAACTGCATGCATCATATCTGGGGCAAATTATTTGAGCTTACAAAAATTCACTTATAAGTAAGGGCTACAAACATAAGGAATAGAAATATTAGTAATACATGGTCTAAAATTAAAGGAGAATATTTTACTGCTTAGCTGTTTTGTTGATTAAATACTTTTAAAGATACAATCCCTGAAAAATTACTTCAGTCCAATTCAAGAAATCTTAGTATATACCAAAAAAGGCTATTTCTAGCTTACAGCCTTTTAAAAGCAGACAGTTGTTTTAGTCTGCTGATTTCAATTGAAAATAAATACCTTTTATCTATGTATAGTTACATAAAATAAAGGTCTCTTCTGAAGCTTAGAAAGTTATCCATTGTCTACAAAATTATCACTTGTTATTTACAGTATTCAGTACGGTATTCAATATAAGTACAGCCATTTTCTACCATTCCAGTCACTATTAAATCATTGCTAAAAATACACCCCACCATTCACAAGAGACATGGTAGACAATTAATGCTGACCAGCACCCCACAGGAAGTATAGCTTAGCAGTCTCCTCGTTAGCACTTTGATTATATTAGACAGTAAGTGCTGACAATTCAACTGCTTAAATTAACACAGGCTCAGAGATGGACTGGTACTTAAAACTGACTGCTACCCTTTAAGGATCCAGGATCTTCAGGCCATTTTTTTTGTCCCTCAAAATTTCTGATAATTGACATATAAACATTATGATGTCCTTGATAATGACTATAAAATGTGTCAACGCTTAAGTGTAAAATTCCAACACAACAATGTTTTGGTTATAAGAAACTCATAGCTCTGTACCTAATCTTCATCAAAAAATAAAAATGAGGCATTACTTAAATTTTTCTGCACCTTCAATACTCCCAGCACAGGCAAAGAGGCCCAAAGCTGCTCCTTGTTGAGTATTTGCTAAAGCTGTGTGCACAAGCATGCATCCATGTGTCCAGAACAGGTAGATCTCATGTAGAGATCTGGGGCAGAAACTCAACTTATTAATCTGAGCGTGGTGAAAAAAGTTCTTAATTAAAACCCTTCTGCAAACTGTACAAATTCTTGACTAGGAGATAAGATACTAGCTCTTCCCACTGCAGAAAAAATCTGCTACTTACTAAGTAATTTTGCCTAAAAAGTCAAACACACAGTGAATTTAAGTCCAAGCAGCAAAAGTCAGGAAAAGGAAAGTAAGGATGCCATCCATGATTAATTTCAGAAAATTGAGCCAAAAATATGGGAGAATTTAAAAATTACTCAAATTACAATAGCAGCTTCAATCCAGGCTTCGAAACAAGACTAAATTGAATATTGTAAACATTCAATTGCTAAATTAGTTGCAAACTGAAGACCTTTATTAGAAATGTCACAGGATTCCAGCCTCAGCAGAGAGTTGGGCAAGACAAACTCAGGAGGTTCCTTACAACCTCAACTGTTCTCTAAATCTGATGCTGCTCGAGAGCATCAACACTGAACTCAATTCTTAGCCAGTATTTGGAGTATTTGGAGTCTGGGGACTAGACTTTCCCATGCTCCTCAGTATTTTATGTGGATGTTGTTAATATGAGTGCATGTTAATACACAGAGCGCTAAAGGAAGTAACTGTTTACCCTTCATCATTTATCATCACTGCTTCAAGACTGAAGAATGGCTTGTAAAGTGAGCTGAAGATATCAGTGACCTTAAAATGCAGCACCGAGATAGATCACCAAAGTTTAAAAGGCTCGAAAAGGCAAGAGAGTTCTTGTATGGAGACTGCTCCATTTCTGGAATTATTAATTCTGCACTAAGCAGTAATTCCCTGCATTACAATTTATTAATGAAAAAAATGTATAGGAATGAAACAGCACTACAAAGTACTAATCAATTCTTGCCATAACTGCTTACAGCCAATCTGGCTTCTAGCTAAACTCCACGAAACAAGGGTGCAATATAGGTCACAAAGAAAACTAGTGCTGCAAAAAGGCACATAGTGATTTTGCAGAGGGCAGACTTCCCAGTTCTGCTATGCAACATAGGTAACTTATGGAAAAATGTATACTTCAGTGTAAAAATGTTACTACTCAGACCATCCTAAGATTCAAATGCAACACAGCTGAATTCTAAACAGCACAAGCTCCTGACAGGAGACCGACTGCAGAGCAGTGCAAAAACTGATATGCTTCTCAGAGTATTCAAATGGATTCAGCTTTCCAAGAACACTGGAATAAAAATCCCTTTTAAATTATCACATCCCTTCTGTGTTAAGTCTGCAGGACAGCATTTGCTTTCAATCAACTTTCTCTACCAGTCATTTTCCTTTTTGCAGTTCAAAAAAAATAAGCTGCCTCTCTCTAAAGCCAGATTTTGGAATAAACATGTATTAGCAGTAGCACAAGAGGCTTTTTTTTTTTAGCATTTGCTAAGTTTCCAACATGCAGCTCCACAAAAGAATTAGGGAAATTTGAGATCATAAATTTATCCTCCAGCTTCTCCTTCATCCCTCCTGACCATGCTCCTCATCCAAATTATATAGCTATACACAAAGTTTTATTATGGAGCAAGATGAAGCACATAGGTGGTACATAACAAACATACTTTCAAGAACTAGTAAGGCTGTGACATACAAAAAATATGTAAACTACATTTTTCTCAATGACTGTTCAGAATCATTACTGAAAACGTTAGGAGTTTGTTTGACAGAATTTCCATTTTGAATATACATAAAGATTATAAAATGAAACACATGACAAATATTCCTAAAACCCAAAGCCATTGCTGTTTATTTATGTTTTAAAAATATGATGTCATGTAACAATAACAGATACATCCTGGCATTCTTTTAAGTGGCAGATATCAGCAGGGAAGGAGTTTTTCTTCCCTCATGGTTTGCATTACAGCACTTTATTTTAATCAATTTATTTAGGTGCTTCCCAAGTTCACTTTCATATATTGTTCATGTGTTTCTGAGTTATATAAACCTCAGTCATGTCTTTTTATCTTAAACTAGAAATCAAGCCAACTTTCACAGTATCATAAATCATCACTGCTACTGTCCATATACAAGCTTAAAAGTATGTATTTTTAATCTAGGCAACAGTAAAATGAGACTAGAAAGTTTAGATGTTTTTATAGACAAAGATGAAGGAATTTCTGAGGTTTTTTGCGTTTTTTGGTGAGCAGGTTAATTCTCAGCACGAGTTCTGTACTCACCTCACTTCGGCACTCAGGGCACTATCTCAGAGCCTGCAACGAATGAACCTCACGGTATGTCATCAACACAGAGCAGAAAGACACACAAACCTTAGTGCTTAATGACTTACAGTAGGAGAAAAACACTTTGATTTTTGTATGTCCTAAAAGGAGTGCTACTGGTAGGTACTCTGTCATGTAGGGCCATCATCAAATTAGCAGTTTTATCCAACTCGGAAGAACTTGACCGACAACACATCCTTTCCTCCATGGAGAAAATTGTAGGAAACACTTTACCTATCTCTGAAGAAGACTATTCAGTAACAAAAGAGTGGCTGGACTGCCCATCACTACCCAGATTCATTGCTGCTACTCAAGGAGTAACTGTCCTCCCAGAAATGGAAGGACTCAGTGCCTCTTCGCAAAGCCTGATGGCTTCCAAGAGAGAACTAATCCCTGGAAGACTAATAATAATCACAGCAGTAGTATCTGAGGCTGGGAAAGTTTTATCAATGAGTAAAAGACATCAAGGCTTCTACACATTTGGCATAATAAATTAAATGAGTTATGCTATTTGTGTAACTTCTTAAACCACTTGTGACTCAGTTGACTTAAGGAACAAGACTGCACCAAATTGCAGACAGAACTGAATTCCCATTTAGCTGAAGGTGAAAAAATATATAATTAAAAAAAAAACCCACTGCATCATGGGTTGTTGCTTTGGCTTGCTTTTTTGGTGAATTAAATGTGTCCTATAGATCTATGCTATTTACATATTCTACAGTGGGCAGTACTCAACTATGGTAATACTATTCTTGAGGAATAAAGCACATTTGAGAACTAATTTTAAAAAGTCTGTATATCAACTAGTAAATTTAACAACCAGGTAAGAATGCAACTTGACAAAATGACATTCTCTTTTCCACAGATCAGTTGTCTTAGATTTATTTAATCAATGATATGATACAATTACAAGCCCATGCATTTCATAAAAATCTGAACTTAAAATTTTTATGGAATAAAATTTTAAATAAAGCATATACAGATGTTTCTGGGTATTCAAGTGGACTGGCTAGTCTAGAGAAATATTACTTGCAACATATGAGTAGAAGTATTGAGATTTTCATGTGATCATTTATCTCTTCCACTCCACACCTGAAGCTAAATCACAGCTGAGTAACTCTATGGATTGAGCCCTAGCCATAAGCTCATAGCTGAACTCATAATTTCACTTTCTATTGGCTACATATGTCTAGTACATCCCTTTTATACTGCTATTAAAAATAAAATAAATAAGACTACATTTTAAAAATGTAGGCAGTATAACTACTTTAAAAACGTCCTTTATCCATTTAATATGCCGACAGAATTAAAATTTCTGTCTACTTAAATTTTTTATGGTTACAAGTAATTCTTGTAATTTCCAAATGTTTTTGAAAATTACTACCTTTCATAGAAAATTTGGGTATTTCTACATAATGAAACTGTTGGAGAAATCATAGAGAAGCTGCAACAGATTAACATGAAATAAATATTAGAGATAGTATTTAAAAGGCACACAAATACTTCAAACACATACAGTTTCAAATCTTTATTGTTTTAAAATTCTACATGTCTTTTACAATTACAATAATTTGTTACTTAAATGACTCTTGTATGGTTAATGTACAATGAGTTTTTTCCTGAAACTCAACCATGAAATACAATTTCATCAATATGATTTTTCTAAATAGATTAATACAAGACTTCTGCTTTGTTGGGAAGAACAAGTGCTTCACTTTGAACGAACGGCACAGGCGTCTTCCCTTCAGAATCTGTGTGATCAATCCATCGAAAGTGCTTTTGAAGATTGCAGATCTAACTGTGACTGATTTTCAAAATCAGTCCATCAAATTACAAGGGTTTTTTAACATTAAAGAGCATTTTCATGTAATGAAACAAGCTGCAGTAGTTATTTTTATTCATCTACTGAGGCAAACTCATGTTGAAGAAAAATTATATGATTATCTGCATGCAATGAACACCCTCTTTAAATAGTTGATGAATTTTACACATATAAAGAATCTGTTAAAGAGTGCAAGTACTTTGATAATGATTTCACAAAAGGACATATGCTGGTAATAATGGTAACTAACATTTAACATCTAAATACAAGCTAATGTATATTTAACAGGCAATTAACATGGCAAACAAACCATGTTTCATGTGGTTGCCCTTCGAGAAAATGAACGCATTTGGTCCACACTCTTAAAGTTATCTGGGTAAAAAAATCGAAGCAGTTAGGGCCAGAGTTTTTGATGAATTTCTTGTTTCTAAAATGTCACCTGTTAAAAAGTAAAAGCAGTACATCGATGACGTATCTTGTCACATGACCTCAGTATAAAAAGATGGCCTGGTATTTGGAGCGATGAACGAGCACTCAAGGACAAGTCAAAAAAGAACGGAGACAGAACGAAATAAAACTTTGTTGTGTTATACTTTCTTGTTCCATGGTACTGCTTTCACTCTGTAGAATTTTGTACCCAAAGGAACTTTGAATCTGTTTTGTGCCTACAAAAAAGGAAAAAAAAATTAAAACTTGGAATTATTCTACAGACTTTTGTACTTTTAAGCTCAAACTGATTCCCACTACTCATTAGTCAGGAGATCCTTAGGAGTCTGGCAAGGCTCTGGGCAGTGTGGATGCAAACACACAGCCCACTGCTCACTCAACTCTTTTCTGGTTCCCCTACTCACTGACTCAAAAGAAGAGCAGGAATAGCAGAACTTAGGAAAATTTTCATCTAAGTTCTTATGCAGAGAGAATTTGTCACAATTCTTAAAAATATTAAAATTGACTTTCTTCTCTATTAATCACAGATGATTTCTCATTAGTATTTTCTTACCTTTTTTGCCTGGCAATATTCCTTTTCCATCACTTTTCCTAGCACCCAAGGTCTCCTAGATGCACCCGATGCTAGAGAGAAAATATATTTAATATTTTGGATAAACAACTACAGGTACCAGGATATTACGTTATATTTTCATTAAAAGAAGAAATTCTTAAAAAACCTCAGTTTTTTAAATAAATGAACAAACATTAAGTAAGGTCAGGTTTAAATGCAACATTTTGGTGGCCCTTAGAACAATAATTTGCAGTACCTAGGTCCACACCAATTTTAACCTATCACAAATACAACTAGTATTCTGAATTTCATCTTCCCTACTTCCCTGATGCAGGAATAGAATCAAGACACGGTTTCCTGAAGCACTGAGACAGAGACAAATGTGCCCCTCAGGCAATTGATGAGTCTTCATATTTGTTTTATGTGCAGTTTTTTCAGATTTGAGATTAACTCTGTTCAGCAAGTGGTAAGGAACAGAGCAAGCTAAGACCATGTGAAAACAGACAGTCAGTGAATTAAGTACTCACAGTAATGTACAAACTCACATGGTTTTTACCTTATGTATGTAAAAAAAACAGTGAGAAAAGTCTACCATATTTCACACAGCTATGTATGCACTACTAATGCCACAGTTCAGAATGTATTACATCTGGAAGTAAGACAGGCATTTTCCCCTTATGTTGCACAGATGACACATGGCACAGATCCTTCAGCAGAATCGGAATCCAGTTAGGGCTTAGTGGTCTTCTGGAGACTACACAATTATTTAAGATCTATCATCTCTCATCATAACTGCAATCTACAGTGAGTCCGCTCAGGGAAATTACTCGACAGCTTGGGACATGCAGTAACAAAAACTTTCACTGATAAGTTAGAACTAATACCAATTTTCTTTTGATGCATGTTCTTAGACATTTCTACAAAGTTGGAAGCACAGGTGGGTTTGCAAAAAACCAGGATAGTTTAAAGACACTTTCATGAATCCACTTCATGTAGCTCATGGTTTAGCGCAAAGCATTGTTATTTTTCCTCATTTAAAATGATTTCAATTTAGCTAAGTTTAGATAGCTGCCAAAAACAGCCAACAAAAAGCCTTGAAGATTAAGGGAGAAAAAAAGTAAATGCACCATCAACTTGACCATAAACAAAGAAATACAGACAGTCTTCTCTGAAAATTTATAATAAATACCATTTTAATTTGGTGGAAAAACTATGAGCAAAAATATTGCTTGCAAATTCCCATATACTATTGTCTACATTTTGTTATTTATGCTGAGTAATTAAAGCAGCCTGATGGGAATGTTAACATACTCTGTGTGTGTACAGAATTGGCATTTTCTCCCTCTTTTTTTCTTTTTTACAGCTTACTTTGAAGATGCAGATATTTTCCCCCAATTTTTCAAGATTTTAACATCTATATAAATTTTTAATTAAAAAGGTTCTGCCTTGAAAAATATTTCGCATCAGAACAAGTAGCACAAGCTATAAAGATAGCTGACAACTATCTATATTCCATGCTTCTTGTATTTATCTCATACACATTTACAACATCACTTAGTGTTAAGAAGTGTTAAAGTGTTATTTGTAAGAGGAGATAATAATTAGAAAAAAATCTGACACTTACCACACTCACCTGGTTTGAGATCCAATGCAGCAAGGGACTCTGAGTGCAAGAAATACAAGGTTGGACTAACAGTAAACAACACGTAGTTGTCATGCCTTTCGTCCAAGATAATGAGAACCAAATCGCCAACCTGAAAACTTGGGGGGGAAAAAAAAAAATCATGGAACTTAACCAAAAAAAGTACAGAAGCTTATAAACTACATTAATTACACTACATTTTTTTCCCCCATGTATTGCATGAGATAGACTGAGGTGAACAGTAGTGGACATTTCCACTTGCTATGCCAACTCACATACATTTCTTATTTTTTGAAGTCAACAAAAGCAGGCTATTGTTAAAAAGTGTTTTTGAAATGTTCTACATCAATCGGCTCAAATTATTTTTTTCAAAAGAACTATCAGTTTTGCTTTAAAATATAATCAGAAGTACCTAACTAAACGCTAAGGTTTCAATTTAGAATTATTTTTATTCACAGGTACTTAAGGTAACCGTCAGTGAAGTGGTGTTTACAAACATTCTTTTGATGTTTTAAACTGAAGCCAATTTGAACACAGAAAAATACAGCAAAAACATTTATGCAGCCTTCAATCTTAAAATTTTAAGCACACAAGACAAAGAAGGGATGAAGTGTTCATTTTTGATCAGATGATGAAAAGCCAAAGAAACACTGCGGTGACTGTATGTAAAAAGTTCTTCCTGACACCGAGGCAACACAAGAAGCCACCAAGTTCTCATGCCAAGTTTCAGTAACAGAATTCAAAGAACAACTTCTGTCTCCAAACTTCTTGTTCCACAGTGCAAATGTGTTGCAAGTAAATTATTTATCCATTAATGAAATGAAGTCTAAAATTGCTACAAATTAAGCATTAGATCATGAGGGGGCTCTAAGAATAAATATTACTACTCCTTTGGGGATGAGGGAGGAAGTGCAAAGGAAGTGAAAAACTTCTCCATAGAAGGAGACCATAGATACATAATCAGTTAACTGAGTAAATCTAGAGAAATTTATGTCATCATCTTTAAAGTCCATTTCTGGATTAAATAAACAATACTCTAAACTTTTCTGCCTGGACTTATTATGAAGACAGGCTATATTGACTTAAAAACATCTCTGTTGGACAGATGAATTCTTTCACTACGTTTCCCTCCCCAAAAACTACCAAGACAGTTGCCACAATTTTCAGATGCTAAAGGGAAAAAAATGATTCCTCACCTGCAGACCTTTTTACAGCAAAAATGGAAATTTGTGTAATTCAGAAAACATTAACAGAAAAATTTGTGCTGGTTTTCTTTTTAAAAAGATTTTTTATATTACTCAAGTAATTTATAAGCCTAATATTAATTAAGTTGTCTGTAGCTTTCATATTTTACAGGAATACTTTTTCCAGCAACAATTCTACATGCAGCTGCTAATAGATTGATAATACCTACAAAAATGTTTGAGTTAATTTTATTTCATTCTGTCAGAGTAAGACAAGAACTTTGAAGACTTCAGGAAGGTAAGACTTCTCTTGAAATATAATATAGCACTATGAATATTCAGGATGAATAGATTTCCTTTTTCTTAGCATGACTTCGAGGTTACAGATAAACAAAAAAGTAATCTAAAATAAGCCTCAGAATTCTAGAAATCCTATGAAATACAGAATTCAAGAAAGTCACTGACAGAGAATTCAAAAAGCCCATTTTATTGTTTTTAAAAAGGTTTTATAAAATTTGATTTATGGTCAACTGGGATTGTTCAATAGCTGATGGCTAAATTATAGAGATCTATGCATCTTTTCACCACAGAGCAAGAACAGAAGAATTGTAACATTAGCTACACACTTATTTTATTGAAAGCATATCCATCTGTTTATATGAAAATTAACATGTACTTACTCTCTAATTGCTATTTTTTCAGAATGTCTTGAGGATACTGACGACATGCTTTGGGACATCTATAAAAAAGAGAGAAGCTATAAAGTACTGGCACGCTATGATGAAATGTGCATTGCAAGTAAGAATACGGCAAGATGATTTTTCATCGATTTCAAACAGTGCCTAGTCTTGCAGATTTTATATTCTCTCAGAAAACTCACCATACTTTTGTCATCCTGTTCTGTAGTGGGTTTGGTTGTTTGTGACTCAGTCTTGGTTTTTATTATTGTACTTTTTTTTTAATAGCTACCTTTGATTATAAAATTTCCTGCATAACTAACTTCTCCCTCATTATTTAAAACTGGGAAAGGCTTTTCATATCAGTGCCAGTGAAGATTTATTCTGAGCATACACAAGACCTATGATACAACTGTGCATTCTAACAGAGAAGTCACTGGCACTAGAAAAGGCTGATGGTAGAACACTGGAGACTAAGCATGTTTATTACAACTAAACTCTAGATGCTGAGCTCAACATAGTCTCTCAGTTTTTCTGTGAACTGTCACAAAATCTAAAGTTTATTGTAATCAATAGGGCAGCACTCCCTGGAATAAAACTGGAGTCAGATTTACTAAGACCAAACAAAGGTTCGATTATGTGAGTTTCTGGACACAGGAATTATCCCCTATAATATTTGCCTTTAATTCTATTTAAATTAATAAAATACTGGCACATGGACCAACTTCAATAGGACAAACTAGACCTAAAAATAAATATAAGTGCACACAAAGTTTCTACAGTAACTATGATAACATGAAATAACACCAGGTAACGCTACTTCTATCTCCAAAAGAATACCTATTCCACATGCAGGCAAGTAGCTGGAGAGGCTGTTCTGATGTAAATGTCTCAGTTCCATTACCCTCTGGTAACCTCCTTACAAAAGAGAATCCATAACTGCCCCAGAGAAACTCTGACTAGAGGTCCTGTAGATTTTCCATACATTCCTACTTCCTAGACCATTTATACATGCTATTCAAACCTAGATTGTTCATACTTGCACTTTAGCATGTGATTTTTCAGCTGTAACTCAAATATTGTTCCCTACTGCATATTTCCTTCCTATTGTCAATCTTGCCCCCTGCCTTCCCCAGAGGCAGTACCAGCCTGTCTTCATATAAGCTTGAAGCCTATTCACAGCTCATTTTCTTCATTTCTTCAAAGAATGAGTCCAAATTGAATGCAGTACATCACAGAAAGCCCTTAAATTCTGATGACACTTTCAGCAATTTTCTTTACAGGATCCAACTTCAGATTATTTTTTCTTCTTTTTTTCTTCTTGTTAGAGGCTACTTTTCTTTCTTTAAAAAGTTGCAGCTAGTATGAAATTTGTCAAATTTGCTTAGACTGTTCACAAAAGTGTTTGAGAGTTCTCTTCAGATATGAAGACCAGGTGTTTTCTTGCTATTTTTTAAAACTGGAATAAGTGTTAAATTAATACATGAAATAGCTTGATTTCTGTATTTTTCCTTAATTTCTAACTTCAAGAACACAGAACAAATTAAAATGTTGAGAATAATTCCATTAAAACCTAGTAAGGAATATTTTATGAGTACAATTGTAATAGCCTTTATATAGAAAAACAGGTCCCTTTCTGAGTAATTCATTTACTGTAACTAAATCCTGTAATAGCATTCCAAGTATTAAAAGGAGTTCCTTTTTGTTCATTGCAGAAGTAACCCACAAGTTCTTCTGCAAAAGCCAGTGACCTATGAAGACTGTTTCACGCATTCTGCCTTCTGAGCTCCTTATCTGAAGTATCTCGATAGAAATAAACACTGGTATTTAAGTGTTGACGTGTATTTCAATTTTAGAAGTGCATTTAAAAGCAGGGGGAGAGGGAAAGAAGGATGAAGAGACAAAAAATAAACTTATATATGAAAAAACTCATTTTATATGTGAAGAATTGAAAAGATATGAAGTTCCTATGCCCATTCAGAAATCAAATTTTAATTGCTTTAGAGACCAGTGAACCACCAATTTCTCCTACATGGCTTTGTATTAATCACAACAAGAATAATCTATTTGTCTTGTACATAGTGCTTATTTGCACACAGTGTTTCTTCCATTTTATTTTACTCTGAGATGGCAAGAGATCAAGAGTTTGCTTCAGGAAATCTACAGAGAGTTTTAGAAAACTGTCCAGTGTGTTTTGAGTTTTACTGTAAAAACTACACAAATAAATTCTGTGCACTTCACTGACATTCTGAATTAAAAATAATCCTTTAAAAATTATACTTTTACATGTCTTGCAATCCTTTCTTACACCGGGTATGAAATGCAACTTCTCATTACACAGATATCAGGTCCTACCAAACTTCTAGGTATCACCTGTCACTTAAAGAAAGTGAGATTGCCATGGCCAGTCCAACCAAAGGATGTCTCTGTTCCCTATACACACAAGAATTTTTTTCAAGACTTAAAATTGAGACCTGCTAGCAAGGATAAACTGGGAATAAATAAAAGGAGAATAATTTATAGTACAGGAATCAAGGGCTCTCTGTCACTGAATTATTTTTCCTTCCACAGGCATTTACTGTATTTGAGCATTTCATATGGTGGCTGCCTGCATTTCCAGCTGCTAGGCAGAATTACAGTTTCACACCTACAAAGCTGACAGGTGCAATTTTCCCAAAACAATCTATAAGTTATTGTTAACACCCACAATTATGCTTAAAGTGCAGGCATATTTACATTCTTGTAAACTGGCCTTCAATCTACTGTTGTTGAAAACTGAATCATGGTGCCTTGGAAATTAACACCCCCTACCCCAACCCTGGATGGTCTGTGTTATTTGGGAAGCAGTCACTTTCTAACCCTGTGGATCTTTTTCCATCAGAAGACTAAGCTCAGGTATCTCTGGAAGGTTATCACGCTACCTATTTACCACTTGTCTTAGCACTTAAAACATTTTTTAAATTAATAAAGAAACATTTTTAGATTTCAACAAACTTGACATTTTTAAGCTTTTCTTATTTTTTCATGAGGCTTAAAAAATGGATTGCACAAATACTTACCAATCTTTGATTTAATCTCTTATTTTCCTCTTCTTTCAACTGCAAAGTCTAAAAGAAAATCTTAATCTGATTAACTGGTTACTATACTTTATACAGTACAAACATTTTTTTGAGAAGTTCTGATATGACTAGAGCCAAACTACTTGTACAATACTACATCTTCCAGTTCTAAAACAATTACCAAAACATCTTTTGAACAAAGACATGCAAAAAACTCCTTGAAGTCTAGTAATTATCCCATTGCTACAAACCCCACTACTAAGATATGTTTACCTCCACACTCATACTTCTCTTTCAGTTAGAAAAACATGTCACTGATAGAACAGCAAAAGAAATGTAACATATTACAATGTTATAGCTTCTACCCATGACAAATCCTTTGTAATCAGATGACAGAATAAAGCATGTATGTGCTCAGAAACATCCAGGCAGTTGCATCATACAGTGTCACAATCCATTAACAGAAAGCATTCCTGTTCTTTATTTGGTCACAGATTTTAGTCCAAGTGATCTTAGAAAGCTGGAAGCTAAAGACAGCTTTTTTTTTTTTTAAAGTCAACTTTAAAAAGACAACTGAGATGAAGTTTGATATGACTGGACAGTTAAAAATTACTAGAATCTGAAATACTCCAGTGTAACTACTAGGGGTTAATCTCACAGCCTACAAGGAGAAATTACCCATTTTCATGAGAAATCAGTAAATCAATCTTAAATCCTGTCCAGCTGTTTTTTGTGTCTTAATTGGAAAAACAAACTTTTTTTTCTACAGAAATTCTCTGAATCAATGATCTGTCACTCCTAAGAAGAGGTATTACACCTGAGTCATTCACACTAAAGCCTACATAAACAGAACAAGGATAGACCAAGAGTAATGTTTTAATAGTTATCTTGAATTACTTCAGTGAATTATAGTGACCCAAGAGTACAATGAAAAAACATTCCCTGAAATCGTATTTATAATCCTTGCAGACACTATATTGCATCAGAGCATATAGCTGGCCACAGCACAACTTCACATGGACATATTTTTAAGTACTTAGCTGTAACACCTAACCTCACAAATGAACAATCTACTCACTCTTTCTAACAACATTATCCTCTGTTTTTCTTCAGACATATGAACATTTTCACTAAAAGAGAAAGAAAATAGGTTAAAAATCAAAATTCTTTTTCATAATAAAAAATTGTCCTTTCCACACCCACTTGCCATCTTCACTCAGTGAAAAGCATTATATATTTGCTAGCACAGAGGGGACAGCATAGCAAGACACATTAAGAATCAGCATCGATATTTCTGGCTGGTGTTTTGAACTTTTTTTCTTTTCTTTAAACCAAGGAGGTTCTTTGTCACAACAAGCCAGTGAATTTTCAGCCACTGATTAGTTTATCAAGCTACATGGGGGCATTTCTTGGTATTCTGCATTGTTTTCAAGACACCAGGATGAAAATACAGCCCCACATGCTTTGACAGTTAACTCCTGATATTGCAATTCAGCTCTATTGTGTCCTATTTTCCTAGTCTGTAGCTTAAAGGCCACTGCAGAGTAGTTTGAAGTGCCCTGGTACTCTCTGGCAGAGACTGATGTGAACTTGGTACTCGCTGCCATTCATCTGTGCAGTAAACTGAGCACTGGGGCACGATAAAAAATAATGCTAACATCCCAAGTAATTTCTTAAGAACATAAACAGTAATTCCTAAAACAATTATAATGTATTTTTAAAGCAGTTTAATAGGGCAGAAACTACATATTTTCTAGTCCAAACTGATTTGGTTGCGAAAAGAAAATGGACAAGTTTTGGGACAAAACAAGCTAATAACTCCAATCAAAATGCTCAGCAAAGCTAACAGATTATAATTAAACCATATTAATAATTACTTTATTTCAGTTAAAAGGTTGTTTAGCTCTCATGTAAGAGGAAGCAGTCAACAGAAACCTGTAAAAGTTTGTCTAATCATACATTGACCCATAATTGTTTTGTTCACAAGCTCACCTTAATTTTTTTGTACACCTGTTTTGAGAGTGCAGGACTAGAATGATTACTGTAAGAAATAGCTCTTTTTCTAAAGATAGGGTACTTCCTTGTTTTATTATCAGTGCAAGGTTAGTTTTGCAAGCACAAACTGTTTTCATCTTACTTCCACAAAGCTGTTTAGTGCTCTGGGTATGTGATTCTGGGTTAGACAGCATCGGTTGTGATGGACACTGACTAAAGTTAATGTAAGTACATCTAACAATTCTGCTCTTGCTCCTCTGGTAAAAACCTTGCTCCTCTTGTGTGGTTCCCAGTCAGCTTCCTCACTTCTGCGAAGCATATGGAGGAGAAGCCTGAGGTTCTTTAAAACGCTAGTGGCATGGAAGTGAGACACTGTTCAAAAGATATGTCAGTAACATGCAGAATCCCAGCTCATTCGCCATTATAGTTTTCCTTCTGTTTGACTTACATTTCGTATACTTAGGTATATTCTTTTATGTCATGATTGTGGGGCCAAGTTTCACCTTGAAGCTGCATATTTTAAAGTCATTGAACCCACACATTCCTAATGATTCTGACACCACAATTGTATGCATGTGTATGTTTAAAAGACTATTTCCAGGAAAAGCATCAAAGGCAGGAGGAGAGTTAAAACATGCTCATCTGTACCTCACATCACCCAAGAGCACACACTTCCAGAACGAGAGCATGCTTTGTGTATTTCTACTCTAATGCCCCATACTTACTGCACAGCCATCGTACTGGTTTCCATCGTGGAGTCCATTCTCCCTTCAGCCCCAAAGTCAGCAACCAATCTGTCTGTGTCAGTGGCCACATCAGCTGCACAGGCTCCACAAGCTTCTGACGCTGCTGCCAAGTAGGTCGATGGAGAAAAATTACTACTTCTCAGTTTACTAACTTCTTCTTCAAGCTTCTTCTTCTCTTCAAGTAAGCGAGCTCGATCTTCAGAAAGTGTTTCAATCAAATCTATGACACAAATAAACAAAATTTCTTCTAATTACAGCAGCACTAAAGATCAAAACCAATTCGTAAAGAATGGAATAGTCCTATTAGAAAAGATGAATACTTCTTCGGAACTTTGCTTACCCTTATCTTTTTCTTGCTGTTGTGTAAGCACTTTTAATTTGTCACTAAGATCATTAATTATGTTTTCTTTTTTCATTTTCTCTCTTGCCAGAACAGTGTTAAAGTTGGTCTGAAAACAGAAAGGAAGTATTACTGAAGTAAGAAATGTACTGTAAAAATGTAATGCAAAATAGTACAAAAGACAGCATGCATTTCAGTTTTCTACATTATAATTAAACAAGAAATTAAAACTTTTTTACTTATTGCTTTGGTGAAGAGATAAAATGTCTGTACATTTTACATTTATGTTTCTCTGTAAAATGTTTTTAATTATTTTTATTTTTAACCTTCTCATTCCTCCAAGCCTGATACATACTAGTACAATAATAAAGAAATAATTTTTAAAAATCATAAGTTGTTTTTTCTTTAAATATAATACTTTATTTTCCAGTTAATGTAAAATAGTTGAAAATTCTATGTTTAAAACAGTTACTTGAAGGATTAAAATTATTAAGATAAGGCTGAATTGCATCAAGATATGTTACATACAATGAAAAAAAATACCATTATTGATAAGCTATGAACTGAACTAAAAATACATTTCAAGTCATGCATTAATTCTTCCGTGAACAATTAATTATTGCAAAAGATACACAGGAATCTTGTTAATAGCTTGAACAGGTGAACATAAAAAGAGGCCAGCATAGCCTTCAGTACCAGTCTGACAAATTTTTCCACTTCTTCAATCCTTCTAATGACTATTATGCTCTAGGTCCTTTTACTCTTAGGATGCTGCTGAAGAGACAGACAAAACCTACCAACAACCATCTATTAAAAATATTTCAAATTAACTTTAATTTTTCTATGAATTTTAAGATTGTCTTGATATATGCCTATCAACTCTCAGTCTGAAAATGCAAACTATTTGGTGGGCTACACACCTTACATAGGGCACAGCAGCCTTTGTTATACGTCTGCATAACAAAACACTCATACCCCAAGCATAAGTGACACCTCTCAGGAGACTTCACATAGGAAAGAAAACAAAAACCAAAAAAGACAAAGGCAAGGCTAAATACCCAAAATATTCAGTAATCAGCAGGGCCAGTGATGTAAACTGTCAGCACTGACTGATACACCGTTTTTCTGGGTTTGGGGTATTTGTTTGCTTTGGTTGGGGTCTTTTTTGGGGTGGAGGAGGGTTGTTTGTTTGTTGTTTTTTTAAAAAGTTCCAGCTTTCCCTGGAATTTGCTGTCAATGCCTGAGAACCTTCTCTTCTCATGCTCTGCTGCAAAAATGAAGAATACTATTAGGTAATGAGGAAAATGGAATACTACGGAATACTGTGATGGAAAACTAAACCTAATGATTACCAATGTAGGAAAAAAAATCCTATTAGATTTACTATGTAAGGCTAACTTCAGTATTAATGCTTGCAGCCCAAGAATTGCAATAATATTCCTTTCTTTATAACCATCTGCAATTTTGTGTTCCCTGCACCAAGTGTTTCATAGCATTCATTCACCAAGCTGGCTCATCACCACCCTGTCTCTTTGTCCTTATTTGATCCTACCACAGCTACAGTAAGGAGAGGCGCTTAAAACAGAAAATCCTTTCTCAGTGTTTAAATGCAACAAAGCTGTAGATAATAGCTGTTACTAACAGATTTAATTTAAGAACTCGACACTCATCTACAGAAACTAAGAGGCTCAAGATGTTTTGAAAGGAAACAATGTGTGGATATAGATGTAAAATAGGAATCCAGTGCAATGTGATTTTGTATCAAGATGTGGAGTACATAGCATTTTTATGTTTATTATGTAAAACGCAACATACTTTGTTTGAACCTCAAAACACAACATATTTTAGCTTTGAACCTCCAACATCACCTGCCCAGGCTAATACAGATTAAAAGCCAGTAAGTAGCAATCCAAATTAATTAGTATTTCAAATAATTAATTGTGCTGTCCACAAATTTTATAATAACTGGTATTTTTCTGCATTTATAGAGACGAATGAATAAAAATTCCAAGCACTTAAGCAAAAGAAGTTACAAAAACTGAATCTGGATTGTCAGTTGTTTGGTTACTGGTTTGGTCTTTTTGGGGGTTTTGTTTGTTTGTTTTGTTTTTTTTAAATACTTAAATGTTGGATTCCATTAACACATCATATCCTGGTTTCAGATAACCACGCAAATTTAGAATGTGGAAGTGTTACAGAGCAAAAGAGAAAATCCTACTCTAACTTCAAAACCGCAAAAGAACACAACCGTCACAGGAGCAAAAATAATTTTAAAAAATCAGCTTTACCTGCTGCTCTGCAGTGAGCGATGTTCTGATGTTTTGCATTTCTTCGTTCTTTCTTTTCTCTTGTTCTTCAAGTTGCTCTAAGAACTTCATTTTCTCTTCCTGCAGCTTCTCCTGAAGTTCAGCAACTAAGTTTGATTCAGCAGATGATTCAGCAGGAGGACTTAAAAGAAAATGTTTAGGCTTTAAATTTGCAGCATATACAGAGCCTCACAATACATGAAATAAGCACACACACAAAAAGTCAGAAGATCATTTTGAGACATTATTTCTGAAATATTTAATAAATACTGTATTACAATGAAGCTATTACTAACTTTAATTCTACTTTATAATCATGAGCATCTCACCAATTTCTACTCCTGGGCATTCTGGCTTTTTTAGTGTAGCATGCTGGCTCTAACTTTGAAGTTTCATTGTGGGGGAGAAGTTTTGTTTATACTTTTTCTAACATAACAGAAGGTGTGGAAAGCAGTAAAAAGAACAAACAACGATCAACTTCACACAGATACGTAGTATGTCAAAATGCAAAGCCTTCAGAACTACCACTTAACGAAAACAATTCAGCAGTAAATCTGATGCTAAGGAATCCAGATGTGAAATTCAAAACTCTGGTCTGCAGAACCTGGAGGACAACAGTAACAATCCTAAAAGAAGGAAACCATCAATAGTCACAGAGGTAGGAAGGATAATGACATTAAATGGCTTTTGAAACAATGTTACATAGGCCAAGTATTTTTCACCACTGAAGCAAAAACTAACTACACTCTTGGGTGGTTTGGCGTGAGTTACCAAGAACCCCCCTGAAGAACTTTAGAATACAGAAACCCCTTTGTTGGGCAACAATTGTGAAAAATTGTACTATTTTAAATTTCTATTATTCATCTACACCAGAATCATATTTAAACTATACTGATTTTAAAATTAATCATATTTAAACCCAAAGCTCTTAGCTGAACTAAACCAAAGCAGGAATCACCTACCTCTCAGATGGCTTGCCTAGACTACTAACTGTTTGCAAATGACAGCCAAGTAAAGGATATTGTTGTTCTGCAAAGGATGCTAGCACATTACCAATTTTTATACCTCATCACAGTACCAGGCAGTAGGTTTACATACTTAATCTGCAAAGGTCTTAACAACTACAGCAACAGTGACAATGCCCAACTTTATCTTTTTCAAGATACCGTAGGCACGTATCTTCAAATTGGCATTTCTTTGCAAGCAAACACTTGTACTGCTCTAAGATGATGAAGGATGTACTTAATAATATTGCTGCTGTTCTATCACATGGGCATATACTGAATATACAAACTATTATGCAGCAGCTTAGCACTCAAAAAGCCCATAAGAAGCTTTAAATAAAAGAGCTCTGAAAGCTAACTGAAGTTCTCAGAGTGGCTAAACAGCCTCTGACATTCTAGAAGCCAGAAGTAAAATAAGCAGAGAAAAGAAACTCATGAAACACTCAGGCAAGTCTTTTTTTGTGTCACTGACAAAACATTTTTGTGCTTGATTAAATTTCAGTTTATTTCTAAATGAAGCCTAGCTAAGAGAGAGAGAACACATGCACTGTGGAGATGCTTCACTACTTATGGTGGTCTGACAGAAGTGGCTAGACAATACCAAGACTGGAAGATACCAAAGCAGTAATTCCATTTTCAAAGCAGTCAGGATTCCTATTCTACTTTTAACATTCCTTACAGAATTATAAATCTTTTAACTAACCAGAAAACTGTTTCAAAATGCTTAACAACAAATCATTAAAGATATTGTGGTTTTCTCTACTGTTTTACATTACTACATAGTGTAGAAAGAGTAAATAGAATTACAAATGCCTTGCAGTTTTATTATCTTTCCTAATCAAAATTACTTAATTTTCAGACACACCAAACCACATTAATTTTTATACCATGGTAATGCATGGATAGCAAATATTTCTTTGTTGCATTTAAATATTTTTGTTAGTTTTCATGAAAGTTCAAAAACTAAATTCCTGACACCAGTGCAATACTCAGGTCAAATTTAACAATCTCTCTGTATCTTCTGTTTACTCTTGGAGAAATCAGTGTTTATCCAGAAAACATAGAGTCACATGCCAAATAAACGTTGTTTCCTACCATTACAAGTCAACTGCTAAACAATGAGTGAGGATAACAAATCAACTTGAGTTACTGACACAGCTTGGGGTTTTAGGAATTCAAAAATCAAACAACTAAACAGTGACTTTGAAATATTAGGACAGATTTACTTAACATAAATGCCCTTTGGAGATAAAACACAGTATATATTGATTCCTAGAGAAAAAAAAAACTAACAGCAGAATAAAGGCATAAAAAGAAGCCTTAGGAGGCAAAATATATTTCAATGTCACACTAAAAATTAAATTACTTGACAGAACTTGTAACAAACGAACAGCACTTCTTTAGACTGAAGCAGATAATATTTCTTTGAAATACATCATCTGTTTTATCCAGTTTGGATAAGAATACACACAGCTGTGCTCACAAGTTCAAATTTAAGTGTAGGTGGATTTTTAAAAAGTCTGATGACACAGCTACATCTTTTTCCTGTTGAGTCAAGTTCTTCAAATTTCTACAATGCATTAATACACAGAAAAGGAAAAGAATGCAGAATTTATAATTTTTCTTCTCATTTCACCGTATTTCACTAACAGAATATTTTCTTCAATTAAGAAGGGCTGTTCTTAAGTTTCATTATATCCCAATCTGTATTTAAAGAAGCAATATTATCTTGATGCATTTCTTTATACACTGACATGCAAACATAGGCACTAACACAACACCACGTAATGATGGATTTGCTCGCATGTGAAAATCCTGAAGTAGCTGACAATTCCAGTGAAGCAGATATTCCCATTTCCCTCGGTCTATGCTGCTGGACTCTGCATGACCTCCCCTCTCCTACATTTTTTTTTTCACACTACATTGATATTCAAAATTTAAAAGCTAACTTAAGTCTGTACTCATTTTCTGCAGTATTCTTCTGGATTTTATGCCCATTTTGTCCACTTTGTTGATCTTTTCCCATTTCACATACTTGGTATAGCCTAATACCTGGGGGAAAAAACTCCTCTATTAAGGTATTTTACAAACAAGATCTATCTGCTGCATTGATTCACACTACAAGAACATAAATGATAAATGCTAGCATTTAAAAAAAAAATACTGTTGCAAAGCATTAATCACATCGAAAAACTCTACTATTTCCATTCTATAACAACATAATCTAGACTGCTGGCAGGCATTACAAACTCATAAATAGACAAGATATGAGAAGTCCAAAAGAGTAATTCTATGCATTCTTAGCAAGGGAAAAATGCATTTTTCTTTTTAAAATGGAAATCTCTGCAGAAATTAACGAAGAAAAACAGTGATGTTAGGATGTTCTGTAAGATTATGTTGCACCCTTGTGTTTTATTATGAAGCTCAAACTGAAGATCCTGAAATACGTAAGTGAGGCAGCAAAAATCAGTAGAAGTCCAGACAGCTCTCAGTCAGTCCTGTATAAATTCCCACACAAGTTTTCATGCCACCATTATCACCAAGCTGGTGTACAGTTCACCAGTAAAAAAAAGTTATCAGGCTAACCTAAAAGCCAGCCACTGCATGTTCTCACAGTGCTAACAGCAGAGCAAGGTTGGGAAAAGAGAGAGGGGTTTGAGACCGTCAAAATCAGAATTTCAAGTAACTTGCTACTGTGGAAACATTCCTTCAAACTAACATTAAAATGCTGTCTCGAAAACGTCAAAAACATGACTGCTGTCTCAAAATAATACTGTATAATACATTTTACAATCTTTGAGATTAACTACAGCCATGTAAAATCACTACCTGTACAATCCAAGTACCTTGAAACGTGAATATAGAAACCAATACAGATAACACTATTACAATTAGAACAATTTTACTTACTGCATAGTGTATCATGAATATACTATATTGATTACTTTAAAATACTAGGAAAACACAGTAACTTAATTCTTACAGTACCTCCGATTCACTTGCATCTCAAGTTGCTGTATTTTTTCCAAAAATCCTTTTTCAGCAGCTTCCCTCTGTAATTCAAACTCTTTACAAGCAGTTTGTACTGCATCCTCTTTTTCACAATTGAGCTTCTGAATGAGCAACTGCCTGTCTTGTTCTTGGTTAGATACTAATAGTTCTTTCTCTTCCTTTAGTTTATGGATAATAGCTTCATATTTTTCCTGCTGCTCACAGAGGGACATTTTTTCTGTTTTTTCCTTCTCTAGGGCACTCGTTTCCAACTCTAACTTACTTTGCAGTTCTGTTATTTGCTCTGAAAGTCTTTTTTCTGCCTCAGCAGTTTTTTGATGAAGAAGAGTTACTTTATTTAATTCAGTTCTAAGTAAATTTGATTCTTCTTCATATCTATTTACTAGCTCAGAGATACACTGGTCTTTCTCAATTGTCATTAGAGTCCTTAGTTCTGATAAGCCCACTTGATATTCATCACCGCTGATTTGTATTTTATTGTTTAATTTATCTATCTCCTTTCTCAAGCTTTCAGTTTCCTTGTCTATCTGAGATCTTAAGGTCTCTTGTTGCTGGTTTCTGCTTTCTTCCAAAAGAAGCTTCATTTCATCAGTTTCTGCCTCTTTCAGGGCAAGTTCAACTTCTAGTTTGCACCTCAAATCGGACAGATCTGAAACCTTGAGCTGTAACTCTTCTACTTGGTGTTGTTTCTCTTGCATAACTACTTTGTGAGATTCCTGCATTTGTTCAAGTCTCTGCTGGTTCTCTTTTTTTAGTTTATCCAAACAGTCCTTGTGCTCGGCTAGAACCTTCTCAAATTCCTGTAAATGCCTGGCTTGTAGGTTGTTTTCCAGTTCTTTTAAATGGCTTTGCTCTAAACTCTCGAGTTCTGCCCTCAGGAGCTGTAGTTTCTCATTGTTTTCAACATGAAGTTTTTTCAAGTCTTCAAGTACTATTTCACGTGACTGTCTCAGTTCCTTGATTTCAGAATTTTGTGTCTCCATTTGGCATTCTAATTCAAGTAATTTCTGGTCTTTTTCATTCTGAAGGCAAACTACAGCTTCTTTCTCATTCTTTACTATTGCAAATTCATCATTCTTATTCTGAAGAACTTCCTCAAGGCCTAACAGGTCACCTTTTAACTTTTTGATTTTCTTTTTATTTTCTTCACCATCCTCCAATAATTTATTAATTTTAGCTTCATATTCACTTTTCAAAGACTGTAATTCATTTTGATGTTTATCATTTAGTGTTTTTTCAAGTGAAAGTTTTACCTTCTCAATTGTATTTACTATTTCTAAGGAAGTACATTTTAAAGAATTAGAAAAGTCACACTGTTCTCTTTGTACAAGTGTTCTGAAATGGCAAAGATCTTCTTTTATACCTCTTAAATGTACCTTTGAGTCTTGAGCAATAACCCTACACTTCTCCATACAAACACTGAGAGAAGCATTTTCTACTGAAACGTCCTTTACACAAGAACTTGTATCTTGCATACGTCTACTGTCTATTGCATTGATAACTGAAGAATAAAGAGATTCCACCATCATTTCCGGGCTTTGTGGGTCACTTATTACATTAGGAGACACTGGATTTTCTTCTATTACAAATTCATTTACTGCTGACATAAAGTCAGATTCTGGACTCTCTGCTAATGAATCCAAGTCTAATGATCCTTGCTTAAGAGCTTGCTCCAAGTTTGGATGGGCAATAGTTTCAAAATCAAACGTATGAGCATCAATGCTGTCTGGAGACAGTTCTTCTAATGGAGCTGGGGGACACACAGGAGGACACAGGGGACCCTGAAGACTGAGTGATGGAGGAGTTCTTGAAGAGGTAGCAATTGCCGTTCCTGTAGTACTTTCTATCCTTGGTGTGGTAGCAGATTGTGGCGATGCTTGACTATTGGAGGCCTACAAGGTATGAAACAAGAAATAAACACTTAAAGTGATAAGCAAAACTATTAATATTAAAAATTAATTCAAAATTACCAGGCAAAACATGAACTTTAGAAAATCAGCCTTATTATTTGCAACAGTCCAAAATCTGTACTACTAAAACTTAAACAAAAATTGCAGAAAGTCAGGGAGATCCTCCATTAAGTTTCAGAAAAGCATCATTTGTAAACACATAAATACTAAATGTTTACGTAGCCAAAAGTCCTATGTAGAGCACACCCAGCTGTATCTTACCAGCCAGAAACAGGCTTTGGTTCCTAACAGCCTACTTATTTCAGTTTTCCTAATAATTTTGTTATTAAAACATTTCTATTCTATTATTGCCAATACTGTTATTAAAAGAGCAGCCATTTTTAAAATACACAACTTTTTTTTACAAAAAGCTTTACTACAACAAAACTGTTGTCTACTAACATACCAAAAACACCTATCAATTGTTCTGCATATGAGCGTAGAACTAGTACAGTATAATGAAGGGCACACTCCAATTAAAGAAACATTCTGATGTTCAGAATGCAAGGCATCACAGCCAGAGTGGGTATTTTTCCCCCTTCATGTGCTCCCATTGATCCCAACTTGTGTCATTTTGCCTCTAAACCCTGGATACAACCAAAACTGATTGTTTAGCACCAGATCCTTCAATATTCACCTGCAAAGCTAATGGTTAGAATAATCATCCATAATAATCCATGAGTAACAGCACCTTGTGAACCAACAGAACGATCAGTTACAGCTTCTCCACCTTCATGGAACTGTCTCCAAGTAATTCTGATCAGTTGCAGTGCTGTCGATTCTTAAAAGGCTAAAAAATTTCCTTCCAATTAATTGGAAAACTGATTTGATTAGATAACATTTTAAATCTCATTATCATCAGTTCTTGTTCAATACTATACCAGTTATAAAGCAAGATCTCAAGTTCCAGTGCATACCCTGTTCTGAACTGCATGTTTGAAGATCAGTCTCTGGTATTTCAAAGACATCATACATTTCTATATATTTCTATATTGCCATGGAAATTATACTTCAAGTGAATTCCGCTGAAGTTTTATTTATCATAGCTATAACAGCTGTAACTCAGGCCAAGTTAGATGAACTTCTACACCTGCACTTCAGCAAAACTTCATTCTGAAATGCTTTAAAAAAAAAAACCATCAGCCTTAGAGACTGTGCAAACAGCCCGTGTCCTGGGATATTCAAGCTTTTTGTATGTGACAAAACTCAGTTTTTCTTGCAGCATGATGTATCTAAAAGATTATATTCAGTTACAGATTTTCTTAACTTCACAGTTTAATAGGTTAAACATAATAAATTTCCTGCTTGCAAGCTTTGTTTGACAGAATAAGCAAAGTGCATAAAGTCTTCTTCCCTTACTATCTTTACAGCTACCAGAACTATGAACAAATAAATGATCAGCCTGCACTCTTTTACCACCTTATGCTATTAACAGGGAATAGAGAAGCCCAAAGGGCAACAATACATCTGTAGATTCTTAAGACAAAAATATAAACTCTAAGCTTCAGCAAGTGGAGAACACATCCCAATGTAAGCCAAAAAGCACTTTATAGCCTCAGTATCCACCACGGATGCATTCTTGAAAAAGTTGGTAATAGGATGGATAGGGAAGCAATTTTTCCTAGGAAAATTACAGTGAAACACACACTGTGAAAATAAAGTACATAAGGCAAGTATCTGTGACACACAGAATTAATGGGTATGCACAGGATCATCAGGATCACGAACTGGAAGAGATGCAGAGTTTTCTGAATGTATCAGTGCTCTGAAAGATCTCAGATGCATTGTCTATAATGCCATAGCTCAACCAATACCTTCCTCTTCCATCCTTCATCACTAAGAATTTGTTTGATTTTGTTCATCTAAGAAATGTGACCATCTTGAAAAGAAACAGTTGCTGAAAAAAACTCACGGGAATCTTTCCAGTAGAAAATTCCCATAAGATGTTCAGTCTCAAAGTGCTGGAGATCTGGTGGTGCTCTTCTTCAAAAAGCCAACATTGCCTTCAGCTGATAATTCTGTAAACCTGCTTGTGCCTCTTTCCCAAACCATCCACACTGCCTCAGTGCACTTAAAATGTGTCTAGTGTTCTTTACTATGTTAGTTTTTACTGAAGAAATTTCTGCCATCCATTGAATTCAGCTACTTGACTGGCAACAGTTAGTGAAGCTTGGCAATAAATGTTCAGCAATAGAATTCCAAATAACCCAGAAGTGACAGATGTTGATCTGCTGCTGTATAAACAGCCATTTTTTGCTTTCTCGATCTTTTACAAGTGATTGTTACTCAAAAAGGGACCCTATCCTCCTCTGTACCATGCAAATGTTCTCTTAATGGAGATATAGTGTGTTTAACAATTCTCAGCTGTGATTTAAAAAGAATCTATTTCCAGTTTCAACACTCATCTGTTTAGCAGAGTTGCATTTGCACTTCAGCTCCCTTAGCTTTTGCATCTTTAGGAATCTAAATCATACAATAATTTTGAAATACATTGTAAAAAAACCCTTGTGGTCATTGCATACAAAATACTGTATTTATGAAAAATGAATAGGACATGAGATAAAAAAATTAAAAGGAAATGCTCCTTTTTAAATGATTCTACTAGCCCAGGTTTAAGCATTTCCTTTGGATTTAATTTCAGCTTGTTGTTTAACTAAGAAAACCTACAAAAACAGATGTTGAAGGGTACTGTATATGCTGATACATGCCTGGGTTCAAAGCATACTTTAAGCGACAAACATCTACCATTAATAAACCAGAGCTTTAATAGTAACAAAAACTAGCATCACAGGTATCAGCAAGCACACACTAAAAAAAGTATTTCAAAGACTTCAAATATAGGAAAGTCCTACAGAAATCCACATGCAAAGGAAAGATGCTATCTACTTTTGGCAACCCTGCAGAATCATCCTAGAAGGTAAAGAGTAAGGATACAGCATAAAGAAGAAGAAAAAATTGTCACTCTGTGGAACAATAATGAACTCTGTTTCCTCATCACCTGGGGCTGTAACACTCTACATGCCTCAGCAGTAGCTGCTGTAAACTGGGTGTCTAGTGAGAGCACCAGATTACTGCTTAGAGAAGAGTTAAACCTCACATTTTGAGTGGCTGAAATTATTTGAAGACTTTGTTTACCATTGCTCTTTCCCTGAGAAGCCTGTGCCTGCCATGTAGTCTGTTTACAGTCTACACATAGCAATGTATGCAAGTGTCATACACTAATTTTTGTAATGACAAAAGAAGAAGAGTCAAGAGCAAACACTAAAAAAATAGAGGCAAAAAAGCAGAATTAATTTCCGAGTTCTCACGTATTTCAGGATTACATGCCTTGCTCTAATTATGTTACTACAAAACAGAATCAGGAATGGAGCAATTTTCAGAAAGATTACAAGCAGTGTTTCAATTCCAAACTCAACTAAAAGAACTGGTAAATTTATGATCTGATTTGAAAAGCTAGCTTCTCTTGTAAGAAAAACTTTTACTACCAAAGGATTGCATATGTTAATTACCTACTAATCATGGAGAAGACACCTTAATCATCTTACCCAACTCCTACAGGCACCAGCTTTTCCGGGACATCTTTAACTCAATTGCTGATCTGCTTAAACTTTGTATTATGGAAATAAGAGGGCACAGCAACGTCTTTGTTGTGAGGCTATTAAATTACAAAGAATAAGCAGAAAGGCTTAAAAATGAAAACCGATTTCAAAGTATTAACAAACTAAACAAATATCCACAACAATGTCCTTTAACTACTTCAATGTAATACTAAAGTAAAAAATTATCATTAATGTTCTATGAACTTGAAAGCCAAAATAGAGTTATGGAGACATTTGAAAAGAAATACTCCTAACACCCCCAGTAAGGTATTCGATCTCCTCTGACTTGGTCTTTGCTCCCTTGTCTGCAGTCACAACGTTTCTCTCCTGCCTAAAGCAACTATTAAAAGACAGTTCCTGTGGCTGATGCAGTAGGATGAACTTCCACTCGACCCAGACAGAATCCAACTGCTGCACTACCAACAATCCAGGGAAACTACCCCAGTTCAATTTGAAGAACCAGGCTTCTGCTGCCACTAGTACGGAAAGGGAAACGCTGGGGTCGAATGTGTCTCCTTGGTAGAGTACGAGAGTAATAATACGGGTAACACTCAACACCTGCAGTTATTGCCAAGTCTGCACCAAGCTAGGATGATACCTCAGCTCACCACCAGAACACGTGGTTCCATGAAGATGCAGGCATCTTCAGGACAATTATTAAATGTTTATTCATCCTTCTAATTATTTACTGTGAATTCCCAGCATTACCGAAGACAAAAAAAGGAACATTTTAGAAATTACTTCAGTAATACTACACAGGCAAAAGTAGCGTAATTTAAAAAAACACTTCTATATTATCTGCAGAGCAAAGCAACACAGAGAAAGACCTTGTGTCTTTCTTCAAGGAGTAATAAGAACACCATCTTTGAAAAGAAAAAAATCTCTGACAAATCTGTTTGCTTCAATTCCAAAAAGAGTTCAAATGAATCACTGAAATGACACACAGAGATGGGCATTTTCAAGATGACATCATGAATGGCCCAGCTCTGACTGTGCAATGCCATTTACTCTACGGAAAGAGACAATTATCCAAATCTGTCTAAGCACCTGACATTTCTGTGTGAGTGAAGAATGCAAATTGGTCAAACAAAAGTGGTGGGAAGAATATTTTCCTGATTTGGCAAACATCTTTTTCTGTACAGCCATATATCGATATAAAATTTTCAGATAAGCATGTCTGAACAAAGAAGGGGGAACTACAAAGACTTCAAAAATTCAGGCATACTTCCTGTTTATCTTTCTACTGTTATGCATATTTTGAATTAAAACTAAATTTCACATTGTTCTGACACTGCAAGCCTTAGCGAAAAAATTAATTCATCAGAACAATTGTCACTATCCTGGTTTTTCATGAGAAATTTCAGGATGCTCCATATTGGGAGTGAACTTCTATATTTTAGAGCAAGGTCTGTTGTAAGGCCGTGTTCAGAAAACGCCAAAATTTTACAGAATTTCACATCCAGCAATTTCAATGGCTAGTACAGTGTTCAGGCACTAATATTCTTATTCTTAATGGCTGTTCATTTGAAAAACGATCTTTATAAAGAGAGAAAATAGCTGGGAAATTACTTAAGTGATACACCTTTTCTATATTACAGAAGCAGCCCAGATTTCATATTTTACACAAATAAAAGGCTTCCAATAAATCTCCTGTCCAAATCCCAGAGATATAAAAAGATAGAGAACTTCATGTCACTTGGTTTAAGCAGGAAATTCCTATTCAAAATAAACATGCCCATAAGCCTTAGCTGTTATGTAAGATGCTTCCAGTCAGCCACGTGCATAAAACAATTTACACTGCAGACAACAACACAGCCCCTGGAGAAACCTACTGATTGTCTACAGCAAAAGAAACCTAGTTTGAAGCAGTCAACTTCACAAAAAATCTTAAGCGTTCCTAAATTCACCCAGAATTTCCCTAAGAGAGGCCACAGTCAGAAGCTAAAAGCTATTTGGTGTATTATGAAAGTTAGAGGCTGCATGCACAGAAGCAAAAGTGATTGGCAGAAAAGCAGTTTCTAGGGGAAGGAAACTGTTTGACAGGCAGAGTGAAACTAGGAAGAGATCTTTTTACCATCTGTTCCTTCTATACTCAAAGACTGCGTAACAGCCAACCAAAGCCCTAAAATCTCCTTAACTGCTTGTGCCAAAAGGACCTAAGAAACAATGCAGAAATCTAGAGAAGTAACAAATTCACTGAATACAAACTAAAGCAACGAAGGCAGAATGCACACATTCTGCAGACAGAAGATTTGAAAATGACAGAAAACAAAAACAAACAGTGCAATTCTACTTCTACAACTTCTGTGGAATATAAACATCTGTTAAATAACATCTGTTAAATATTAACATCTGTTAAATATTCTCAGAACATTTACTAGTTCATGATTAGAAAGGAAACTTATGCAGTTAGTCTCTACATCAGGAAAAACAAAGATGCATTCTAAAGTGTTTCATAAAACAATACTGTGAAAATATTCCACTGTTTTAAATATAATATTCTCTTTTTTCTTGATAAAGGAAAGAGAAAGTACCTTTTGTTCATTCAGCAGGTCTGTAATGGTTTGTGACATTTCATCCAAACTCTGTGCTGCCTTGACCAGGTTATGCAGAGCACGTACATGCTGGTGAAGAGGTTCAAAGTCACAAAGTATGGGAACCCTTAAAAATAATACAGGATTACTTTTTTCCACACTGTTAGTTTAATATTCCAATCTATTAAATTATTATGTGTATATTTCAACAACACAAAGCTTCCCTCTGTATAAGGTCTGTACTTTCTTAATTTAATCTATTTTATATGGAAAGAAGTCTACTAAGACTCCCTGGTATTTGTGTTTAAAATCAAAAACTTGGGGGCTTTTAAGGAGTCCATAACAATAAACATAATGATGAGCAAGTAATTCTAGTCTTTCCTTCCAAGGAAAACATTTGCCAGTAGTACCTAGAGTTACAATGACAGTAACAGAAGTGATTAGATCTCTAATAGAAGCACTTGTGTTTGCAAATGACTATATTTTGTCTCCAGTTGGATTCTCTCCAATCCAGTTCTTCCTTTGAAGAAGCAATTAATTCTCTACTATTTTATTTTCATGATAGATAACCTGAATTAAACAAGTGATTAATGTGTCGTGATCACATCTCAAGTGTTGCAAGAGAAGCTAAAAACACGAAGCAAGAGTTCATTTAGACTAACAATATAGTAAAAGCAGATTACACTTCAATGTATTCTGCATTCTCTATTGAATATATAGGACAAGTGGCATATAGCGTATTTTTGTAGAATTAAGATTTCAATAATTGCTCAAACACGTAATTTCAGAAGACTGAAGCACTGCAAGTAAATTAAAGCATCATTTTAATTATGCAGCTGAGAGGTTCAGTGCTGATAGAAAAGGACTTTGTGCTGGGTCTCAGTTTGCTTATTGCTTGCTCTTTACATGTTAAATGAAAATACCAAAAAGTACTGCTCTCAAGTTTCTTCTGAAGATCAGCATCTACCCAAGGTGTGTGACAGCTTTTGCCCCCTCGAGTTGCAAGTTCACCACTATCCTCTGTATTTTCACCAAATGCAACCCTGAGCCCAGAAACCAGGAGGAATATGACATAACCCCACCTCTATTGCCATCAAGTGGAAAGCTATGTCACTACAATTCAAACCAACTAAAACACCTCAGTCAGTGATTGATTTTCTGACAACAGCAGGGCAAAACTCTTCCTGAACTCAGTATAAACTTCCAGGAAGGTAGTAAAATTCTCACAAACTAAAAAATCAGGGAAACACTAGGAATGAGATCCTATAGTTGCACTTTATTCCCCACAAAATTGACGAGGAGCAAACCTAGCAGTAGAACAAGAGAAATTAAAAGGGTACATCAGCTCTAACATGACCTATGGCAAATCCACTGTCAAGCTGACTAAACTCACTACACTTGTTAACTCCACCAACGCCACCATAAAGACAGTCAAGAATTCTGAATCAAAAAGAATGCCAGTCCAAAACACAAGTGAAAAAAAAGTGAATTCAGCTCCTGCCTTATGCGCCAATAATAGGTATTAGGCTGACACTATTGGAGAACCTGACAGATGGCAGTGAAGCATCCTCCTCTTGCATTTACCTTTGTAATTGCAATCCCAGCTGTGTGGGACTGTGGCCTTGGGGCTAAAAGAAAAAGAAACAACCAAAAAAGAGGAATGACAGCAAATCTCTAACTACAGATCTCTTTTAGGAGAAGGATGATGATACATGCAACATCTGAATGTGGTCATATTAATAGATCTCCTCCTAGGCAGGACCTTACATAGAACTTGCTACTGCCCATTTCTGGCCCATTATCTTGGCTGGCATTTCTCCACCTTGACTGCTCTGAGTTTGGAAGCTCACACTAACAATCATCTTTTTCACAAAGCTATCTCCATGTTCTAAATAAGGACCTAATCCTGTAAATTGCTTGTGAGACAAACCAGCAGCTTTCCTGTCTACATATGCATGTCTGCCTCATTGTTGGGAAGTAAGAAACATAGAAAGAGAGATTCTACTCAAAATGGATTTCCATAGAGAGTAGAGGCACTTCGGAGAATACACTTTTTAGTAAAATCAGTTTAATAAAATCAGAGAAAAAGTAGTAATTGAATATAGGAGATCTCTATGATCTCATGCTGAGCTAAAGACATTTATTTTATTTCTTCCAGAATACCACACAACAAAGAGCAAAAGAAAAAAGAATCAAATCTCATTCTGATCTGACAAAATGTAGTTATGAGTTTATTTCAGTTTAAAACTGATGGCAATTTTTTTTTGCTTCTTAGGTATGTGCCAGCTCAAAGGAACACCCAAAATCCTTTACATCTCAATACAGAATAGATATGTTCAAACCATCAGAGCTTGAGCACATACGTATCTGCATTAAGTGAGTGACGATCATTGTTTAAGAACGGTAACAGTTCAGAAAATATCCTTGTCTGTTCTTTATGGAAAATGACCTAAGGGGGTGGAAAACTGATGGGGATGGGACCCCCAGGAAAGTTATTTCCGTAACACATGAAATGTAAAAAGGTGCTTTACCTGAGTAATGGCTGTACTTCTGAAGGACAGAAAGACTGCAAAAACTGCAAGTCACTCAGCGAGATATCTGGAAGCTCACTGTCAAATCTGCGAGGTTTTCGTGTCTGTAAAGTAGATATTAATTTACACATTGTTGTAAAGTATCAAATTACTAAAGAAGAATTAAAAAGAGCTTAATAAATAACACAAACAAGTTAGCAGTAAACTGATCTCTTTCTGAAAAGATTTTTAATTTTTAAGAAACCATGTCTGGTCCCATCTCCCTAAAAAAACCCCTTAGATACATAATAACTAACTATCCATAGTGCTTGGGCAGCAGTAGAGTAGATTATTCCAGTTGGAAGAGACTTACAATGAGCATTTAGTCCAACTTCCTCCATATCATAAAGCTTCATAAACGTTATGGATGTGTTTAAAAGTTAAGGGATAAGAGACAGCATTGAAGCTTTATTTATTGTGCTGCTATACATACAAATATTTCATCAGTTCAGTATTTGAATCATTGAAATGAGTGGCATTCTTATTTTCCAAGTATCCTTTAAATAAAAAAAAAAGCTGAAAAGGAGAAGCTGGAAAGGTTAAAAAGGCAAAGTGAGATGGCAACAATAGAATCAGGGAGTTAGCTTACTTCAATTAACCAAGCTGTATGAAATCAAAGCTAACAGGCAATGCTTAATTACAATGCCCTCATGTTATCAGCCAATTAAGAGACAAAAATGCTTTTCCACTCATCCAGTGATTATGAGAAAACATGGAAACCTTTTACTTGCTTTTACCATCCAATTAATTTTATTGCAGTACTATTCAGAAGACAATTACATGATCAAATTATTCCTCCTGGCTTCTTTTTTCTGACCATTAAGAGCAATGGTTTTTTTCAATACCACAGACTAAAAAAGGACTGCTAAAAAGGAGAGTTGACATTTCCTCTCCCACTGCACTGCAAGTTACAAACCAATGTTAATATAGGTCACTTGAAATAGCAGAGAACACTAGCTCCCAGCTTTTTCATCTGTCTCACAGCAATGTGAAAGGCATATAGCTTCAATGAATTAAGACCAGGTTTTTAATTTATGAAACTACATAGAAATTAAATAAACCCAAAGATATGAGTACATACACAAAAGGATGGAGGCCAGGAGTCAAGTCCTCTAAACAAACGATTCCTTAGAAAAGACTTCCCTGAAGAAGAAATCCAAACAAACAACTTATTTAAAGGAAGAAGTGCAACAATATCTCAAGAAAAATCAATTAAAGTTACTGCAGTTTAATAGCTGAACTACATTTGGAAGCATCACTACTTATATTGTTGACTACATAAAATTGCAAATGACCACAGAATATCAGGCAAAACCCACCATTCAAGCAGAACTCCCTTCATGGAAGCCTTTTTGCTTAATGTTCACACAGCCAAAAGCCCCAATTTATTTTCGAAATTTTCACTGTAATCTTCCTCATCTCCTTTCCAAAAAAATTTGATAAATTTTTGCTCGATTTTCCCATTTTAGCTGTCCATTCAGAAGATAAGTTGCAGACTTTGCAGAGAAAGTAATCAGAATTCTTTTAGCAGAATCTTTATTTTTAATAATTTTTTTTAAAACTTCTGGTGAAGGTCTTTAGACATGGGTCTTAGTTCTTCGATTTTTCTGGAGTAGTACAGAGGAAGTCATAGCAGTAGCCAAATATTCAGTAACAGTTTTAGAAATGTTATTTAAAAGAACAATAAAGTTCACAAGGCATGTTTAAGCACAAACTGCATTCAAATGTGATAATGAGAAATCTAATCTTTTACAAACATTAATCACAACTGTCACAGTATTCTGGATAACCTATATGAAAGAGTTAATTGATTTGATCAATAGAAAAATATTTTATTTGTAATAGGACCAGCATACACTTCTTACTTCAGTAAAAATTTTTTTTCAGGTATTGAAATTAGAATATAATGAAAATATTTTAACTACAAAGACAAGAGATATACTTTAACACAATTCTGACTTCACAGAAGAGAAAGTACTTACTAAAGAGTTTACCGAAAGATTCCCTTTTTGCCTTTTCAGCTTCATATAGATGTTTCCCATCTTTTATTAAAGCACCTGCCCACTGTGAAAGGGGAAAATATATAGTTAGTTGTTCATTTATATGCTGATACAAAGGTTTGGTCTCAAAGTTTTATTTACTTACCTCCCTGTAGTGTTTTATGAACATTTTTCTCCTCACAACCTCAACAACAGCTAAACAGTACATCTGAGGAACAGTGCTGAGAGCCTCTACAACTTTGACCCTTTCTAGGAGCTCTGTTACAAGACGAAGCAGTGCTTGTAGTTTCTCTCCATCTTGGTCAGCATGAAGCATTACAAAACAGCACCACCTACAAAAGTAGATTACACCTTAGAAGATCACATCTCAGCAATTGTTTTTTTTCATTTAAATTAGATTAGCAACAGGTCTGGATGAAATGAACAATTACATCATTTCACATGGGACAACAACAGGCTAACTGGAAGTACCAAGCTATTCAGAATTCCATAGTCACCTTGCAGTTTCCTATTAATTTCTCACAATTGAATATCCACATCAGTGCTCAAAAATTAACATCTACCACCATTTGAGTTAAGACACTTGGTTTTGATAAGTTCTTAGCATAAATAACTTTAGGAGTAATAATAATACAACTTTCTCCAGTAGAATTAAAAAATGCCGATACATCCTGAGGAAAAAAACGACTACTTTTTGTTTATAAATCTCAAAAATACTTATTGAAAACCTTTAGCAAGAGGTATTAAAGGTTGGAATGCTGTCAAAGAAATAAGAACACAACACTGTTTGGGAAGTTCACAAAATGTACTCACGCATTACAACCAACAGTCCCTGTAACACAAATTCTCACATCTTGTAACCACATCTTCGATTCCCTTAATTATACAATCAATAGATAAATTTCAAGCACAGACACCAACATAATTAAACCACAGGATAACTACTGAGAAAGTGCTCAACCGTTGTGCTTGAGGAGAAACATGACAGTAACTTTGCCACCAGGGAAGACATAAGGTGGAGTATATCCCACAAGTAATAAAAAAAACATGTAAAATTGCTTTTATTGACAGAAGTGAAGCGAAAGTGAAACAACAAATACAAACGAGTCAACATTAAGCAATCAGGACTATATACTAACAGAGAGCAATTAGGAATACATACTAACAGAGACATTACAAGATATGCACTCTTGACTTTTCCATAGTAATGATTTCCCTAAGACATACATTCCTTAAACAGTCTTGCTGCAAGTGGAAGTAATATAAAGTTGAAAAGTTTTAACTTACTTCAGTCTGACTTGCAGATTATTTGCAAGCTCCTGTTTGGCAGTGGTACATTTCTGTTTAATATCTAACAGTTTTCTGTGATTAGTTAACATAATCATCAGCTGATTTGCATGACTCAAACACAAATCAGGCAGCACAGAAGGATCTTTCAAGTTCTCAGCTCTCTTCTGATTAGCCAAAAATCCCTAGAGGAAGAGAGACATTTGTTACACAAACTTTGTGACAATCAAAAAGCATGAAAGTGATACATCTTCTCTAAGACTGCAAGAATTTTAACAAACTCACTGTAACCATTGGGAAGTATAACAGAATGATACATGGAGAAAGCAGGAGCCAAAGTTGCATTCTTTCCATTCTATAATCCAGTCCAAATCTATCTTGTTCCTTATTTCCCTACCAAATAGCTACCAACACAACCCACCAACAACAGTGAAAGACCACAAAAATTAATGCAGCAGAAATACAGCTACTAGGATAGAGGGGATCAATCATCATTCTAACTTCTGCTAACAACCATCTTCCCAACTTCTGGCATTTGCAAGATTTAACATAAACTTAGAGCCTGTTCAATACTACTGTGGGCTAAAGAATTTATATTTCTTACATAAAGAAATTTACACATGAAACTAATTCTTCTCCAGAGCCAAGATCACAGCCACACATCTTATTCATATGCAGAATGCACCCTTACATCATAAGTAAAGGAATAGACAATTTATAAAAAGAAATGGCAAGGATGAAGATTTGAAAGTTGAAGTCTCTGCCAAGTCTTGAAAATGTACAAATTCTAAATTTACAGTAGCATTTAAACACAGTGAGAAAGTCTCTTTCCAGCTGACTGTTAGGCTTCTCACTCCAAAGTGGGATTGGTAAACTTGAGGTAGGCTCTTCATCCAACTGAAGGAGGAAAAAATAGCTACAAGCATCACTCACAATATAGGGCAACCATGCACAGGGATGGGAAAACTAGCTTAGCCATCATGCTAAATTCACTTGGGTTTAGCACTGGCCTACAATATAAACACCACAAGACTGAGATTTAGCACAAACGTGCTTCTAAACTTACTCATTGAATTTATCTGGAGACCAGCTCCACTTTTAAACAGTGCTGCCAGAAGTACTGGTAGTACCCACTTTTACATACCAGACCAAAGAGGCAACAGGGAGCCTGGGTCCTAGACAACTCTCATCCCAGCACTGCCCTCCTCAAAAGGGGCCTCTAACATCCCCCGAAGTAGGGAGGCAAGATTGTTCCTTTATTCCTACTAATAATATATCAGTGTGCAAGCAGGAGTAAGAAACTCATACCTTTCTTCAGAGTCCCAACTCTAAGGTCATGGTGAAAATCTGAACATCAACATGTATTGCCAAATAGACTTATTTCCTTTCAGTAGCAAACAAGGCATTAAAGGACAATCTTAATTGTCAAGTTAGCTGAACCTCTTTACAGAAACTGTATTTAATAAAATAACTGTCATGTGATACTGTAGTGCTTTTTGAAAATAGGAACTACATGTTTTAAATTTAAAATAGTCTTTAATTGAATTTCTTATTACTTAAAATGACACTGTCCAGTGAAGGCACACTACTCTCCCTCCTTACTACAATACTGATGATCAGCCATTAACCTATTCCCTGATCCTGTATCACTGAGTGATAAATTACCAGACTCAGTAGTTCCCTTCAAAATTAAAATTTATCTACTTAACTCTTATTCCGTATCTCCAACTAAAGTTCTGATTTTCTAGCTGTAGCTTTAAACCATGTGAAAACATGACAACAAGATGTAAAAACTGCCAATATCTAAATGTCAAATTATTTTGAAATAGCATCTTATTGACAAACCCCAGCGTGATATGTTGAAAACTATCTTGCATAGACATGCAATTGGTTCATTGTAACTTTAACAGCATACACTTACCAAAAATCTACCATCTTCCAATGTTGCACACACAATTGTATATTACCTGAGCAAGTTCTTTTTGTTCATTCACTAGTCTGCTGCAGCTTGCTATCATCTGGTCCAACGCATAGAGTCTATCCTCAAGACCTTTAATAGCCTTCATGTTCTGATTATCTAGTTTGGCGATAGTTTGGCGACATTCTGCCAGAAAGGGTTGGATGATCCTTGGATCAAGCTAAAAAAAAGAGTTTATTAGTAGCTGACTCACTGAAAGGTGATTTAAGTTAGCTAAATTAGGGTTTTTAACCTCAATATTTTTCCTTTTTTTTTTTTTTTTTTAATCTAATGTGTGACTACATCTATCATCTGTTTCAGAATTCTGAGTAAATGAGTCTGTGGATTCTATATCACAGCATGAATTTTTCTGAAGTATTCGAAGCAGACCATCACAGAAATCTGGATCCTTATAAAGGGAAGGGACATTGGTTGAGGGGACAAGGCAAGGTGCAGGGGGAAGAGGCACTTTACAGCTAACGGACAGTCTGCCCTGGGAGAAAGTCCATTCAGCTACAATCAAAGCCAATCATGACTGTGACTCAATGGAAAGTGCAGACGGGAAGGCAGTGAGAAAAAGCTGCAAGAACCATCAATCTTTTCCCACTAAGTGAATGTTTTAACTGACTACTTAGGTAAGCAGATCATTTCTAAGCAACTGGAAAAGACCCCATGGAAAAACAGTGTATTTGTCATAGTTTTAGCTAGAGGTTTTTTTTCTCCTAACAAAAACATATTTTAGAAGTTATTTCATAATATTCCTTCACAGACCTTTATCCAGAAAAAAAGAAAATTTGAAACATTAAGAGTCTACCAATGTCCACAGATATTAAGGGTGACTCTAGAAGCTGCACTATAAAGAGTAGTAAATTAAAATAAGAGTTCTAGAAACAACATAGGTAATTGCAACATCTTACGAAGGTCAGAGTTTAGTGTAAATCTGAAATATATTAGTTAGGAACACAGTAAAAATCATCAGGTGTTAGCAGCAGATGAACAAATTTGCCCAAAGTTATCAAAAATGGTTATGGTATGCCATGTCTACAAGAGAATCTAGCGAAAAGGATGCTATTTGTGAGGTCACACTGGCTGTCACAGCACTGGCTTCTTTCATCAACATACATGATTTCTGTCACAGAGCACACAACTCAACACTCTAAAAAAAAAGAATTTATTTTACTCAATAGTAACATAAGTAAAAGTATATTTTCCCCTCAATCTACTATTTAACTGTAAGTTTTCACACACAGCACTTCCTCATTCTGCAATTAACTTTCTCGGGGGATAGAGAGAGGAATCTGGAGAGGAGAAACATTACAAATTAAGAAACAACTATAAAGAATAGGTCTTCCATTTACTTCAAACAAAAAAAACCCCAACCAACCAACCAAAAGCTTCATGGGAAAGTACCCAAAACTAGTAATTAGCCCAGAACTCCTCAGAACAAACCATTAGTGCTGTTATTGATGTGACAAAATACATCCAAATTCTCTGAAAACAAACGTTAATTCTTAGTATGTGATGTCTTATGAATCTTAGTCTTTTCTCAAGTCACTTGTCCATCTTCAAGAAACAGTAACAGAAGTATTTAACCAGATTGATTTTACAGGATCATCTTCACTGCCATCCTATTCAGGATTACTCCCTGTGACATCCTGAATTAGTCCACTGCAGCATCCAGAAGAGTTTCTTAACAAACAGAATACTAAAGAACAATATGGTGTTTTTTTTTTCTTTTTACCTCCTTAAACTAATGGTGTTTCATCTCTTTTTACAAGGAATGGCTATTCCTCTCATTCTATTCTAACCTATTTCCTCCATCCACTCTTTTCATCCCATCTTTAACCTAACTGCGACTGTAGGACCAAGCTCTGCTTTGACTGGCAGATAATATTGCTTTCTTCATCTTTTAAAAATATCTTCCATTTCTAGCTTCTTATTTAAGCGGCTACAACAGCACTTAACAAAAACATCTGGTTAGCTCCTACTTACCTAGTGCTTTTACTGCAGCCTAGGTTTCTGTAATTAGAAGTGTCATTTTGTAGAAACATCTAGAGGCTAGAACCATCAGAAATGTAGCAGCACTCTGTGCAACACACCAGCCGTGCCAAGACCATCAGTAACAAATGAATAAAGCTCTTACTCTGGTGCTTTAAGCTTTCAGGAAAATCTTACCTGCATTCAGTTTTTCAAATAAGAATTGCAATCACAAACCATTTGTATGGTTTGTATTTCCAAGAAGGAAAGCGCATGAGGAGAATGCAGATAAAACAATTTTTAAAAGTTAGTGCAGTTTTGTTCTATTATTCTAATATTTTTTATATTAAAGGGTCACCTCAAATGAATATTAAAAGAACAACTATGTTGCAAGGTATTTATTTAGTATTTTCTTTTCCTTTTCAGCTGCAGGCCACCTCTGTTTTCAACTAATTCTAAATCAATGGTAAGCAAAGATTCAATCCTTTGTCTGTTACTGTTTTGTTGCTATCAAAACAGAGTAAATTAATGCCTTCCTAAGGAAAACCAGGAACACATTACTTGAAAGCTTTGAGGTTTTTTTGTGAACCAAAATGGATCAGGACTGATCAATCACAACTGCTCTGGTGGTGGTCAGAATACTCTGAAGCACTTTCTCTACCTGCCAATTCTGCTAATGCCAAGAATACAAAAAGAAACTTCATTTTTTGCAGGTTCAATCATAATTTTTCCCCATAAATATTGACTGAAATTATAAAACAATTACGATAGTCAAAATAAAAGATTTCTGCCTAATCTTAGATAAGACAAGGACAGAAAACACAAGTACAAGACAGCGCCTCTAAAACATGTGATATATGTCAGATAAGACTACAAGCTGATCAAAAAAGGTAGGGTACGTACTTCAACAAAGTATTCTTTGCATTTCTGTGCCTTTTGGATCACTACTATTTACTTGGAAGCAATTGTTTAATGTCCATCTCTTGAAATACTGATTTTTAAAACATACTACATTTGTGTTCTGTTAATATTACAGAAATTGAATTTATTGTCTCACAACCCATCTAGTGGGTTGTGTTACTCTTGGTTTTAGAGGAGCAGAAAGTACCTTATAGCAGTACTGAACAAACAAGACAGAGGACTGTCTAAGACTTCAGCCAACAGGAAGTCTTTTACACACAAAATCAATTCCTGTTTTTGCTAAAGAAAAAAAAAACTTGTCATCCAGTCTTTTTCTTAGCCTTTTCTGCACTACTAAAATCTTAGACAGCCCTTAATATTAAGCCAAATCTCCAATTACTTTTAAGACAGAATTGAAACATCAATGTACAGAACCGACCACACTATTATGTTCCCTACAACAGATGGGTTTTAGAAATCACTAATTCAGTCTTCCAGTCCTACCTTACAGAGGAAATAAAGTGTCAAAGACAAGAGAAATAGCTTTCTTTGTTCAAGGTATGTTGTGTTGTCATAATTGTATATTATACATATGCAAACATAGGCTAGACAATATAAGAAATATCACCTACAGTGCAAGAGAGAAGGAAAACTATAGGCAAAAGAATTTTAAAAGGTTATAATGCTCACTGATTAAAATAATTTTGAAAGTAAAGTGAGCACTGTTGTATTCTTCCAGCAGCAAAAATACAAACTGACCGATTGGGCCCTTCTGAGCACATCTGTATCAACTAATAAAGAATGAAGAGATATAGAATATAAATTTATCCCAATTAACTGTATGAATTTGTCCTACATTTTAATAAAGGCTTAACTATTTTGAACTCAAAGAACATTAATTTTGGTCCAGGAAAATCTTTACTTTTATTATAAATGTAGTTTCTAAGAAAAAGGCAAAGAAATAATAGTAGTGTCACTTTGCCTATACGCTACAAGAAGCTTTTGGCTTTCTGAAAGGAATGGCTATTTGAAAAATAAGCAAGATAACAAGCATTCATTGTAAAATTATACGTCTTCCTAAAGATCAAATTCTTAACATTCAAACTCATAAAACACTTTCCCCACACCTATCCCTCCCCAGTCTCTGCTTTGGCCTTCACTCAAAGTTATCCGAGAAACAAGTTACAAAAGAGTTGACGGACTCACGTCACTACAAAAGCACCTGCATCTGGAAAAAAAGCAGCAGCATTCAGTGCAATGCAATTTGATTTTTAAAAAATTAACAACTTACCCTGCTCATGGAATCAAAACATTTTCTGACCAGGGATTCAACATCATTAGGTCTATCTTGAACATTTATCCAGTCTAACAAAGACACATTGAAGGAAGGCTGATCATCACCTTTCAGTTCTACTGACATTTCATTGTCCTGGACAGTAGCATTTTGACCAGATTCCTTATCATCTTTTACATTTTCAGGATCTGTGCCTTCCAAAGCTGAATGTTCAACTGACTTGCAAAATGACGCTATCATTGATTTACTGTTCACTTTAGATATATCAGGATAAAGCACCAATTCAGCAGATTTCCCATCCTCAGTTTCTTCACTTTCTGCTCCTCCATGTTCAGGTGAAGAATCCAGTCTTCCTAAACATTCTCTGTAACTATGTCTTGTTAGGCACTCCAGCAGTGGTATCTTGGCCATGATAGAAACAGCAGAACCCAAGCTTTTTTTAAAAAGTGAAAAGAAGAGACGATCAGTTGCTAGAAGCCAATGTGACATGAAATCTTAGATAAAAATCACCCACAGTATGAACTGCTATTCATTTCAGAACTGAAGCAGATTTCAAAGTTATTTTGCAACTACTCTTTAAAACCACTGTGCTGAGTATCAACATCATGGAAGGACAGCTAAAGAGATCAGTTTTTGTTCTCTTCCACTGCTGGATGTGACATCTTCTAAACTTCCAAGCTTATAGTTATATTGCAATGAAAAAAAGGGCAGTTTGATAAACTCAGACACACCCACTTACTTCTTTGTTTAAACACACAACTGGGACCTACGTTTCCTATCTTCATAGATAGCAACGCTTATTATCAAAGCTTTAAATGTCCTCTGTCTGACAACTTTTGCAGAGTTTGAATAGTTTCTATTTGGCAAAAGCAATGAAGCTTAACTTTTTTTTAAAAGATAAAACATATTCATGGTTTATTTTTTTAAGTATGCAGTGTCTACTTACATTGTATCAAGCAAAGCACTCATAGAAATACCACAGGACTACAGTGGCTACAAAGATGTAAAAGATTTTCTTTGAAGTAACACCCAGAGTTTGCAGGACACAAGTAGACACACACATATACACAATATATATATATATCTACATACATGCCCCCCATCCCATTCCAAGGTATACAAATTCAGTCAAAGTTTGTGTTATGACTTCATATGCTCAGCACAGATTGCAATTCTTAATATCGGTTCAAGGTATTAATTCAAAAGTGTAAATAGGTATTTAAAAATGTTAATGTCTAAATTTGTTATCTATCTTTCTGTAGTGCACATTTGGAACGACTCCAGCTTTTAAGCAGCTGTTCATTAACGAGCTTATCTTCCACATAATTCAATAATAATAAATAATTCAAATTCAGGTTTCTTTGTGCTGATAAATACAAGGAAAAATGTCAGTTAAAAAAAGTCACTAGCGGAGAACAAAAAGAATGTTCTCCATGACACATCAAATACATGGTTGATTAATCGGAATAAGCACCAGACATAAAACACTTAAAATATCAAGTTTAAAATAGAGTAAATTTAGAGATTGAGAATTAATTTAATAGTAAACCTACTGTGTAAGTTTCAATTTGATATCATCTATGGACTGCAAATAGCTTGAATACACATTTTCAAACTTGAAAAGCAGCTTTTGGTAAGAGTATGTACAATCTTCCAAGTTGGCCATTATGGCAGCCCAGCCTTGATGCTGGAGATGTTCATCATGTACAAGACCTTCGCAAAAGGAGCAAAGCTTCTTGGCAACCTCATACATTTCCTGAAAAAACAATCAACAAAATACAAATTAGGTTGTTGTTGTAACTTTATTGGAGATATTAACATAAAAAGTATGAAATTTAGATAGCTAAAAAGTTGTACACTTTAAAACTTCATAAAAAACCTATTTTTTAAATTTAAGAATAAAGGAAGTTAATTGGATGACGAAAAAAGTATGTACTATTTACTGAGAAATATCTTCAAAACAGAGGTGAAAACTGTAGTTCCAAAACCACCCTATAAAATTAATTAATAAATTAATAAAATATTCAGGGCACACACACGAATAATAACCCTCGTAGTAATAATATTAAACAAAAAACTGGCGATCAAGGTCCAATAATGAGAACGCTTTTGATGAGCCAAGCAGAACCTCAGAACAAGACAATGAACTGCACGATTAGGCAGCAAAAGCACAGGTGGATCAGATGCAAGAAGAGATGCACAGGGAAACAGCAGGGCAAATAATTTAAGTCTTTCATTGATTAATAAACCAGATGCAACATGACGAGCAGCAGTACGGTGTCCACAAAACTCTAAAACATACCCTGAAACTTGGCATCTGCAAACCAATGTGGAAGTTTTTCTGTTAAAGTACTGGATGACACAGAGGCATTTTACTACCATAAGAGGGTGAGAATTTACCACCCCACCTGGCAAAGTTAAAACAGAGACCTACATATGGCAATTAACAGATCTTACTAAAAGTGTATTAACAGCAATGCCCATTATAATCAATTCCAAAATTTTAATTAGTAGGAAGAGCAACTACTTTAAGTTTAGCAATTTAAGTTAAAGGCTGTTCCACTCATAGGACCTACTAAAACACCAAAAAGTAAAACAAAAGTCATACAGTAAATCCTTCAGCTCAAAACTTTACCAATAACACACTCCATGGAAAATATTTTCCTGAGCATATCTGTACTTTAGGTTTAGTATCTACATAACCTACAAGAAAAAAAGTCTTTTCACTTTTTGCAGGTTGAGCATACTGTTAAATCAGGACAGAACACAACTTTCCTGTGCTATCACACATGTGAGAAAACCATGCATGGAAAAACAAGTTATACAAAATACAGTGAGAAAGCAGTTTTAAAAACCTAACACATCCATATAGTTCAGAATGCACTTGCTGCTGAACACATGGTTAGCAGCACATATGCACACTCAAAAAATTTAGGGACCAACAACAGTTACATTCTGAAATAAACCACAAAACTGCACAGTATTTTAAACAAGCATTTCAGAATTCATATCGACAAAACCTGAAAGTTATGAACCTCATCCCTGTTGCAGAAGTCCAAGCCTTGTTTCAAGCAGCATGACAAAATTCTACTATCCTTCAAATCACTGATCGCTAAGCTATCAGCAGATGAACAATGAATACACAAAATACTTATATATCCAACTCCAACAAAATCTGAAGTTCTTATTACAAATTCCTATCACTTTGTAGCAAAGATGGTTTAGTCTTCTTGTTTTCTGAACTTTGGCAGCTTCCTGTGCATGTGAGAACGATGACTTCCGGTTTAAAAAGAATAGTTATTTTAATTGGTGCAGGAACTCTTGCTTCCTAAGTCAAAAATCAACCAATAACACAACCGGAATAGTATCCAGACAATGCTGAAATATGCAAGTAATTTTCTCCCTATCCCCAGTTTGGCTATACAATTCAAATGTACATAAGCTGACTAATGCAATATTGACAACTTAAACAATTTTTTACTTTCTTAAATTCACTTTGTATACAAGTTATTCAAAACCAAACTGCACAGTATGTAAAAAAAGCAGAATTACTGCTTCCTCAGTTATCACATTAAGAACCAAAAGAAGAGGCTGTTTTACCTTAAGATATACTAAAAAAGTACACCAAAAACATGAACCTGAAAACCTAACTGAATGTCCCCGTTGCATTCTAATGTATGTCCTGGAAATGTACACAAACATTTTACTCTCAGCACACAAATATTATTCTCTTCTCAAAGTCAACCTCCCTCCAAATGAGGAGCCATACCACTCCAAACCACCACGAGCCATAGTTCCAGAAGTGAGAGTATATACAAAAACACACATTTGTTTCAAACAGTTTAATACAACATAAGCCACCTATAAAATCAAAACTAATCATAATCATAGTCTTTTTATGCAGTTCCTCCAAATGAGTATCAACCAGGCAAAGTAAAGACTGGGTTCAGCTGTTTCTTTAAATGCCCTGAGTAGGTATTTGCCAGTTCTATTTTCCTTTCGACAAACTCACTTAGCATGGCACAGCTCAAATGTTTAACACGTTAAAGTACGCACTAGGCTTCATATGACCAAACTTTCCACCCTGAGACATATTCTTAACTAGTGGGCAACGTTTGCTTTTTCAGCTAGATCTATTTATTGTGTTCACAATAGAAGTCAAAAGTTACAAGTTAGAGCTGCCCTATGAAGCTTTATTAAACACAATTTTTGATACTCCTTTCAGAACCTAAGCGTTGCCAATTTAAGATTTTAGTTTTAACAAGCTTGTTTCCCCAGCAAAACACTTTCAAACACAAAACAGAAGTCACAAGTAGAAAAAAAAATCCTCCCAATTGAGATCGCTTGTTACACAACTGACAACTATCACCGACACGCTGTATCTAAGAGTCTAACCTGTGGTAATTTACTCAAATTTAACCAAACCAGAAGCTTGTGCCCCAGCAGGCTGGCTCCTAGAAAAGCAAGAGTAAACAGTAATTTCCCAGAGTAGCAAATTAATATTTATTAATTTTCCAGAAACCTTGTAACAGAAGAACATTCTAATAAGTGCCAGAATCTCCCATATAAACAGATACATGCCCAAAAGGAACTATTATATAAATATACCCCAACGCCATCTAAGTATTCAACCAGGTATTCACTGTCAGATGAGCTGCAGCTTCTTAATGTATACACAGGAGATATGGACATTAAAATAAAAACCCCCTTATGAAAGCCATCATAAATATTGCTCATAAAACATCTCAATCATAAGCATTGAGACACACTATGTCTGAGACAAAAAAATCTTTTTCTGAGCTAACTCTGAGATCAAAATTCATTAGCTAAGTTTCTGTCAAGCAACACGTTTTCAAAGTTACCCATTTGCTAATACACTACAAATCAGATTGTACAAATGAACAGACACGTTTCAGAGCACATATGCAAGGTATTACAACAGTATCCCATATTATCATCCTCTCAAAGTTATTTTTACACGTGCCAAAGAAATTCTCTCTAGGTGGTGGGAGGCAAACAGGAGAATTCTGTCTGCATGGATGAACCTGAATGCAATTAGAGTCCACAGAAACACACTACTGCTTTTGATACTGGTTTCTTAAGCCATATGATGAAATAAGCTCATTACATTCAAATTGTAAAGAATATTACTCTGAATTCAGGAGGTTCCAAACAGATGGTTCTAATGAAGGTCAAACCACACGGAGTAAGTATTTGTCCACATGCCAGAACTGTTTCAGTCTCAGACTATACTAAGCAGATACTAGCGCATACAAGAACACTATGTTAAACCAATATTTTATTTGTTTTGTTTTAGTCAACCCTGCTTTCAAAATGTGAAAGCACGCAGCAAGAAAAGAAAGTAGAGAAGTTGTTTTGCTTCCTTTGGAGTATCTATGTAACTTAATTTTAACTTTTTTCTTTAAAGTTATGAAATTAAAAGCTACACAAATATACCTTTCTCATCTTGCCATCACTTCTAAAATAAAGCTTCAGGTGATGTGGCCTGTTCTTCCTACTTGTTGTCTACCTCTATAGACAACATTTTTATGAGAGATCTCAGGCTACTTTAGAAGGATCTAGACCAATTTATTTTACATAACTGTATGGCTCTATGCAGGAAAGAATTAAGCAGCTCCCTGCTAAACAAATAAAGTCTAAAAACCGAATTATGTCAGGCACAGAACTAAAGGCCTGCAATCCAACGTATGTTTTAATGCTTCTCAGTAAAGTTGCCAGCTCCAGCACAGAAAAACAAGTCTGCCTAACAACAGGCTTGCTTTTGTCATTGACCATTCACAGATGCACTCATGCCTTACTGGCAGACACCCAAGGGTTCACGGAGCACAAAAGTTAACTTCAGTTGCCTTGTAGGGCTACATTCATCCTACTGGGCTACAGCAGCACATCCAAAACACCAACTGCCTCACTGCACCACTGGAATGAGGACCTAAAAGAGCACCACGACCAGAATATGAGTACCGAAACCCAGACTAATCCCCACCCGCTGTTATGTTGAAGAGTAACTAGAGACATCTTCACTACCCAATTTTTCAAGAAAGCCATAGGGCCACCAGAATGCATTCAGTCTTTGGTTGGGTGTTGTAACGGAGTGTTTAGTTGAATTATTTCCTTTGAGAATTGCAACTTAAATTCAGGTGATTCTTCTGATTATAATTAATTCTGTTTTCTAGGTTTCAACCAAAAATCAGTAGAAGCAACAAAGTATGTTTTATCTAAAGCAGAAATTAACTGGTGAAGCGTTTAGGATCAATTTCAAGACTGTCTCTGCATCCCACTGTCATAATTCTGCTCATTTAAATGAGCAAAATCCGACGAAAGTCTTTTTGTCTTAAGTGGTCTTTGAACTTACCTCTAAAGAACAAAAGTTCTCAGGAAATGCAGGGTTCTTTCCATTCTCTAAAACCCTGTGGTAGGAGGAAATAAGTCATCAAAGTCCTCTATTGCCATGCATCTGAAATCCTGTAAAAGTGACTCCTTACAGGTTTCAATCGCTATGAAAATCAACCTCAGACCAATAAAAATGATCCTTGAAAGTAAAATTCCACAAACTCATACACTATAATAGCAGATAAACACTTTCACAACAAGGAACTGCTACTTTATTTACCAAAATTAGTAACCAAGACCATTATCTCTAATACATACACAGCTAAAACATTAGTAAAGCTACTACACTTTAAGATTTCAGTTTTTAAAACTTGTAACTGGAGCAGTTAACTTCACTGTAAGGGAGACTGATATTTCACGGCAATTTCTCTCCTTTAAGTAGACAGCTGATTATTCCATTCTGGAATATTGATCATTTTTGATGACTGCATCCTTCGGACATTTGTCCACACAGTTCATTACTTATTTCCTACTCAGTAAGTACTTATTTCACCAGTATAATACAGAAAAAGTTATTTTTTAAGTCACAACTTAATGACTTTCTTCAGTACTTCTCTCTGAAATTATAAGTAGGTTTGGAGAAGTGACAGAATTTACCATCGACAAACATACTGAGAAGTGACATAAACCATCACAGTCAGGGTACAAGGTAAATGTTAACTTCCACTAGCTTGATTCCAAGTCACCCAACTCTTTTCCTTCTGATCAATTTTTTAAAAGCTTGATCTAAAGTTTTGGTTACAAAGGTCAAACAAAACAAATGCTAGAGTAGAATTTAGAAAGATCTACCTTAGAGTAAATCTTTCATTATACCTTAGGATAAACTAAAACCTACTCCATTTTACCTCACCCTGCTCAATTATTTTAAAAGATTGAGATTGATCACTAATCCGAGTTACAGAGAAATCTGCACTTCTCTGAAGGAGCCAGAAGTGTGTTTGACTAGAAGATGAGTAATTTAGCCAAAATTAATCTGACCATACAATTGTTTCAAACACTACACACCTTAAAGAACATTAATATTTTAAAGTAATTCTTTCCAGAGAGTCTCAAAGCAACTTCCTAGTAGAAGAGAAAAAAGCATTTCTCTAAATAGTAGATCCACAGCTTTCAGGAAGCATGACTATACTTCTTGGCTTAAATATTTGAAGTTTGAAACTAAACTGAGAATGATCTATGACTATGTACTATGACTACAGCTGTGGTTTTACACAACTAAATTAAATGACCACACAGTTTCTCATCCTCATTTCCACTTCTCAAAGAAGAACTGACAGGAACTGACAGTTTGATCATGACAGCAACAACATCCCATGAAATGTGAAACATACCCACTCACAAAAAGTCCAAGTTCGCAATATCCTTCTGGGACAAATGACATGGGAACTTCAGTTAGATCACTAAAAAAAATAAATAAATAAATAATCCTTTCCTAAAGGCTAAGCTACCAGAAATTATTCTAAGCAGTGGTGTTAAAAGACCACAAGATTAGACAAGATTGACACAACACAGCCTATTGCACAACATACTGTGTAGAGAACAGCTTGTCTTCTCAGCTGGTGTGCACATAACTTTTTGCAAACACTGTGTGCACCTCGTTGTCCACATACTGCAGCTCAAGGCCAGAACTGCTGAACTGGAAGAAAGGTAGGAGACCAGGCTAGCTGTAAAAAGGCAACCTGGAAGCCATCAGGCAGAGACATCTCAATGCTAAGTTTTCAGCCCAAGAGAAACCAGAATGCCAAGATATAAAATGAAAACAGGCTTAAAAAGTTGATTTAACTGAGCTTTTTAAAAAACCATATAAACAAAGACATCGTATTGCAAATGGCAAAACTTGTGGCAAGAATTTCAGTATACATGGTAAAGGAACGAGTTAAGGGAACAGATGTAGCTTCTTTAAAGCTACCTAATCTTTATGCTGTGAATTCTACATAATGAGATCATGGGTAGTGAACAGGAACTCAAGAAAATCTGTAATAGACGTTAAAATCATGAAAACAGAAATAGAAAATGGATGTATCTCGATGTAACAAACACAGTATCATGGAAAACCAAACACAAGATAAGCTCCCCACAGGAATAATTCTTGGTTAGGAGCTATGAAATTTAAAAAAAAGGCTACATGTATGTCAAAGAAATTAGTGTTAACTGGAGGGAAAAATGGTTGCTTTTACATATACTTATATCCTACAAATATATAAGTAACAGGCCAGGACCTCAATTATGAACTAAAATATGACTTCTAGTTATACCTGAGTAGTAACAACAGATTATGGGAAAAAAAAAAAAAAAGCAGAAAGCAAAAGCATAATTTAAGTCAATAATCGTCAATTTTAGACATAGAAAAAATGATGGAGAGGCCATAATGGCATGGATTCATAAAAATATTTGTTAAAGGAGACTCTAGAACTACTTTTATTGAGGGGAAAAAAATTAGAGGCCATATATGACTGTATGTTTACAATTTCATATCAAGTCTGATTTTAAAGATCATATCCTATAGTCTCTGGGCAGAGCAGATACCAGATTAAACAGAAACCAGTAGCTATCAAATATTCTCCCCTTCTTTTACATATCTACAAATCACTGCTTCTTGCTGTTGACAAGAATAGGTAAGACTTTTTCGTGAGCAATAATTTAGAATGCAACCTTTATTTTCCTACTACATACTACATTATCATCATGTATTAGCACCCGTATTAGTAGTAAATATTAATTAATCAAATTTAATTAATTAAAATGCTCTAAATAATTATGACAGGCAAAAACCTCTCCATCATCAAGTACTGCCATTCTGCTTTTCTGGTAAAGCAGGTTACCATTTCTCTAGAATTAATAAAAAGACAAAGCTTGGATTTTTCATGTCTCTTTTCCAGGAACTCTCCCATACAGTACTCTGAGGGTGGCTTTGGGTGCATCAATCACACAACTACAGAGGTTCAGAGCCTTTGTAGCTCTCCCCAGATTTTAACTGATTTTGAGAAGGATTAATATCCCATGTTCCTTCTTCCTGCCAGGCAAGAGGCTTATAGTGAACCTTGGAGAAGATTAATGCTCTAACCACATTCCCAGTCCTCCCTCAGTTTCTTCTGAATTACTGCTCAATATGCTTCAAGCAGGCATCATGAAAAACTACTTCAGTACAATACTGCGATACTTCTTTATACAGTTTTCGCACTTTAGTACATCTAAAAATCACAACAGACTATTTACTAATCTTCTATCACATACGACGGATTTATCAGTCCCCTGACATCCCAGAGAAGTACTCAATTCATTTTCACAGCCTAACACAGAGCCTGTGGCTTTAGAACATTTAAAATCTTGGATAAAATTAACTGCAAATGTAAAGGTGAATCAGATTTAAGAATATTATTACCTATTTAATCTTTAAATAAATTTCCAAGTTTTTCATGAGAAAACCAATACCATCACTATAGCCATTTTACAAGCAGGGAAGAACTGTCAAAAGTGGGGAACAAATAATAATCTTCCTGAAAATAAATCTGCAGGCTAATAAATGGAATAACCTCCATTCTACTTGGATCCATGCTTAAAGACAACTCCTCTCCGCCTCGCTTTCCCCAACCCTGCAGTACTAAGAGGTGACACTAAGTATGGAAAGATTTATTTTTCTCCTTGCAAATCAACTCAAGATCACTCTCTCCATATTAACTCTCCAGTCTGTAGCTAAATATTAATAGTATTATAGACCTGTCACCAGAATGAGCCAGTAAAGATCTAAAAATCATATTTAAAAGCATAAAACTGCAACAAACTTGCAAGCTCTGCATATTAATACGATCTTCAGAATCAAAGAGGGAAGATTAGGTAGCACCAACAATTCTTTTCAAGTCTAAACAGGAGTATTTTTCATAAAACCCTGGAATAAAAAAAAGCTTACTCCAGAGGGATTAAATATGTTCCATCATTGTATAGTAATTTTACCAAACTGAAAGCCAAATTAAGAATCTAAGACCAGAAAAGAGGGCATGGTATAGAGAAACCAGATAAAACAACACTGAGAAACGTGAGACTGAGTATCATCACCTTTCACTTCCATTATCCTCAACGAAACACAAACACAAAGACTGTAGCAATTACCACAGCCCCCTCTTCATATCAAATCAATGTTAAGTATCTAGAAGTTATCATTTTTGCTTACTTTTATAACCTTCTCTTAATGCTTCACAAAAAATGGTTTTAAAACACTTTCAGTTTCAGCTGACCAGAACCCTCCGACTCTTCACAGAGCACAACTGAAAACCTCCTACTCCTTAGCTGAACTCACATTGATATCCACTCTTCTCTACATGACAGTCATATGACTCACAGATACCTAATAACTCAAGGTCCTATTTACAAAGTCAGCTCTAACTGTCAACAGGTGGGGGAGAGAGAAAGAGTCTACTGGACTCAATCCTTGCCTTAAATCAGACAGTATGTCAAGGTCAGATCATTCAGGAGAACTTTCCCCCTCCTGACAGGCCAGGATGGCAAACGCAAAAGCAAAATCCCTGTTCTACGTGCAACACTTAACACTTTTCTCTGAATTCTGCTGTACAGTATTAAATTCCAGCCACTTCAAGTGCTAAATGTTCTTCTGGACTGCATTAAAGTTGTCACTGGAACTAAGAAATTTTATTACCAAGACGAAAGATGTATCGCTATTCATTTTGTGTGAAGTGCTCCACATAACTATTCTCTTGCTGCCAGCCACTGGAAGCTGAAATAATCTTGAGAGATATGAAAAATATTTAATCCATTTAAATGTAAAATTTGTAAAGAAAATGAGATCAGTTTTTAACACAGAAACACAATCAGTCCAGCTACTGAAGGCACTGTGTCAGTGTCTTGAAAATGTAGCTGGTTTTTACCGCATGCACACTTGGTATCTTACTCAGCATGTTGCAGGGAGTGAGTTTTCCCTATCAAAACAACACAGAAATAATCAAATTGGACTTCTGACCAGTTTGCAAGCAAATATATGCAATATGCAAGTAAAAGGCAGTACTCAGTAATAAGCAACCTGAATTTTGGGAAAAAGCTTAGCTTTATTAATTCCTCACCAGTTGTTTAGACATAAAACATGAAACAGAAGCTTGGCAAGATGCTTTTAAAAATTATAGTGTTAATATTCTACTTGAGTTAACAAAGCTTCCGAAGTTACTTTTCTCATTTCAGGTTAAGGCAGACTGAGGACACTGAAAATAAGGCAGGGCATTAAGGGATGGCCCAAAGCAACCAGATCGCTTTTGTTTTGCAAATACTGCAAACGTACGCATGCAAAAGATGTCCTACACTACAGTTTTGAAAGAAGCTCTGAACATGCTGAAGAAGCAAGCACATTTCAAAACTTACCTTGAAACTCTGAGACAAAGGCTTTGAAGAATACATCATCACTAATACACCATTCTTACTACCTTTTGAAGAAACTATTTCATATTTTACATCAAGCTTTCCCTCTGACATATTTTCCTTTGATATGCAAATACAGTAACAATCTACTTACCACAGCAAGCTGTGTTCGTGATGCTACTGTATGAAACACTGCAGGCATCATAAGAGATTCTTCTACTTTCAATTCCATCTCATTCTCTGCTGAAAACGTGGTTTTGGGGATAGCTGGTGGACGTTCGCACAAGATCATTTCTTTGTTGAATAAAAAAATTGGGTTGGTGTCCTACACTCAAAAAGGAAAGGAAACCAAACACTGAGTAAAGGCAACTTACTGTTGAATCATCAGTTATTTCCTCATGTGGGTAACGTGTCTTGAGAACAAGTTAAAAATCTACATTTATAAGCTGAATACATACACGTGTGTTTCTCAAATCAAAGAAATCCAGCAAACAACACACTACAGAAAAATATCTAAAAATCCCTTAGTAATAAATCTTTTTCTTCCTCTATAAATGAAAGTTTGGACTAAGAACACAGCATGCACTTACTGTTCCAGCACTGTAACTACACACTCTTCTGTCTGGTGCCATACACTCTCCTCCATTGACAACCAGTACTTGGTGCTGAATGGCAATCTTATACTTTGTTTGAATTGCATGTTTCAGATCAGCCACACTGAAAAAAAAAAAAATGGGAAGAAAAGATGATGCTATCAGATAACTTGTGTCTAATTTTACGTATTTCTGTAAGAGACACAGGTGACTTGTCTGTGTCAAAGCAGACCATTTTTAAAAGAAATATTTTTACTCTGCACAATGACATATTTCTAAGTTTTATAAGTGCTGTAATGTGTTGCATTCTGGATATCCAGCTAATAAGCTACCAGCTAAAAGAAAACAGCCTCTGCATTGCTGATAAGTCACCAGCAATGTTTTTGCCAAGATCTGTTAGCATGCTGAAATTCTAGATTAAGTCACACAAGCATTTAGGATAACAACTGTAGAAGTCATATTGTGTTCCTTGAATTTAAACTTTATGACCAAACAGCTGACTTGCTAAAGCCCTAGAAGACAAGACTATTAACACCTCATTACTCTTAACATAAACACAATTTCACCTAATAAACTCTGACTGATTTACTGTACACGAAGTACAGTAAAGCATAAAAGGAAACTTATCGAGATATATATATATAACAAATTAATATAAACATCACAGACTTTAACACAGAAACAGTATGTCAATAGACCATTCCTGGTTTTAATTCACCAGCCTCACACACTTAATTCTAGCTGATGATATCTTCACATTACTGCTTATTTTAGACAGTTCCAGACTTTGACATTAAGACACTTGTAAGCAGCAAAGTAAACAAGAATTTACAAATCTGATACAGTTACTGACCCCAGCTAACATAACACACTGTGGCAGCACCTGTGCCAAGGTATAAAAAAGTTTCAGAATATGAAGCAAATAATATAAGCATCAATAGTCTAACTGGCAGGAAACATAACAACGCTCCTGTTACTTGAAAAAGATCATAAAGATCTGTTATTTAAAACAATCATGATTCAGCATGACATCATAAATTCATTATAAACCTCTCATGAGCACAAGCTTGTACTTGCTAGCTGTATTACAGTAACCATTTCCCTATCACCTCCAAGGTTTTTAGGAAGACAACTTGGCCTGTCCATGTACAAGGAGACAGGCGAAGAACTCAAGAAAGTTAGTCCTACTAGAAAGAGCAAGACTGTACATCCAGATATACAGAATAAGCAGTTACACTGTTCAACTGAAGAGTCTTTGATTTTGTGTGGTTCAGTTGTTGGAAAGCTTTCTCAAAGAACAATCCAACTGAGCAAAAAGCAGGGCCATAAGAGATTATTAAGAGCCTGGCATGGCAGCTTAGATGCTGCACCTCACTCATCATGATTTAGAAATGTGATGTCTAAATGTATCAGACAGCTTACAGGGATGTGGGCACATCTGTAAATGACCCAGTAGAAACAGAATGGCTGAAACACTATTTCATGCTCAGTAATACCCTGACTGTCAGTTGGCTTTAGAGAAGAGCACAGAAAGACAGTCTAGACAGTATTTTTTCAGTCCTGAAAATTACAAATAGGAATTCAGGAGAAAGGAAACAACGAATTTGAGAACAGAATCCATGGTAGAAATCCTTCATGCGCAATTACTTGCAACACATTCATCATTGATAGAATATAAAGACAGCAAGTGAGCTTGGCTCTTGCTACCCCCAAGGTGTACACATGAGAACAGTGTAAAAGGATACAGTACAAACCTCTCTAAAAGCATTCATACATTTGCAACGTGCTTTTAATATGCAGTGAAAAGAATACAAACAGTAAATCTGGTGGTACTTAACCATGATCCTCTAACACTGATCACACTATAGGTAGTTGGGCACTCAGAAGTCCATGGTTTACATAAAAAAATAATGTAAAACAGTTTGGACCCTTACAACTTAGCACAGAACCAACTTTTACCCATCTAGAACATGAGACAAAAACCTTCATGCCAATTCTTTAGCATCCAACCTAAAAACCTTCCAGAGCACACATTTTCTTCAGGATGAATGTACTGACAAGAGAAAGAACAACCTGCAGAACTTCCTCTATGGTGTCAGACAGTAAAAAATAAATTTTTTATAGAGAAATCCCAAATAAAAATACTATTCAAAAAAAGGGCACAAAAGATCAGGAATAATTTTGACAGTTTTTTCAAAAAGCGCCAAACACAACACCAGACTCAGCAAGGAGTAGATCAGCCTCTTCCACTGTCCCAGAAAGTAAGTAACTTCTCTACTCTTTCATGGAATCACACACAATCACCTAGCAAGGCATTGAAAATGCTAATCAGAAAAAAACCCAAAGAAAATAGCCATCAAAATTCACTCAAATATTGGAAAACCTAGAAGAAAACTACACTGACATACTAAAAAAAACAACCTAATCTTCATCTGTCAAATATTTAGTATATAACAAGCATACACACTTTTTAATTTAAAACAAACAATACACAATTAATTTACTCTCTTACTTTTGCACAGCAAGTTCAGTATCAAATGTAAGGGTAGTTCCAGTGTTGACCAAAAATACATATAGCTTCATGATGATTTCTTTAGGTCTCTGAAGTTTATAACTTCCACTGCTAAAATCATTTAGAAACTGAAACAAAAATTTCAACTGTTAGTTTCACAGGAGTTATGAAAAAGACAGACACATGCTTTCAAAACCACACTTTCAGATCTACAGTGTGTGAACACATCAGCGCTCACACTCCACAGCTCTTTATTCATTACCAAAGACAGAGATGTTGTTCCTCTAGCCAGAAACACTGGCAAGGTAAGACTCTGCATATACAGACAGTTAGGAGAACACACGAGAATATACACTGAGAAGAATAAAAGAAACTAAATTAGAAAAAAGTAAGAAAATATGACTTCCAATTGCAGAAGCCATCATCCCAGACCATTACCTAGCTTTTCTCAATCATGAAATACCTTTTTAAAGCCCCAGACAGTAATTTCCAGACATCTTTTTTAGATTTTACAACCAGCAGCATAATCTATTAATTCCTCAACTTACAGCTACCAAGTCTATCTGCTCACTACTATCCCTATCCATAATTTTTCACTCAGAAACTGAAGCATTAGCAAAAAAAAAAAAAAAAGAGAGAAAAAAAGGAAAGAAGGCAAAATTCCTTTTTGTATTTCTCTATAATACGTAGTAGCTTTAAAAAATATTTTCTTCTGTTATCAGCATTAGCTAAATCTATAGCTACTTTCTTTGTTACTGATAGCAAACATGAAGTATTCAAGCGAGAACGTGCAGGTGAACACACATTTTCAGTCCTGTGCCCTACAAGAACCTGGATGAGTGACTCTACGCACATGTTTTTCAAGTGTATGTGACAGATGAAAAACACTACCCTGCCTCATAAAACACTGAGATTTACTTTGAGATTTTATCACTGAAGTACTTCATACTTCTGAGCCTTTTTCTCTTCTCCTCCTTAGAAGATAGGAAGCTTATGAGTAATTTCTACCACACTACCAAAGCTGCTGCAGAAATACAACTAGCACTGCAGTCACTAATGACCTGAATTTTTTATGTGGAAGGAATTACGAAACGTTAAGCTGTAAGTTTTAGCCACTAAGCAATATTTTCATATCATAAAAATTAATTTTTGGATTAAATTACTTCACAGGTAATATAAGTTATCCCTTTTTCCTTGAAATATTAATAGGACACACATATAGGGTCCACACAGCTAATCACATTACTCAAAAATTAGTCTGAATTTGCATTTATCTCTTTGCCTACGCATAGATATACTGACAAACCACAGAGAAAAATAACAAACATGCCATTAATATGAGGAGAGGGGAGAGGTTTTATCAGAATATTTATTCCAGAAAGTCATAAGAGTTGTCTTCCAAGAGAACGGCTATCCTCACACTTTTCAAGCATTAATCATAGTCCTAGTTAAAACATGCATTTTCACAACGAGGCTTCAGAAACAGAAGCACATCAAATAAAAAAGGACTAGTTAAATAATTTTATCTGAAGAGAGTTTTGTTGTCCTTACACCTGAACTCCACTGTACTCAGTGGCACCAGCTTCATTTTGTATTAGAAAAAGAAGAACATACTCTACAAACTAAGTTTTTAGACAGGTAAAAACTGCTGAACACCAAGAACAAGCTAAAAGTTCCTTATTTTAGAACAAGCTAAAAGTTCCTAATTCTATTAATAAATTCTTTGGACCATGTTTCAGAATCGATCAGGCCCATGTACATATCCCTCTTTTCCCAAAGGGTATTTGTGACTGTGATCCAGGTAGAATTAGAAACAAGCATTAAATAATACAATGTTTCAAGCAAGCACCACACACCACATGGCAAAAAAAAAAAAACAACAACAAAAACAAAACAAAACAAAAAAACACCCAACAAAACTCTTTTCCATCTAAGCATAGTAAAAGACAAAAAAAACAACAACAAAAACACTTGTACCTAGTTTTCATATGAACATTACTGCCCAAGCTAAAGTGATATTTAAGAGAGAATGTGTCCAATACACACACACGAAGCGAAATTTTAATCAAGGATTTACCCATCCACACCGTAACACTTAACTAGAACACAGAAAGAAGAAACATTATTAAGATCAACAATATTTATGACAGCATCTGCCATATATCAGGAGTCTCCAACTTTTTAACTTCAGGCAAAGAAAGAATTACCTTCAGGCATTATACAGAGCTACCGCCTTCTTCAAATTCAAGAGGAGAGTAACTGTGCACATTCACTTTTCTTGATTTTTGGCAACAGAGTAGCATGGCTGTTCAAAGCCAGAAAAGATCTGCAAAGAAAAGATACAGAATGCAATTATTATTAAAAAATTATTATTAAAATGGCAGGATTTTATGGTCGTCATTGAATCTAATACAGAAATCAGTGCATGTTAATGCCAGAATAATAATTATGTAGTAGTTGTTTGGTGTTTTGTTAATTAACAATGCTATCCAGTCACAAGTCTGCCCAGATCTGCTACATTTCTGAATACTTCTGCCCATCATTTTTGTTTAAAATAACTGTTAATCATACTTTTGAGTGTTTACAAGGAGAGAAATTTAGTTCACTACAAAGAACTGCTTACTTTTTCATTAACTGAAATTATTTTTCAGAACTGGTGCAGAATGCTGATACAGACATGCTGAGAGCAATAGAGAAAGTCTTAACAATGCAATTTATCTAAGAAAATCCATCATTAAAAGGTATACATGCTACTGCTGCTGACTGAACAGTCTTATTCAGCAGCTGTCTCTCACAGATTCCTTCAGGAATCAGTATCACCTTCCTTACCTGAAACAAGGTAATCTATTTTGCTAAGCCATTTGCCTACTTTCAAAACATGTGTTAGATTTATTCATTCTACTTTTATTTTTTTTAAATAAACTGAAGATGTTACCATTCCCAGCTGCTTGTCACTGCATCTTTGCCAGGGGCTTCCTCTCCCAGAACTGCTTTTTGAACTACAATAGAAACTACAACCAAAATGAGGCAGATCAGCAAGGGTGACCTTTTTAGGCTACCCTAGTTCATTTGAACTGTTTTCAGTTAAGCAGCAGTTCCAAAGGAGAAGGAGCCTTGGCAAAGAACACATGGATGAGCTGTTGGGCTCAGGGCAGTGAAGCAAGTACACAAACTCCAAACTGCAAACAAACATTATTTCTATCATGTTAATGCCCTAGCAAGCTTCTGAGAAGATGATCAGGCACTATAAAGGGTGATAATCCATTACTAAAAATAGGCTTGCTGAAGCCTGCAAACCATTAGAACATGTAAACCATTTTATACAACCTATGCTACTGAAGATAAATCAAAAACACTCCATCCCGTATTTGAAAACCTAAATAAAGGAAAAAATTGTTTTATGGTCATGGAACAGAAGAATTATCTTCCTCCCTTTTGTGCACTCTCTCTTCACTCCTATGCAAAATGCACACATGACATTGTCCATTGTATCTTATCAGAAGTGAAGGTACAATAAAAGGGAAATAACCAGTGTGCTTAAGTGCTACCATTAAAAAAATTGTAACTGAAGTGTCCTCCTCCAGCTTAGCTATCAGCAGTCACTAGCTGTACTTGAGCAAAATGAATTTATGAATACTTGCTTTAGGCCAAAGTAATGCACATTAACATGAAACTACTGAAGCACTTCTGCCACAGACTAGGAACACAACACGATAATCTCTGGTCTTGTAATTCCTTTGCAACCACTAAGACAAAAACACAAGTGCTCTTTCTTCACTTAATATTTCATCAAACAATGCTGGGGGAAAGAACGACACTAACACAAGCAGTACAAGTTTGTATTAAATTGCTCTTTGAAAAAGAAAAGAAGGTAGAATTCACAAAATTCCACAGAAGTCACCCACTCCCAAGATGGTTACAAATTTCAGTGGACACTTTCAGGAAGAAAAGAATCATGTAAAGCAAGGTTCCAGAGAATACATGCCTTAAACAGCAACCTCTCCTGCAGATTCACTGATGTCCAACAAAGACATGCTGCAGCCCTTCCTCCCTTCAGCAGGAACTATGTCAAGTGTCTCTCTCCAGCTGCCTGTCTTCACAACACTGGAAGAAAATTAATTTTGAGAGCTCTCCCTAGTCTTGCATCTCTGGACAACATCTGCCTGACTGCTGAAAGTACAAGGTAAGTTACAGAAGGTACGCATGAAAACCTACCACAGCTGCCTAAGCTTCTTTTCTTTCAAAGATCAGGTTATTGCAGACTATTACAGGCAAGGTCAGCTACATATCACAAATTAGTCTTTAAGCTTGTTCCCAATATTCCAGAATATTATCATCATCCTGCAATAACACAAGTTCTTAACGTAATCTTGGAGTGAAAGTCACACCATCAAGCTTCAACAGAATATATCCACACACATTTTATTCTCCTTCTGTTTGTATTACCACAACAGGCCATTAGCAGAATATCAGGCTTTATTTATTTTTAGTTTTAACTCTTACTGAGTGTTACCAGTTTCAAGTCTTTTAGTGTCACTTTGCTGAAATTATTTTTATTTGTTTTAATAGAGGTTGAACAACTACATAATTTGACAGCTACTGAAGACAGAGCTGCTACCTATGTAATCAAACAAACGACTAATTATTTGTTTAAACTGTGTGACTTGCAGCATGAGATCCATGTTATCATATAAACTAGATCCTTCACATTATAGAAGTCTGTACGACCAACTGCCATGAATTATTAGTAATACCATTAAAAAAATAGCTGAACATTTGAAATGTTCTGTAACAGCTGCCAGAGCAGACAGAATATGGTAGGCATAAATATAAGAAAATAAATGAGATGACAAAAATGTAAGAATGGCACAAAGTATAAAAAGTTTCCATAATTAATCAAGAATATGTATTTTGTCACATTAGCTAATAAAACACCAAAACCAGCCATGAATGCATTGTGCTGGTTGTAACATATATTTCAGTGCTCTACATTGTATTTACATTGCAATGCAATTACTGCAATCTTTTCCTATATAATATAAACTCTTCAACAACCAACTACTTTTGAAGTTGGTGTTGGTCAATACTTTCAACACATGTTGTTTACAAGTATTGAGATGTATCTCAGTTCAGAACTTGCTCATTGTTACATCTCCAAAAGGAAATTAATTCCTGTTTACAGACCCTTTTTGGCATTACAGCACAGGCATCACAGGTTTCACATTACATACATCCATTTCTGCCCTTAAATGCAAAATCTCTGCTCCTAATTACCCAATGCTGACTTCTCCATTGTTTCATGGTACAATTCTCTCCAACTTCACAAACTTGAACACTGAATCATAGCATTCAGAGAATGACAAAGATAGAAATCAACATTTATGCTGCTTGGGTTTAATGGGACATTAATTGACTTCACTTTAGTCATTAAGTTCCCTCTGTATTATCTTAATTGTTCACACTCATGTTTCTGACATCTCATTTCCCATACTTCCTTTATAATCTGGATTACAAACTAAACTTGAGCAAACAGAGACACTGATAAATTTTTCTTTAACACCATAGTTTAAACTGAACTATGCCAAAATAATGGCTTTCCTTTTAAATCCAATGGTGTAAAACTCCATCCACAACAGCAACATACAAGCAGTATATGGTATCTTGCTTTTTGTTCCCAGGGAACAGCAGTGAAGTGCTGCTCCACATCTGTATGCTAAGTGTGGTACTTATCAATGCTTCGTCTGCCAGGTCACATAGAACCAAGAGGCCCAAACTCTTTTCCCCCTGTGTATATTTCCAGGTCAAAATGGGCTCAAGCCTGAAAGCAGACAGAACTAGCTAAACTACCTGATCAAGGCAAGACTGTTCACACAGTACCTGCATTTCCACACTGCCATTAGACATTCACATAGCTCTGTGTGATCACCATCTGTGTGCTGCTGATAAAGGAGTTTCACTTCCCTTACTGCAGAAGCGCTGAGGCTACACTACAGGCAACAGTGTCTCCAATATGAGTCATAAATGTTACCTCCAATTACCAGGGTCAGGAGTCTCACAGGACACCACCACAGAATTTCTGCCTGTTGAAAGGGCAATTCATCTGAGGCAAAGGCTGACAAGCCTGTGACATGCTTAAAAAGACTCAAGTGCTATTCCTCTTTCAATGAATATCTTACCTGGGTAACATCTCCCCTCAAGGCCAATATACCTTTATTACCTCTTGAGATGGAGTGAACTTTGGAGCACATTAGCATGTTATTAAATTGTGCTTCATTTCCATACCACAAATCTTAAGGTTTGCCTTTGAGATGCTGCAATTACTGTGATTTCACCTTTCAGAGGAGGATTTCCTGCTTCACCTCAATTTAAGCAACTCTGTAATAGACAAAGGTACAAGACCAGCACATAATATGCCTTACAATTCATTTTGTTTTCTTCTATAAACCTGCCTTCTACCTCCACTTCCTTTGTTTTTTTTCAAGTGCCCTTCTCAAAAAATGCTCTCTTGCTCCAACTTGCAGACCCCAGAAGCAGAGTATTTTACAGCATATAAATCAAAGGAAAATGAAAATAGAAACTGAAGCTAAATTTAATGTAACTAACACCTTTCTCCAAATTAGTTGCAAGATCCTCTCTAAAAGCAGGCTTCAAGCATCTTTCTTCAATACTGCAACCAATACATCTAACTAGAAATACCTTAATTTTGCAGAACATGACTACTACCACCACCAGAAGAACAGAAAGAATGACCTCACTGTCAGGGCACACATTCTTTAGTAATGCTTTATGCCACAGAAATGGCTATGTTTCTAAAATACAGTGCAAATGCATACTGTTTTCTGGATAGCCAACTGTTGAAAGGAAACATGCTTTAAAAGGCACTTAAACTTAAAAGAAAAACTAAACAATAAAAAAAAAACCCTTAAGCTGTGTGATGAATAAGTAGTAGGGCTCCTCCTGACCCAGTTGCAGAGAATAATTTAATTCCCCTACTCCTCCAAAATAAATTTAACGAGAAGACCACGTTTAATCACCGAGATATATATTACTGAAGGTGGAGATCCTATCTCCCATTGCCACCTTATATCAAAGCCTATAAATCTTGTGTTCAAGCCACACTGTAGTCTTAAAGAAAGGCTGTCAATCCCTGACATCTGTAAGGTGCCATCTGGAGCTCTATTTATACTGTGTTGAGATGTGCATCAGGCACAGAGGCGGTTACTTAATTACAGCATCTCCAACAGTCACTGTGTTCTCAACAGCTCTCAAACTCAGCTGCTGGTCAGCAAAGCAAGTCTTTTCCACTCAATCCAAGAGCCAAGCTGCAATCCTGCAGAGCAACCAGGACACATTCCTAAGCCCCTACTTGCCCAATTCACTATGGAGGAATTTCAAGTCAGTAATTCAGCATTTCATAGTCTAAGAGGCTTCTTCCTCCTCCTTTAAGATGAATCATTTTATATAACATTAAACTAATATTTCAGTTACATATGGCCATCATATTCAGAGCTGCTCCTACAACTCTGAATTACATGGAAGCTCCTCATTCAGCTAAGTAAATGCTGCAATGCCTTCAGAGATCCTCAAAAACATCAAAGGTAAAAGAGCAGATCAAAAGCAAATGCATCTGGGCAGGCAAGAAAACACTGTGCATTAAAGAGTAGCTTTGGAATTCGTGTGGCCCCAAACAAGGCAGCTTCTCACAAGTTCAGACAAAACTTACACTGGGAATTATAGGAACGCAATAGTTTCAAACATGTTCTTAAGGCAAGAAGCACATTATCAGGCACTGTGTCATGATTCCATTTGGACATGATCATAAAGCTTCAGATCTGACGGTTAGTATCTATTTACATTGCTGTTTTCACTGATTTGAGGAGCTGCCAAAACACAGTCCATATAACAGATCAGACAAAAGTTCTCGTCTTCCAACAGTAAATACAATTTTCCCACATTTTTCAAAACCCCACATCTCTTACACGATAGAAAGTGAACCTTCTGCGCTTCAGTTAACAGGTACAAGTCAGAAAACAAACCAAGGACTTCTGACAATCTTATTGCTAGGAAACAGCCCACAGCCTGTAGAGGTATCNGTTTTTTTAATTGGTGGAAACAAGTCTTTCCGCAGCTGTCTGCACCTTAGTTTTTGACAAAGTTAACTGAAGGTTTTGTCAGATTTTTTTTTATGTATAATTTTGCCATTTCAAAGCACTTGTGGAGTACAAGCCTCCCTCGAATTACAGAGATTAATACATTCTCTTTGCAAAGATTGGTGCTCTCAGGCACATGGAGCTTCAGGCAATTTTATCCAAGTTACTGACTGACTCCATACTGGTAGGAAAGTTCTTCCTGTGGGTACATACTCTTTAAACTAATTAGCATGTAAAATCTTCCAGTGTTTGTAAGCAATCCTTCAAGAAACAAACAACAAAAACTCCACTTTCTTATACCCAACTCAGACAAGTCAGCACCAACACTTCTTCCACTAACACTCTCTCTGATTAACCAAGACCACAAACTCTGGTAACAGAAAGAGCACCAGACTTATGAATCTCTTTCCTCAGCCAGTTCTTCTTCTGCTCCTGTCCCTGCAGCAACTTTCAGTGGTGCAACTATCCATATTTCTGTGGAATAAACTGGATTACTTTGCTGTAATAAGTTAGAAACAGCATACTTCCCCAGGACACTGATAGCTCAAATTGGTTCCATGATCTGGTTCATTACACAACTCCACAAACTGCTACACTTCAACTAAGGCTGGAAATAGGCCAATGAATACAGAGGATACTCAACATCAGAACCATCATTCAAGAAGACAAGTGAAAATTTTCAGAAGGCATCATTCACATTTCTAATTGTCCATGCCATTCAGAGTTACTAACAGATCACTTCTTAGAAAGGGAAACCTTGTAAAAACACCCAAACCAGTACCCTCTTAAAAAGCAGGCTAAGATAACTTAAAAATTTGCAATTACTACTGATGCAACTGAGGACAGTGTTTCTTAAAATATAGTCTAGGAGGCCATTTCCCTTGTTCTTCCCTCTTCAGATACAACATCCTAATGCTATTTTTTTTGTTTGTTTTGTTTTTGGGTTTTTTTTGTTTATGTGGAAAAGAGAAAAATTTTGGCCAGAACTATTTAAAAGATGAAAAATACAGAATATAAGACTGATTAAATGGCATTTACTTCACAGGAATGAAAAAACTACAGATGGAAAAGAAAGTCAAAGACTGACAATAATGAAATATAATGCAAGTAAATATCCTTGTGATTTTAGTCTGACTGCCTACATAAAAGTCACAGGTTCTTCCTTAATTTCTATTTGTAAGTAATCAGATTTTTTAAAAAACATTTACGTCTTCTAGTAATAAGGAAATCCACCACCATCTTGGTAAACTGCTTAATTGATTTGCAACTTCCAAACTTGCTTCAGATTTTTCTTATCCTATACTAATTATAAAATTAGTATTTGAACTTTCACGATCTAAAGACAGAATTTATCAAATTTCTCTTTTTTAAGTTATTTATAACTCACATGTCACCTACCAACCCACTCCTATTCATCAACCTTCTTTTATTTTCAGCGGTATCTGAAACAGGTAAGTCAATGACCAAAAGCAAGATGTAGAGCAGACAGTCATCTGATAGCTGATAGAGTCTCCCTAGGAATACATATTCAGAAATGTCTAGATTCTTCTCAGATCAGTTTATTACTCTTTTTGGATATCACACATTTACAAATCACCTTTGGATCACTATTGGCAACAGTGTGAAAGAAGATAACAGCAATGTGCTGAAAAATGAGAAAAGCTGCAGGATAGTTTGCAGAATATTAAATTGTCTCTAATCTTAAGAAGGTGTTTTCTGATTTTCATCTGCCTTTCTTTACCTTTCTGGAATACAAATCTTTGTTAATTTAAAACAGCTGACAATGTGCACCAGCTAATTCTTTTATGTAGTATTACCAACTTATAACCACCAAAGAAAACCCAAGAAAACCAAAGAAAACCAAAGAAAAACACAACTTACAATGACTGAGGTATTACAACTATACTCCTGCCTTATTGAACCCTGGTTGTAAGCTGTTTAGAGCCATAACATGCATGTGAAAATATTGTTAGAATATATTTGCTTTTTGAAATGTATAAGTATTTTACCACCAAGCCTTTCATATAAAAAGGAAAGTTTACACACTACTCCTCCCCCCCTTCATTCAGACAGAACCGAGAATTTTGACTCATATTTTCAAACTATTCACTGGGTGAGAATCAAGTCTCTTTCAATCAGTAGACAACATGAGTACTTGTAAAGAATATTTTTAAATAGAGGAGTCAGCTTGAATTTACTAGTAGAACACTTACAATATAGCATAAGCACAATGTATTAGAAGAGAGCTTCTAGTGCTGTTACACAATATATTCTTATGTAAGAATCTTCACTTCATCTGAATTTAATAAAAACACACACTGGGGAGGATGGAAGAAAAACTGTATAAATAAAAGCATCATTTTGTCAGTATGAACTGTTTATCCTAAGCCAACTACAATAAATAAGGGTCAAATTTTCACACTTTTGATGTATTAGCACAGCTACTTGGCATCAACAAACTCAAAGTTTGAGATAAATCACTGACATTGAAAGTCCCTGCAATATCAGGAAAAAAATACCATTCAAATGATAAAGAGCAAAAGGTACTGCAGCTATAACTACAACACAGAAGAGCATAACATGTTCAATCATATAAAAGAAAAAAAGGCAGATAAGTCATTTAAAAGAGAAACTGAACGCTAAATAAAAATAGAATTTGGGAATTTAGAAACAGCTAGCTCGAACATTCAAAAATCAGCAATTATTACAGAATTTATATTTTAGCTTTGCTAAGGGTGGTATGAATTTTTGAATCCATGACGTAAGTAAAACTTTCCCTGCAATTAGTTATTCAATACTGCATTCTACCTCTAAAACATGTATCATTTTCAATCTGTTCAAAATGAAAACAGCATACTGGCTTGTCGAACACATCTTCAAGAAAAATAATGAAGATTGATGTATCATACGGATACAAATTTCACCTAATCCCTCCAAATAAAAGCAACATGCAATCGAAATACTGAACACACTATTTCACTATCACCACCACAGCTTTCCTACTCTCCTGAAAATTACTGTTTTAAAAGAAAGTCTTAAGAGATAAGAAAACATGAGCTATTTTATAAAGAGAAAATAAAGCCATGTTCTGAAGTCAGTTAAAAACCCATTAGAACATTACTTAGGCAGAGCTGCTCTCAAATATTCACACACCACTCTTCTCATTGATCCTATAGCATTACACAGCAAGTCAGATGCAGGACATTTGGAACCCAACTAGTCAACAAAGCAGTTTTACATTTTACTTTCCATCAACAAGCAACTAACACAGGTCAAAAAGAAATTCATACAGCACTCAAACAGGCCTTTTTCGTACTTATTTGTACTAATTCATAGAAAACTGCCACATTCTACCACAGCTTATTTTCTAGATGCACAAACTACTAGAGCTTTATATATAGCACACCGTAATCGTTTCACCTTGATGCGATAAAGACAGCGGGCCCAGCCGCAAAATCTGTTTCCAAAAGAAACTGTCAACATCTTGCATGGACATAAAAAGAGAGCTGTTGCTTGAGCTGGCAGTTTGAGCTCAGAACCCTGCTGAACCATGGACCGCAAACTTGAACAACAAACAGAAAATACACACCTGGAGACAGACAGAAGACAAGCAAGAATTGCCCTGACAGCCCTGGTGGTTCTCCTGACCAGCCCTGTCTCAATCTAGGAACATAAATGTGGTATCCATAAATTTGCTTTGATATTTCTATTGACAACTTCCAATAACTGCCATTGAAATATTAGTCATGTATTATTAACAATATAGTTATGCTTGAATCCTATTGGAAAACACAAAGTATATACGCTTCCAACCCTGCTTACAAATAGAAAGGATAAGAAAGAGCCAATAAATGGCTACAATGTCTTCCAACTTGCCTTTCAACTAACTACACTAAAAAACTAAAATTTAAATTAAAACTAAATAAAGAGTGGATCTGCACTATGAATTAACTCATAAATAGACAAGTGACTTTCTCAGTAACCACAGAATGTTAATCAGCTCACAAAAATAATTGCTAGCAATTTCTTTATCACCATTAATCACGCTATAGGCTTTTACAACACACAATTCATGTGAGGATCTTTCAACTTGTACACCAAAATCACTAGTCTGGCAAATCAGCTAGAAAACAGACACACTGTAATTCCTGCAATTGGATTAGTAATTTACATGTTAATGATTTTTTTTTTTTTGCCTGTTTGGTATCAGTGCATTCGATCACATCCTGCAGTATAATACAGTATTATTATGTAAGTTGTCATCTTGTAATCAAGTGTTTGCTACTCAGTAATACTGATTAACAACTTTGCATCAGAATGCTAACTATTAAAAGGCTCCTTGAAAGTAGTAAGGTATTTTTTTTGTCCCCTCCTCATTTTCAGAAAGTGTTCGTTCATATGATGTCATTGAGCTGTGGACCAAAAATCAGGAGCACAGCTTTCTTGAGCAATATTGCAAATACAGAAGGAGACATATGACTACTTGGGAATTATCCAAATGACTGAAGTGGCTCGTGTGACAAATGGGTACGCACACTATAGTTTTTCATTTTAACTTCTTGTTTTCACTTTACCTCAACATGCCAATGAACCCATCCTGTGCAATATAAATCTCAAGACCCTCACACCACTCTAAGCCAGTCTTTCACAGAAAGTAACTGCTAGTTTAAAAGCAAATAAAGACTTAAGGACACACTGATAACATACAGAAAAATTCTTTCCAGTGATTCCACTGTAACTGCCACTCTCTTATCAAAAACAAATCAACACGCACTGCTCCCTTATCCCCAACGTACACTTAGTCAGTCCCCTATTTAACAAAAATAACTGAAGTTCTGTTTAGAAATTATGTTTTCCACCTTAGTTTCTGCAAGGCTACATAAGAGCTGTGTTCAAACAACATGCAGTGACACACCGTTTTTTAAACAGACACCACAAAAGACCTCAAAACAACCTTTGCCCTCTTCTCCAGTCAGAGCACAAGTCTGTTGCATACACTTCTAATTATAAATATAGTAACCTGACATGGGGAGAGAGACAGCCCCTTGAACACGATCTCAGAAACTACTAACCCAAATCCGTTCTGAGCACAAGCCTAGAACAACACAATTAAGGCTAACATAGCTCGCTATTTTACAATCTACAAAACACACCGCTACTTGTACAAAGTGGACAACGATAAGGTACTTCCAAAGCGCAATTAGGTCTGTCTTACAATAATCCATTATCCCAAAAGATCCCGTTTGTATTTCCAGCTCTAAAACTAGCACAGCTAAAGTCCCTTATCATGTGTTCCTAAGCAAGTAATTTTCTTCACTACTCTTAACATAATAAAATAAAGCCATTTTGAGTTCCAGGCAGCATTTAGAGTAAGTACAGATATATCCTCTGCACACTTTAAACTAAATTAATGATGTTAGAATATCTAAACTCTTTCTCGTTAATATTTGCTTCTTGGCACAAAAGTTTGTATTAGAGCACCGGATAAGAGTAAGGTTGTTTCTTCACGTGCTTAATCTTTTAAAAATTTCCCAGAGCACTACATACTAATATTCTTAAAATTCACAACTTAAAAATACCATAATAGTACACATTTTCATTCTTATTATTATGAAGTACTTGCATGATGTACGGAGATGAACTTTTTAGAAGGGTATGTATGGGAGAAGACAAGAGGCAACAGCTTTAAATCGAAAGAGGATAAGTTTAGATTGGATATAAGGAAGAAATTCCTTACTGTGAGGATGGTGAGACACTAGAACAGGTTGCCCAGAGAAGCTGCGGATGTCCCATCCCTGGAAGTGTTCAAGGACAGGTTGGATGGGGTTTTGAGCAACCTGGTCTAGTGGAGGGTGTCCCTGTCCACGGCAGAGAGGCTGGAACTAGATGATCTTTAAGGTCCCTTCCAACCCAGGCCATTCTATAATTCTGATTCTATTTATAGTGTTATTCCTCACAGTACTTCTCAGCAGTATAAAATTCAACTGTCTGTAACATTCTTGTTATTTCTCCAGCATTGCTGAGGTATCTTTTACCATACAGTTAAACACACACCTCCAGAAGTGTAAGTCCTTCCATAAACCCAACAGCACAAACTACTTCTGACACACATATATGTGACTAGAAAGAAAAAAAAAAAAAAAACAAACCCAAACCTCAACCTCCTCATTCTTTCCCATAAAGAAATAAAGGTGAAAGCTTAAAATATGAACCACAAAAAATGGCTCATGGCCAGGACATACCATGTAATTACTTCAGACAAAAACAAATGACACAAGAGAAAAAAAGCTACGGTCACATGAGGTCTAAACTAACATTTCTGGGTTTCTCAGGACCAGACATGACTTTTTATTTCATGTCTAGAAGATGTTAAGTAAGAAACATGAGCATTACAAAGATCTGCTCATTTAATTCTCCCAGCATTTACATTAGTATTTCTACCTCTGGATCACTGGCAGCCAGTACTTTGGGGGTCAGTGAGAAAGAAAAGTGAGCACTGATCCACAGAACAGCCTGAAACTCTACGAAAGAGCCATAAGGAGAAACCGAAGGGAAAATTCATTACAGGACACATGCTTCCTCGGGAGCAGGACCAAGTAAACAACCGAGGGAGAGGCAGAACAACGTTTGTAAACACACAACGCTTCTGCCCGGCGCTCGCCCGACCGCCGCCGACGGCGAGCACGGAGGTACTGCCAGGCTGAGTCATTCCTTGTAGTAACTTCACCGCGAATCCCTCGCCCTGGCAGCGGAGCCCCGGGCAGGCAGGGAGCACCCCGGCCCGCCCGGCGCTGCTCTCCTCTGCCAGGGCTGGCAGCCACCGCCCCCCGACAGCGGCTGCGCTGGGGTCGCTCTGCCGCCCCGGGACCGGCTCCAGCCGTGGGATGCCGGTCCTTCTCGACCCCCGCCCCGCCGCCTCCCAGCTCTTTGTCGCCCGCCCCATGGGTACAGCCCTGCGCCCAGCGCCGGGACCGCCGCCCCTCGCCAAGGCCGCCCTCCCGGTACCGGAGTCCCCGCCTTCCCCGCGGCTGGGAGGGGCTGAGCGGGGCGGCGGGGGGAGCCCGCACGTCCCCGGGCAGCGCTCGGCACTCACCCCCGGGTCCCGTGCGGGCAGCGCCGCTCATCCTGCGGCGGTGGCGGCGCGTCCCCCCCGCGCCGCGCGGCCGGGCCCGGCGG
>VZTF01008717.1:252405-502480 GCA_013397755.1 Cnemophilus loriae | reverse complement strand
GATCGCGGTCCCGGAATGGCCGGGGTTGGAAGGGGCCCCTGAAGATCGTCTGGTTCCAGCCCCCTGTGCCGTGGGCAGGGGCACCGTCCACTAGACCAGGTTGCACAGAGCTCCATCCACCCTGGCCCTGAATACTTCCAGGGATGTCTTCAAGATCTTCCCACCTTACCTCTGGCCAACCAGTTCCAGTTCCTGATCACCGTCACAGTAGAGGATTTTTTCCTAGTATCTAATCTAAACCTACTCTTTTTCAGTTTCAACACATTCGCTCTGTGCCTGCATGCCCTTGTAAATAGTCTTTCCCCATGTTTCCTCCAAGGTCCCTTAAGATACTGGAAGGCCACAATTAGGTCATCCTGAAGCCTTCTCTGTTCCAGGCTGAACAGTCCCAGTTCTTTCAGCCTTTCCTCACAGGTGCGGTGCTCCAAACCTCCTATAAATTTGACGGTCTCCTCTGGACTCACTCCCATGTTCTTCCTTTGGTGGGATCCCAGAGCTGGATGCAGCATTCTAGGTGAGATCTCACCAGAGCAGAGCAGAGCGGAGGAACAGAATTCCCTCCCTTGGCCTGCTGGCTGCACTGCTTTTGATCCAGCCCGGGACATGATTGGCTGAGATAAGTCAGACCCTTGGCCCCTTGGCCTTACCCGAGCAGGAGGTTTCTTCAAGTTCATTTTAATCTGAGATGGCAAGAGATCAAAAGTTTAGGAAATCTACAGAGAGGTTTAGATATCTGTCCGGTATGTTTTGAGTTTTATTGTAAAAAACTATACTGAAATAACTTACGTGCTTCATTGACATTTGGAATTATAAAAAGAAATCTTAAAAAAAAGATGTTTTTAGATGAGTTACAAAACTTTCTTACACTCTGCACAAACAGAAAAATGTCAGCTTCTACTAGCAAAACTTACCGAACACTTTTGCTATGAAATGTAACTTACAACTATGTGGATACCAGTTCCTACCAAAGTTCTAGGTATCACCTGTCACTTAAAGAAAGTGAGATCACCGTAGCCAGTCCAACCAAAGGATGTATCTATTTTCCAAATACACAGGAATTTTTTTAAGACTAAATGTTGAGACCTGCTACCAAGGATAAACTGGAAATAAATAAGAAGAGAAGGATTCATAGCATAGGAATCAAGGGCTCTCTGTCACTGTATTCTTTTTCCTGCCATAGGCATTGGCTGTTATTTCAGCATTTAAGATGATGGCTGTTTGCATTTCCAGTTGCTCGGCAGAATTTAGCAAACGTTCAACTCATCCCTGTGCCAGCAGGTGAGGGTGGCCCCAGGTGCACTCACTGTCCAGGTTGGATTCCCATCCGCCAAAGACGGGGACTCGGTGAACTTTTGACATAAAGCAGCCCATGAGCTGTAGAGTGGGAACTGACCTCTTATTCTGGTCTGAGAAAACAAAAGTAAACTTCGCACACGTCACTTTTGGTTTATGTTTTATTACAAGTTTCTTTAGAGGCTTAGCCCACAGAACTTTTCTTTGGGATGAGGACAATTCCACATAAATCAGAAAAGAGTGAACTGGAGAGGAATTAAAGCAAGGGGCTTGTTTGACTTGGAGATGCAGAAGGGGATCACAATGCTGGCATTAGGGACATCCTCTAGCCAAGATCCCTTGAGAACAGCATACAGCTGGATTGTACTTTCTCTGCTGCCTACTTTCAGCTCTCTTTCCTTAACAGATACCGTAGGCAGCAGGTCATGGCAAAGCGAAATGTTGCGGCCAGAATATATTCAGATATATTCAGAATAGACTCTGCACATCAGAGGAGGATTATAAAAAAGAGTGCAAGCATGTCATGGTCCCCAGCACAGGAAGGACATTGACATGCTGGAAAGAGTCCAGAGGAGGCCACCAGGTTAATTAGAGGGATGGAGGATCTCTCCTATGAGGAAAAGCTGAGAATTTGCTTTGTTCATCCCGGAAAAGAAACGGCTTCGAGGTGACCTAATTGTGGCCTTCCAGTACCTTAAGGTACTTCTCACAAGCTGGACCAGGCTTATGGTTTTCACAGTAAAGTTGTAGTAGCCACCTCTGCTATGCTGGAGAGCTTCCTGCCTGTTTGACACATTACAGGCTATGTTGAATAGTTACAGCCTGTCCAGACAGGAATTTCTTGGCCTTTTAAAGAAAGCCCCCAGTTGCCACCTTGTGACACCCCATAAACAAGTACTCCCCAACTCCACAGCTTGTTGGGACGTGTGTCCAAATTCTGAAAGACACCTTTGGTGCTTCAGACTACAACAATAAACAGAGCTGAGAAGACATCAATACTCAAGCAGATGTATTGGAATGGGAAAGATAATACAAATTTCTATCAAAGCAATTCAAGGCAGCTTTCTGTGATACAACACTGTTTATGTCAAAGCTGTGTTATTTTAGTTCTATGGATGTCAACTGCTTTTTGCATCTCCTGAAATGGTCATCTTCTTCATAATTTTTTTTTTATTGTCATGAAGGACTAACCTTTAGTGTGAAAGTAATGATATCCAGATAGAACTTGACAGAACAAGTGCCGTGCATGCTATTATCAGAGGTCAAAAAAACCCCTTTGAGTTTTAGTAAGCCTGAAGCACCAATAAGTCTCATTAAAATTCTCTCGAGGAGAAACTATTGAGAGTGACCTCCTGAAGTCTGAGAAGCTGAGATATTGGCGAGAGAAGCAGCTGCATCTTGTCAAACACTGAAGCGGCAGTTGTAGTTTTCTGGCAAAGCACCTCTGCCAGTCAGGCTCTCGACAACTGCATAAAATGAGGCTTCAGGCCTTTTAAGCATGGTTCTGGTTTTTACAGCACGTGTGAGACAACTGTTGATTGATTTAAGAGGCAGCTCAGGCAGGACTGAAGCAGGAACTTCAGTTCTGGAGAGTAAGCAAAGTGCTGCTAGCAGAGCAGGTTGTTCTGGCTTGTTCTTGTAACATTTCATTATGTTGCTTCCTCTCAAAGTGTTCCAGAGCCACTTCATGCCAAACAACTAATTACAGGGTTTTTTCATGAGCCTGTCTGAACAAAACCTAAAATTTAACATTATATCTAGCACTTATATCCTAAAAAAGCAGCATTTTATGAAGAAGTTTTTGTTCTAGGATATACGAAAAGAAAGCTTTGAAACAGGGTTACTGAGAATTCTTCACATTTTCGAAGTGCTGTACTAAATGTGGGTTATTATTCTTTCAAGATACTGTTTAGGATCCACCTATATCTTTTTTCACATTCTGTAAAATAACCAAGAAGGTCGAAGGAGTTTTTCACTGTGTTCTTTTGATTTTGGGTGCTAAATTTGGTATACCAAAGAATGTGTCTCTTAAACTACATATTTATGCAGCTGTAGTCAAAGGGCAAAAAGTGCAGGCTGCTCTTTAAGGGAAGGCAAACTGGGAGCCAAGGCTGGCGTGGACAAGGGGCACAGTCCCACAGTATCAGTGAGGTCTGGTGACAGTTTTTCTGTACAATTGTTATCTGTGTGCCAGTGACAGACCAATACTGTCAGTATTTATTTAGTTCCAAATGTACTTCAAAACCCACATCTTCCTATTTTCTTTAGCTCCACTTGCCATAAATTCTGCCTGTGTACTTCTGCTTCCCTTACTGCTATATCTTGGTTTAACGCCAGCCAGCCACCAAGTACCACGAAGCTGCTTGCTCACACAGCTCCCCCCTGCAGTGAGATGTGGAGGAGAACCAGGAAGAAGTTGTAAAACGCATGGGTTGAGATAGAAACAGTTTAATAATTCAAATAAAGTAATAGTAATATTAAAATATAATAATAATAATAATAATATAATGAAGACAACAAAAAGAGAGAGAAATAAAACCTGAAACAGACAAGTAATGCCTAAATCAGTTGCTCACCACCCACTGACAGATGCCCAGCCCTGCCTTGAGCAGTGATCGGCCCCTCCCACCCTCAACTCCCCCCAGTTTATATACCGAGCATGACATTCTATGATATGGAACATCCCTTTGGTCTGTACATGTCAACTGTTCCAACAGTTCTGCCTCCTGGCTTCTTGTGCACCTGCTCACTGGCAGAGCATGGGAAACTGAAAAGTCCTTGACTTCGGATAAGCCCTGCTTAGCAGCAACTAAACCATCAGTGTGTTATCAACATTATTCTCACACTAAATAAAAAAAACACAGCACTTTACCAGATACTAAGAGGAAAATTAACTCTGCGCCAGTCAAAACCAGAACACATTGCTATCTTCATCAATTTCCCTTGATTTTTGTTTTGTTGGGGTTTTTTTGTTTGTTTTTTCTTTTCTGCCTTTTTCAAATACTAGAAACAGCTATATTCGTTCCCCTGCTAGGTCAAGCTGATGCTTTAAACCCAAGTTCCTTCCTTCTCTGTTGATGCTTTATGGCATCTTGCAAAGTAATCTTTAACAAGTATTTGTTTTCAATTTAAGTCTTCCTCCAACTAAACAACCACTTCAGAAACCAATATTTTTTAAAGGACAAAGTACTGTTCTGACCTGGACTACGCAAAGTAAACACCAGTCTCCAGCAATGCAAGTGCTCCTACATGTTTTGAGAGAGACTTCAAGAACTTCGATTATCCTTTAATGTAGCCTGGCAGTCCATGGCAAACACCAAGTCCTATCTCATCTCTTGCTTCTTTTCGAGAGCACTGACTGGTCCATAAGCAATCACTAATTTGTTTGTGAATGGTCACTGACTCAAGAGCAGCTGATGCCATTTTGAAAGCGTGCCACTCCCTCTGACCTCATTATGGATCATTCCTAACCAGTGATTTTAACATCGTGCAGCTTCCCAATGTTTCAGTAGTTCTGACTATACAAGTTTTGAATTCGTAACTGATTTTTCATGTTTACTGCCAGAGCTCCTTGCAGGAAGGGAATAGTTAGGTTCAATTTAACATCTAGGTCATGAGATCAGTTCTTGGTCCTGGGCAGAAATATGCAAATGACATTTAAGCCTCAGATAAAATAAGTCAGAATGGACATGCCCCCAGAAGTAGTTAAGGACAGAAGCTCTCAAGGGAAAACAGACAGCCTGAATAATCCTGTAAAAATCCCCTGTTGTGCATTTTCATGTAAGAGGCTCCATTTGTGTAAGGGACCTTCCAATATCACCACTTCTCAGCACTCAGATGATAATGAATACATCAAGGTTAAACAAGCACTACAGTGCAGCCTATATGGAACAACAGTAATATTGTTAGTAATATTTATAGAAAGTTATAGCTGTGTAAGCATTACTGAGTATTTAGTGTTACTGAGAATAGAATTCCCATTCTTTACTGTCTATCAGCTTTGTTTTTTTATATTTAAAGCACTGAAGTCATGTTTGTAGAATCATAGAATGGTTTGGATTGGAAGGGACCTTAAAGATAATCTAGTTCCAACCCTCCTGCCATGGGCAGGGACACCTTCAACCTGACCAGGTTACTCAGAGCTCTATCCAACCTGGCCTTGAATGTTTCCAGGGATGGAGCATCCACCACCTCTCAGGCAGGCTGTTCCAGCATTTTAAAACTTTCATTGTAAAAAACTTCTTTCTTGTATCTTAGCATTTTACTAAGTTGGGGAGATGCTAGCGAGGAAATTGGTATTAGTCATAGGCCTATATTCCATTTTTCCCCTTTTGAAGGGATTTTCTCCCTCTTTTCCAATCAGTGGGAACTTCACTGGATTGCCATGACTTCTCCAATATGATGGAAAGTAGCTCAGCCAATTTTCTATGCTAGTTCCCTCAAGACTCGTAGATGCAGCTTATCAGGTTCCATGGATTTGTGCGCCTTCAGGTTCCTTAGATGGTCCCAAACCTGATCTTCTCCTACAGCTGGCGGTTCTTCATTCTTCCAGTCCCTGCCTTTGCCTTCTGCAACTCAGGTGGTGTGGCTGGACCACTTGCCAGTGAAGACTGAGACAAAAAATGTCATTGAGTACCTCAACCTTCTCGATATCCTGGGAAAACCAGATCCTCCGTTCCCTTCTGGAGAGGACCCACATTTTCCCTAGTCTTCCTTTACCACTTATGTACCTATAGAAACTTTTACTGTTGTCCTTCAGATCCCTAGGCAGGTTTAATTCTTTCAGGGTTTTAGTTGTCCTAACCTGATCCCTGGTTGCTGGGACAATTTGCCAGTACTCCTTCCAGGTTACCCTGCTTCCACCCTCTGTAGGCTTCCCTTTTCTGTTTTTGCCCAGGAGCTCCTTGTTAATCCATGCAGGTCTCCATGTTCACATATAAAATCATACTTTTAAAATTTAAGTTGAATTCCTGCTAACCAAAAAATTAATTACATGTGCAGGTATTTCAGTTGAAGAAGGTATACCAGGAATTTGTTTGGCCTCTACTGCTAGAAGAACAATGTATTTTTCTTTTTACAGCCATGAAAAAAAAATATACTGTCTCCATGTACAAAATAGCATTCTAATGATCTTTCTGTATTTCTGTATTTCTTTTCTATATTTAGTTTTTAATGTGCAGTCTATTTTTAGAGGCTAGAAAAGTAGGGTTATATTTAATCTGAGTTGCTAATTTAGACATTTGGGGTTTTTTGCATTTTGTTAATAAGTACTAATTGCCTTTTTAAATAAGCATCTGAATTCCCCTCTCCTTCCCAACCTTTCTTGTAATAGAAACTAGAAATTCATGATACTGAAACACTTTGTTTAATATATTTTATGAATATATTTAAATAAACTACAAAAAGCATTAAACCAAATAAATGAAACCCACTTTGTGCTTACATAAAGATTAATTACTAACTGAAAATATCATCTATTAACATATTGAATTAACTATTTGTCCCTTGTTCTGGTAATTTATAGTATTCAGCCCTTTTTCTTTCACTTTTATTTCTGAATGGAATAGAAACAAAACCATCTTGCTTTTTTTACAGCTCCCGGGGTCTGAATTCAAAGGATTAGTCACTGACCTCAATTAATGGAGTAAACTGAAATGGTGAACTAAGTACACTGAAATGATGATTCTTTTCATTTCCAGAAGAGACTACACCTTTAAATATTCCTAAATACCTAGCTACATTATTTTAAAAGATACTGTAGGAGTAGACTAATTTAAACTAGGTTCTAAATCATTAAAAAAAAAAAAAAGAAAAAAAATGAAAACTGACTATTCTGAGTGCATTTGCATTCATTACTCATTCTTAGGAGCTTTTTTATATTCATTGATGAGATCAGGCGTGGGTGCTGCTAGAGACCTCTTTCAGAGCTTTGCAGCCTTGGAATCTGCTCTTCACTTGAGCTTTCCAATACAGCAGCTCAGATGGCTGCTGGTTTGATTGCATCATTTACGTTTCCTATGCATTTTAAAAGCACATATAGATTGTTCAAATCTGTGTAGACAGGGGATTCTTTAGATAGATGGAGATTGTGGTAGACTTTTTTTGCAGTTAGAAATACCAAGGCTCTTAAATTAATGTCTTTCTAAAATAAATTTCTAAAATTATCTCATTTAGTATGTTTTTATGCCAGGATATGGAGGACAACCAAATAGAAACTGACACACACAAATCTCTAGTACTTACAAAATACTCTCTTCTACTGAAATAAGCAAGTTAAAGGTAATAGAGATCAATACCTGGAGAATTATTTGAGCTCAGGAAAGAAAGAAAAATTGTGTCAAAACTGTAATGCCAAGTCTGGCTCACTGGAGTCATTAAAAAACTACATTTCCAGGCTGACTGCTGCGATGTTGGCTGGCTTGTGGCTTGTGGTTTCAGCTAAAGATGCCCAAAATCCCTGCTCCTGGCACAATAGTCCTGCTTCCTTGAAGACTGGTTTGAGGTTTTGCTTTTGTTTTTTTTTTTTTTAACACACTCTAGGTACAAAATCTAGAGATTTGTACAGAAAGCTCGGCATTGTTTCTTATTTAACAGGGAAGAAATCAGTAAGCAGTATGTGCTTTACTCAAATACATAATTCAGTTCAATTGAAATTTACTGGTTGGAATCCACTTTCACAAAACCTTTCTGAACAACATTTACTGTTCTTAATCCTTCTGTCTGTATTAACTGAATTGAACCATTGGCATCATAAAGAAAAAGTGTGTTATAGACATCAGATCAGAGTATAGATTAAGCAGTTTTATCTGTTTGCCCTTTTTGAACATTGCCCTAGCATTAATACTTCCAGTCTTCTGAAGTCTCCCTGATTTTCACATTTTTATTAATACTAACTTTAGTGGACCACAGCGTAAAACCCCAAGTTAGCTCAAATTACTTAAATTCTATGTCTGTCCAGTCACTTTCTTAATTAGCAGCAGATAATTTTCATGTCATTAACAGTTTCAACACTTTGTTGTAGGCTCAGTGTTTAGTTCTAGGACTCTGGGGAAAAAAAAAGCAACTGACCCCTGCCTTGACTGGCTATGGACCATGTTTCATAGCTTCAAGTTCACATTACTCATATAAGTTTCTCTTTTCCTCTGCTTTGTTACATAATACTGATTAGTTTTGTTACTGCTGTTGTTTAATTTCGAACTGTATGTTTATATAAGTGGTGAATCTGGAAAAGCTCTTGGCAGTACCTCTCTTCTAGATTGTGAAATTTGGGCTTTATCTGCTTATTAAATCCGTTTTATGATACTCAATTTTCATCTACATTTTAATTTGTATGTGTGTTTTCAATTTCTTTTTCTCAGTACTTTGATCTCTGGGAAATTAGTCAAAAGTAATTGTCAAGTTTACATATGCTCTTTAATCTTAACAAAATATATCTGTTTTGAATGTAAAATAAAAACTGTTGGTGGTCACTGAACAGTCACAAAGACTCAGTTAATCTAGATTTATCTGCAGAAGAAATTGTTGGTGGTTTTTTCCCAGCTTAGTTATGGTTATTTTTTAAAGACAGTGCTGGAGAAACTGTCATAAAGTTTTTTTCTTTATTATTTCTCTAGCTGCTAACTCAATTTATGAGTTTTCTTAGGATGCAGAAGAGGAGAAACCCTGGTCTGTCCCAAATACTTCTTATAATCTGAGCCTGCCTAAGTATGAGTTTGCATTATGCTCTCCAATGCCATATAGAAAGGATTCAAGGATTTCGTGCAAGTATCTGTAATTCAGAAATTCTCCAGACTAACATCTCAAAAAGCCTTTTCTTTTTTTTTTCACACAGCCTTAAGATCATTGTGCCTATTAACTTTTTTGTGAAGTGTATTCTAGCGTGAATGGGGGTGTTTTGTGATTTTACTGCAGACAGCTAATTTAAGAATGAGCACACACTGTTAATTCTCTATATGGGATTTCAGGCCGTCAAAGCAGAGGGGAACTTGCTTTACATAACTGTAGGAAACATCCTGTGGCTCAGGCAAGGCTGCAGAGCCAGCAAAGGGGAAATCCACGATGGGCCAACCCAGCCTGAGCTCCATGTTCTTGCAGCTATGGCACCACAGTGCTGCTACCAATTCACAGCCAGCAGAGTCAGACCTGTGGCAGGTGGTTTTATGGTGACTTTAACTACAGGATTACATTTCTGAAAGTCTGTGATAAAAAATAATCTCAAATTGCAGATAAAGATTGGCTAGAGTATTGCCCAGGTGTACTCTGAAAAAACCAACACATCCACATTGATACAGAAAGTAGCAATAAAATGGAGGCATTTAAACAAAACCGAAGTGATAAAGAGCACATGAAAACTCTCACTGCTGTAAGGAACAGCTCAGCAGTGTGTTTAACGTTTTTAGGGAGAAAAAAAGAAGGAAATATTAAGAACGAAAAAATGAGATGCAAGTGAGAGTAAGCAAGATCCAAAAGTGGAATTAGACACAGAGACAATACTCTTTTCAGTGCTTGGTGACCAGAGGAAGACGTGGAAAACCTTGGAAGATCACTTTGTCATTTCAGTTCAGCTGTGTTTGGGAAGTACCCCTCAATCGTCAGGTAAGCCACACAAGGATTTCACAGTGAATTTCATATGATCTTTTTAACCATTCTGCTGTGGCAATTTGTCCCTAAAGACAGTTTTTCATAGTTCACTGAAGATGTCGACTTTTTTGTTCAATATGTAGTAGAGAAAAAAAAAAGACCCTTGCTTCTTAAATAAGTGCAAAAAAAAAAATCTAAAAGCAAGGTCTGAGCTGTAAGAGTAAGGCCGAGAATTCTGTGGTGTTACCAAAGATAAATAATGCATTTCCTCTCAGTCTTCAATGGGCAATTGGTTTAGGTCCTAGTATTGTCATTTTGTCATTTTATAACCACATTTGTGTATCTAGGCTTTTTCTGTTCACTCTCATGGCTAATAAAACCAATATACAACATGGACATTTGCTTGTGAAGGGGATAGTAATGGCATGAAGATCATCTTAGAAAACGACACTGCTTTGTCCCTTCTCTGCAAATGGTCCAAAATGTGTTTGTCCAGCAATAGTATGAAATATAATGTCTTCTTATTTACTCTTCCTCTTGGAATTTCATTCACTATCTCCTGCTCACCTTGTCCTGCCTGTCCTGGGTTTATAATCCATCCAGAGTGGCATCTCACCTGATACATAATCCTTGCTCTTGAAACAGGTACAAAAAAGAGTACAGAAGTTACCCACTGTATCATCATATACAGACACTTCCAATCCAAACAGTATTCCACTACTTTTTTTTTTTTTTGAACTGGGGAAATAGCAGAGTATTTCTGCTGCTGTTAGCTTCAGTTAACAGAGAAAACATGTTTTCTTCTTTAAAGGAGCTTCTTGTGTGCTGCACTAGTAACTGAACAATACAGTCTAAAATTCCCTAGATGTTCCATGGCTGCTGTGGTTTATTTCTAAGAGTATTTTGCAGTACTGAAACCTCAACACTAGAGGTCATTGCTAGTCTTTACGTTTTTGATCTGTCTGAAAGCAAGAGTTGGGAGCTCTCGGTTTGGTGATAGGAGTTACTTTTTAAAATTCTTTAAACGTAAATGGTGTGGAGTATGTCTGGGATCAATATCCAGTCTTGATGTATGGTTTCATAAGTTTTCACACTTCCTTTTGGATTTTTTTAAGAAATATTTTTAAAATAGTTTCTTTATTTTTTTAGGATTTTTTATGAGTAAGGCAGCCATCCCAGAACAGACAAGAAAATATATACATTGAAAAGCACAATAGTCTCAGCAGCCTGCGTGCCAGTCCTTTGCAATTTATTTATTTCTCTCTAATTGGTTCTTAAGTATTTTTCCAATCTCTCATTTAGCAAGGATGGATTTCGTTTTTGATATTTTTCATTAAAGGCCAATATTAGGAATATCTACTGAATTCCAATGCAGAATATCATGTAGAATCCTTTGTGAGACTAGGAGAGTTTTCAGAAAGTTATTTTAACTTTTTTCTATTTCTTTTACAGTCAAATAATTGCAAAGATGTCTGAAAGTCTTTTACTATTTCCAGAAGTTATATCCTTGAATATTTCTAATGCTCTAATAAACATCAAGCAGAAATTTAGAGGTCCAATGCAGCGTGACATCAGATGTTTAAGTACTGATACAGAGATATTATACTAGATACATGTACTTAATTTCACAAAGGATTGAAGTTGTTTGAACTGCTTAATGGATTCCAAGTTGTGTTCCAACGGAAAATTACTCTGTTCATAAATCAAAGATAACTATAGCAAAAAGAAATATGACAATTTTTGTTTGTGTACTTGAACAAAAATTTAGGTGGGATAGTCATTTCTGGTATGGTATTATCTATTGATTTTCAAAGTTGTTATTAGATTTTCTCTCACCTCATTTTAATTTATAGAAGAAATTGTTTTCTTTAAAAAAAATGAGTTAAAATACTTTCAGAACCTTCAGCTAATGAAATATTTTTAGTTACTAAGTGAAGAAATAGTGAGAGTCTTTTCTTGCCCACTGAAAACTGGTCAATGTCATTGGTTATTTCTAGATGTAGTAAATACAGGAAGAAAAGAGTTAAGAAAAGTAATATTAAACAGGTGGTAACCTTATTCTTGTTAGCCTTTTAAGTTCAGTATCTATCTTAATCAAAAATGTGGGGTTTACATTACTCTTCCACTAACTGCCAAATAAATACTTTAAAATGAAATTTTGTGAGGGCTTTATTATTTTTTTGATCATAAATTGTATGGACACCAATCCAGATTCCTTCAGCTGAACCTGTAATAATACTGCTGCCACTATGTAAAGATGAGAAGATGAATATGAATCCATTCTTTTTAAAATTTTAAATCAGTGCAACATTTACCTGTTTGTCAATTATCATTCAAAGAATAATTAATGGGGTTTTGTTGTTTTGTGGGTTTTTTTGGTTGGTTTGTTGGGTTGGGTTTTTTGCTGCAAAGGCAACTTTTTAAGATATTATTTTTTAAAATCACCCTTTTATTAATATTTTTCATGTTAATAAATTGCCCTTATGTAATTTTGGGTTACTTAGCTTTGCTATACTGCTTTTTGCCCTTCAAATGACATTTATGAACAGGTAATTTACATTTGGCACCAAACTTACACGCAAGAAAAGATATTAGTGCTCTGCATTAAGTTAGTCATTTTAAGTATCTGGTGCCATGGTTCCTTGAGGCTAATTTTTCCGGGACTAAATAGATTAATATTGTCTCAGGTTATTCGTGTTTATTTTTAAGCCTATTTCCTTTCAGATCTGTGGGTATAGCCCTCACTTTATTCAGAATAACTTGTGCAGTATTTGAATGTTGTGAAATGAAAACTGAATTTGGTCGTGTGGCTGTGTCAAGAACATGTAGGCATAAACAACGGTTTCATATGATCTTTCATTTTGAAAACTAGTAAAAATTTCCTTGAAAAGGTGATCAGATATTTTCAGTCCAATATTGCTAGTTAAAATTATAAACATGGGTGTTTGTGAAGAGTAAGGCTCGAACATATAAGCTATGAATATGGCTCAGTTCTTTACTGTGCTCACTGAAATACCTCACAAATGCCCTGGAAGAGCTTGACTCAAAAACTGCCATGGTTGCTTTCTTGCTACTTTATGTAGAAAAGATGAACAATTCAGAGGAACGTATGAAATATACTTAATGGATGTTCTTGTTTGGGCAGTTAAATTTTTAGTTGTTTGGCGGGGGATTAGAGGTTTTATTTAGCAATATGTTATAATGGTTTTCTTCACTAGATACTTACTTCTTTTGTTCAAATTGACAGACATCTTTTGACTGCACTTTCTTGTAGCCCAAAAATCCCTTAAAGCTCTGATACAACTGAAACCTGAAATACCTGCTCCAATATTTTCTGTAATGGTATTGGTCTTTAAAGCTCTGTATTTCCTTTCCATTTCATATTTCCTTGCTGGCCATGCATGTTCACCAGTATAGACTTTTCAAGATTGAGTAACTAGATGGACAGAAGTAAACCTTAAGAATTACTTTCTGATTAACTTTTTTTTAATTAAGTTGGGAAAAACTAGTGTTTCATTCTTCTGTGCATTCTTGCATTCTTCTTCTTCACCAAGCACTTGCAGAAAGTATTTTTGGACACTAGATGACAGTGAAAGATAGTAATTGCAAACAAGATTTTGATAACTGATGATTGGAAACACATTCTGTAAGGTTATGTGCTATGATCACTGATGTTAGTTATGATGTTAGATATCTTGCATGTAAAAAGTAATATTATCGATGTTGTCAGTTTTGCTTAACTATGTTTTTGTTTTAGTGTTTTGAATGTTAGTGATCTGATTTTATTTATTTTCTTAGAAAGTTGTGGCATGTTTAATTCAGAGATAGATGGGATTACTGGTTTTGTGACACAACTGAGAGCCAAACTTGTACAACAGAAGGACAGGACTAATACTGCACTTTAATTTCATATTAGACTTGAGAGATGAGTTTAATGATAGAAAAAAAATAAAAGTAATTGTATGGACAATAAAGAGACATTGTTTTTATTTCTAATTACTGTATATTGATAGATTTTTTTCTTATACTCAGTGACTATTACTGAAAATCACAGCTTCTGGGTGAAGTGAGCTTGTGCTTTGGCTTGTGGTCATTTTAAAACTGGATGGCCATCTTTGAAAAATAATCCAGTCTCCAAAATCTTAGATGTTGAATGTCTATGTTAACACCTGGTAAGGTATTATTCAGTCATTTCCAGTTTCATTTTTCCTGCATACAGCTCACAGCCAGAGCTAGGAGAGACAGATAAATGTAAAGTATATTCTGGTAAAAGGTCTGCTTTTGAATTCTTTACTAGGTCAAAAAAATGTTGCATAGTGTATATTAGGAAAGAAAACAAAATTTCGCATCACTGGCAATCTTATCATTGAGGACTTGGAAAACTAGATTAACAGAGGCACTTTACCTGTGAATTCAAATGCAGCAAAGCTATGCAGTCTGAAAAAAACATTCATCCGAATTTCTCTTGCCTTGAGCCATACCTGCCATCAATAATAAATCCAGCCTAATACTAGATGAATAAAAGCACGCTTTTTAATAAGCATCTTTGGAAGGAGCAAAATAAAGACAGTCAAAACAGTTGAACATGTGGCAAAGTCAAGGAACCAGCAACGTATTTCTGTTTCAAAGCAAAACAAGGAAAAGTAATAGGGCAGACATAAAAGAAATATGCCGTTCACAATAAAAATTGAAAAGTTATATAAATCTATGAGAATGGGTCCTGGGACACTGCATTTTAGATGGATGTGACAGCCTACCAGAACTTAATTTTAAAATCATGATGCCTTTTGGTAAATTGAGGCAGTATGTTTTGGGAAGTTAAATTGAAAATACTAGTTAACTACCTTTGTTACAAACATATAGTTGGCACTGAAAAAGAGGGCCTTCTCCAGAGGTTGGATCACAAAGCCTTTTCCAGGTCTCAGAAGACTTTGGAATGTTTTGATACGAGATCCAGACTGCCTCTGGAGAGGCAGATCTAGACTGTAGAGGGGAAACTAGAAAAGACTATTTCCTGTCTTATTAAAAAGTGTTAATTTTACACCCGAGATGTATTTCAAGAATATCGAGGTTTTTATGAAACATGGTCTAGAGCAACTGACAAACAGAACTATCTTAGATTTCTTCAATGAATCTAAATCAACATGTGAATGAAAGTATGTAGTTTTTTTAACATACCACATGATTTAGTTGGTTTCAGGATAGTGGAGTAGTATATTGAGTACGATAGAGCTGTATGGGTTGTCTACAAAGAGCTCCTCATATCTGGCAAGCAGTTCTTACTATAGCACAACAAATAATTGGAAAGTGACGGGTGAATTGCTTTCTTACTGTCACACTCAGATGGTAAATGCTGATAAAAATGCTGATTTAAAAAGGCAGCTAAAAACACACCTGAAGAGAGGACTGATTATTTTCAGTCAAGGAAACTTTAAGGCAGAATGAAACATCCTAAACCAGTGTTGGCTCACATTTTTCTCTCTGAAAAGTAACTGAAACTAAACAAACACAGAGATATCTTTCCAAGCCACATACTATTTTGCAAGTCAGTGAGGAGTCCTTACAGAAGTCCCCTAAAAGAGTGTCAAAAGTCTGTCTGTGTTCAGAGGTAACCTGAAAATGATGAAATGATGTTGCTCCAGGGCTACAGACAGCCACAGTCACTGTCTGGATAGCAAATAATATGTGTAAGGGATTTTTGCCTGGGAATAATTACATTTTGCTTGAGTTTTATTTCACAGACTTAAAAAAGATAAAACTGTTAAACAGAGTCATGCTTTGGGCCAGGAAGTATTCCTGGGAAATGAAAATGCAGTCCAGCTGGTTTGTGTCATCATTTGGAAAAGATTCAAATTGAAGGCATTCCTGACATAATGCTGTTGTAGGTGTAGGAGCAAGTTAGATACCGAAAAAGAAATGCTTCATAGATAATGCATAAAATAATGCTAAACTCAAAACTTTTTTATGCAACCTTTTTAAAGCATAAAGTATCTTTTGACGGAACAGGAAACTTACTATTGCATGGACATACAACCTTTAATTTCTATACTTTTGTGGTAAATAGCAGAGCTTTCTGACCTCTAATGTGTGGTACAGTAATGCTGTCTCCAGTGGCATTTTTTATGGCATGTATTCTCAGAGAGACATTCCCAGTCTGATTTATAAAACTGCTGCAGCTACTACTGTTGAATAAATGACTGGGAAAAGCATCACTCATGCCTTCATTTCGGGTGTTGGAAATAATTGTGGCTATTTCTCTGCAGACTCTTCCCCATAACACCATTTCCATGAAGAGGGACTGGGGTGCATTCCTTACTGCAATTAGTGGGGATTAACCACTCGTTTCAATAAGGTCAAGAATACATTTTTATGAAGACCTATATTCAGACCTATATGAAGATTTATATCAGTGTAATGAAGTACAGTAGTGCCCGTGTCATAGTTTTAAAAAGATAGAAGTTACACAACCCCTTCAACTCTGAGGCAGACTAATTGTAGACAGAGTATGTGGAGTGCCAATAGGACATTCCCAAAGAGATGATACAGATGTTCAGGGAAGTTTGACTAAACAAAGCAAGTTTCAGCTTTGCAGTTGATACATTTATCTGATGAATCATCACGGCCAAAATGTGTCACTGGAAAATGAGTGGCAAAGAGTAGACAGATTGTGATAGCTCTAATGTTGGGTTAGTTGAAGGCAGTGTTTAATCTATTTTCGGCAGTTCTAGGGAGGCATTTATTGCTTTCACTGACCTTATCAGATTAAATGTAGCTGTTTATTACTTTCCTGGGAGAGAACAGATATCCTCTCTGCTTAAGACCTTAGAATCACAGAATAATTTAGTCTAGAAGGGATTTCTTGCCTTGTCCAGTCAACTTTTAGATACCTGCAAGGATGGAGATTTCACAACATCTTTGGTCAATATATTCCAGTGCTTAAATGCTCTCATTTTTATTTTTTGTTTTTCGTTGTACCTGTCAGAATTTCCCCTGCCACAGCTTGAGGACATTGACTGTCATTCTATGCACTTCATAGAGAAGCTGGAGTGAGAGTTTTCTACAGCTTGCACTTGCATAGCTGAAGACTAGTTACACTCCTTCACCTTTAGTCTTCTCCAGCCTGAAATCAGCCACTTTCTTTAGTGTCTCCTCATATGTTGAGCTACAGCACCCCAGCCGTGTTAGAACCTTTCTGCTGGACTTTTTGTGGTGTCTCAGACTCTCTTCTGTACTGGGGAGGAGGGTACATGGAACACCACAGACTTACCCTTGCAAATACTGACTAGAAAGGAATAATCACTTCCCTTGAGTTCTTGGTGCACTCTTGCTAATGCAGCCACATCATCATTGCAGGGGCACACTGCAACCTCACCTAAATTTTTGTCTACCATCCTCCCAGGCTGTTTCCTGCAGGGCTAATCCCCAGTCAACCAGAGCCAAACCTCTACTCCTGACTTATTTTGGGACTGCACATCCTTTATTACATAGAGGTAATAAAGCACACTAGTTGATTAAGAAATAAGATAATAAAAAAATTTCACATTTGTGTAAGTAAGTCAGCTCTAACTGAGATTCCGAAATACTACCTCATTCTCGTACTGAGACTTTATCAAATAATTTCCTGGGTGATAAAAGGCCAGAGAATTTTGAGAGAGCAAATCAAATTTTTCTCCAGATTATATACGAAAATTCTCTAATTTTAATTTCAGTGTCTTGACAGATCATGAAGATCAATGACAGTAGGAAGTTTTGTTACAGAACACTTATATTTCATTAACTAGATTTCATGAACGCAGCTTATTTTTCATGAGAATAGAAATCGCACTATTTAAATGAAAACTTACAATTTTAGTTCAGCAGATTTCAGGAGCTGTAGATTGTTTTGTAAAACTTTTATTTGAACCAATACATGTGTTTGTGGTTTAGCTTGTAAAACCTCAATTTGTATCAAGCCAGCTGCTCAGCAACAAGGCTGTGCCATCATTTGGGTTGGTATAGCAACAAGTGTTTGAGAACCTGAATAATCTTCCATTCTAACGGCAGCACCTTGGAACTGTGCCAGCGAGAAAAATCTGCTTTTCTGCGGGAGATGAGACCGTGGTAATGGAAAACCAAAAAAATGTAATGTGCAAGTATAACGGAAAGACACTTCCACTGATTAGATCCATAGTTTTGGCTTAGCAAAATGTGTAAAATTTGAAAAATTTGCTTGAGTTACTGAAACACCTAAAATTTTGAGAAGGAACAGCAACAGTTTTGGTGTTAGAGAAAATTCACTAGAAATTCTTCCTGGTAGTATCAGGCCAATAAATTCACTCAAGCCCATATCTAATTCTTTCCAAATTTCTGCCTGCATGGAAGCACCTAAAGCTAGCCTGCAAGTTCAAAAGCAGCCAGATCACAAGAAATGAAAAAGTTGTACTGTAACTGTGACAACTTGTTATCTTCATTTTTCCATCCCTGAGTACAAAATCTATTTAAAAGTATGTTTTTCCTCCCCTCCAGAAATTCACGCTGCTGCTAGTAAAGGTCAATGGAGTTCAATTCAGTGAAAAATAACTTCTTAGTATAGAAAGTCATGCTCAAGTTGATTTAGAGACGTCAAAATAAGGGATATCTGAGAAATAATTGTCTAAAAAAATTTTCTCTTCCCGCGTACGTAATGGGAAACAGACTGGATACAGACAAAAATATTAAAGGGGGAAAATTAATTTTTAAAAAATATTTCTTTGATAATTCTAACTAATAGATAAAATTATTTGCATAGCTTCTTGTTCCAAACTTCTGAAGGGATTTACTAGAGAATATACTTAGAGATATTTATTTAAATATCTCTGATTGTTAAAGATAAACTACTGAAAACTGTAATTATACTGCTTCAAATTCCAGCCTTAAAGAAACGCTCTGAAATGGCATTTTCAAACCCATTCTTTAAATACAAAACAAACACTTAAATTGAAGATAATTTTTGAGAAATAAGGGGAATATACTGTAGCAACATAGAGGTTGCAGAAAGGAGCACAGAGAGGAGTGACAAATGTGGAAGAAACAGCATCACTCTGTACAGCTATGGCTGAAATATAAACTGAGTATGTGCTACTTTCACAAGTCATCACTAAATACAGATTTATGATTACATGCATGTAGTGTGAGCAAACCAGACTTCTTTCTCTCGAAGCTAATTAGTCAATCAAAACCAATTAAAAATCTGTGGTCCTACTTCTGCATGCATTTGATCTAAAAGATTTAAAAACCTGACCATTTACTTGAATTTAAATTTTAGAACAAAAAGTCAGTTGAATGACTTTTTGAGTTACAAAAGACTACTGAAAACAAAACTTTATTTTATCCATTTAGAAGTAGAACTAATTTTCACAGTGGAAGAATTTAAGGATTTCTTTAAGTAACAGCATTTACATTATTAAATAAGAAACATGTCTTCATAACAGAAAGATATGCTACATGATTTTAGTGAGTTATTCACATGCTATCTCTGTGTCTGGTGAATATGTTCAGTGAGTGTTTCATACTGTCTTGAGAGGACCTTAGAGCTGCACGTTAATGTGAGCAGAAAGAAACCATCTTAGATTGTTTGTCCATCTTTTACTTGGTGCCAGGCGATTGCTGCTAGTTTGAGATATTCACTCTTCACGACAATTCAATAATCATATCAAACAGCGGGAAAAATGAAACGTGCAGAAAAGCCGAGGAGACTAAATCAAATACAAACTACAACTTTAAGCAAGAGAAAAGAATGCTGCTAGGAGTTATATAGTTCTGAAAAGTAAAGGTGGCACAATATCTACTCAGTATTAATCTTTGCACAAAAATATGCTCGGGGAAGAAGACGGCATGAGCTAATATTAATATCCATTTCACTGTACATATGTATTTAGGAAAGTCATAGTTTCAGTTGTGTGCTAACAGATACATCCACGAAGTCTGGAAAGAAATGGAGAGAGGGAACAGGAACCTAAGAATTTTTTAGTAGTTTTGTTGAACACTTTACGTGCATTTGGTATTCCAAATATTTGAAATGGAAATGCGGAATTAGGGGAGGATCCCATTAGCTGGCTGATTCTGCTAGAATGATAAGTGAAAAAGCGATGTGCAGTATGAACCTTAACATCTTTAAATTTCAGAGCTGGTGTTTCATTAAAATTAGTTCACTGTTCACAGCTCTCACAGGATAATTTCATAGGGGGGAGGAAGACTCACAAGCACTTATACCCAGCTCATCATGATGAAGGAAAATCATGAGTTTATACTTATATCTCTTTGAACACTCATGCCAGCTATTGCTCCAGTTCATTGCTTCATTTGCATCACCGTGATTGTGGAGCTGTTGGATAGGCAAGGAACAGGGACAAGTTAAAAATAGCCTATTTTCACTACTGGTTTAATTTTCAGCCATGAATTTCCCCTTCCAGTTGATCACAATATATTAATAAGACAGTGTGACAGAAGCAGGGAATCTTTTATTGTAAGAAATAACTCAGTATTCTGATAACAGTTCTTGGAAGTGTGGCATAGTTTGGCATCTGGAATGTACAAGACATGGAAATTCCTGTTTGAACCACAGCTTCAATTCTTCTGCTTGGGAACCTGGTTAAAATGTTTTCAGGCTGCTAATTTTCTCCGCTAGTGTTTTTCACCACTTGAGATCTGTCTGTGCAACTTGATCACATTATTTACCCTCTTGGAACATAACCAGGGAGAATTATGGAGGAGACAATGACTGGGTTTATAGGGAACTGAAAAACAGAAATCCCATTTTGCAGAAAATTCCAAAATTAATTACTTTTACTTTTATTCCACATCAAATCCTCCCCTAGCTCATGGTACACTGAGGAGCTGTGTTAGATACTTGGCAAGCTGGGATAAGTTGATCTCTTGGAAGACTGAAAGTGTGAATGAACAACAATTTTCATGAAATACAACAGTAAGTGACCTGTATATATGATTAATATTGATAAAATATAAAACTCTACATTTTGGGTCAGTACAATGCAACATTTGTATCATCTCTTAAGAGAAATGTCACTGAAATACTTCTCCCATGATTTTTTTTCCAAATGAAACCTTACTGCTATTATTAATGAAGAGGAGAGACTATTAAGTAAAGAAATTAGCATAGATCTTACAGTAGAGAAGTGAAATTCTCTCTCTTCTTGTTAGATGATCAGCATAGAGTAATAAATTAGGGATTTTTTTGATACCTTTCCAAGTGCCTAAATAAAATGTTCACACACAGGCTCTTCCATCTGCTTTAGGTATCTAAAGCATCACTAAGGTGTTTTTGAGTTTGAACTACTTTTCTTATAAATCTTTCAGAGTTCTTCAGGAAAAACTGAAACCCTCCAAAAGACAGCTTGAATTTTTACCTATCCTGATTTTATGTCTATAAATCATATGCAAGGCTAAGTGTGTGTGTTGATATTTCATGTGGTGGAGCTGAACGGGATATGCTCTACCAGATCCGAGTAAGTGACTGACAATGTCTTCATGGGGAAGAGTACTTCTGTATATCCAGGCAGCACCTCTCTTGTTTCATGTTGTGCCTGTGCTCTCCCATGCTCACACTGCCCCATTATGAAGAACCCGTCTCTGTCTTCTTGGGACGGTATCTTGGGTATTATGTGTAAAAGTAAAGAAGTTTTTCTCTATCTGTTGTTAGTGTGAAAATATGCTCTTTGAATATGGTTAATGCAACCACATTTCCTATGATTTTTGATGACTGTGCAATTTTTGAAGAAGACTAGGAATACGTAGCAAATAGTAATTCTGTTATTTCCAGAGGATCAAAATAGACTTGCATACTGTTAGCTATATAGTGCTATTTGTTAATAACTTAAGACTTCAGCCTAAGCTCACTTAAGTCAATTTTATTTTCAGTAAGGGATGCTGTTGTATCTTTTCTACTTCATCTTTGATAAGAGGTAGTACAAGAAAATATAATAGGTCTCACAAGAATACTCCTACTGAACAAGTGAACATTAAATTAAGATGTTTTACTGAGATAACATTCGTAAAAATTTCCGAAAAAGTAAAGCATCAAATGTTTCACAATTTTCAATTGAGAATTAAACCACACCTCCATGCTGGAGGAAGAACAGCAAAGCAAGAACCCCAGAATCATAGAATCATCAAGGTTGAAAGAGACCTTTCCAGCACCACCATCATCACCCCAAAACCATATCCCCGAGAGCCACACATAGATGCCTCTGGAGATGGTGAATCCACACTGCCCTGGGCAATTTATTCGTTCAGTGAATTTTTTTTCTAATATGTAATCTGAATCTCCCCTGGGACAATTCGAGGCCATTTCCTGTCATCCTTTCACTTGAGACATGGCAGAAGAGACCGACCCCCACCTCACTGTAATCTCCTTTCAGGTGGTTGTAGAGAGTAATGAGGTCACTCGTAAGCTTTTGCTTCTCCAGACTAAACAATCCCAGTTCCCTGAGCTGTTGTTCATAAGACTTGTTTTCTAGACCCTAAAGAAACTGTCATGATTTCAGCCTTAGCTTTACCAGTGCTCAATCCATAATTTTCCAAAGGTTAATAATATGCATGTTTTTCCAAATACTCCAGTTGTAATTTCATTCTGCAGACTGCGCATAAGCAAGAAAGGTAATGTTGACATTAACTTAAGCTTCTTAGAGCTCTGATCATACAATACAATTCAGCCAGTCTATCTGTGTTCATGAGATGAGTCGAGCACATACCAGTGTGTGGATGCGTTTAACCACACACCCTCTGTGTGAACCAGGCTGTAATGCCCCTGAGATTGGCAAGAGTCTATCCACTGCAAACGCTGAATAAAATGTTCCTGTTAATTTAACTTAGTTGGAGTAGCTCTGTAAAATAATATAAAACCCATTAACTTCAGTGGTGGGTGTCTGTGTGTTGGAACAAGGAAATTAGCTGAGCTTCATACCGTACTGTTTAATTGAGTGTGGGTAGAGAGATAAATTATATGCACTAAACCAAGTCAGCATTGCTGTAGGCTTTGCTTCCCTGTAATTTTTTGTCTGTCACTGAAAATTGTGGGGATGAAAATGCTGCGATCAATCAGATCTGATTTTTGTTTTCTGAGCAAGCAGCAGATTAGCAATTTTATTAACAGTTGTAGACAGGTGAGTTAATCCTTTAGTTTTCCCTCTTATATATATTTTGCATTTCTAAAAAAATTTTTACGTTGTCCTGCATACTTTCATGACAAAATTAATGACCACTTGCAGTTAGTCCAATACCCAAATGCTGACATGCTGCTGCTTGATCTGGAACCTGAAAACTAGTTTCTAACATGGTCAGTAAAAAGTGAAAACATGGTTAATTTTTAATTTAGAAAGATAAGACACAACTCAAGGTGAATGAATTTTTTAAAACATTTACCACAGAGGTAAAGATACAAGACTGAAGAGGATAGAAATACAATTATATAAATGTATAATGACTGAGAAAAGGGAATAATTTTAAAATATTTTAGCATGTTCCAGAGAAGGAAAGCCCTTTTAATTAAAACTCTGTACTTGTCCAGTTGAAAAGAAAACTGTGAGAAAACAAAACTCCGATACATAGCACATGGGAAATAGAGGCAAGAAACTCAAACTGATAACAATGAATGCACATAAAGTTGACAGTTGCAAAGAGGAACACATGAAAATTATGCCCAGGAAGGTTAAGAATAAGGCATTTTTTAATATTTTAAAGACGCTAGAGTCCAACTGTAGTACAGGTTCAATAGAGTTGGCACCATCACAACTACATTTGAAGCACAGGCTTTACATAGGGTGGTTGGAATAGCTCTTTGTCCTGGTTCCAGGCAGGACAGGGTTAATTTTCAAATAAGGCTGTTGTGGTCTAGGAATGGTACTCCCCAGTTTAGTGCTTCCACTGAGACTTTTCAAACCGTGCCACTCACTTGCACCCTACTCCCCCTCCCTCTCTCCCTGAAGTGGGCTGGAGAGGGGAATTGGAGGCACCAAGATCCGGGGTTGAGATAAGAACAATTTACTGGAAACAACAATGAGATAAGAAAACGAGCAGTAACAGTAACAATACTAATGACAGAGGGTACAAGAAAGAGGCAAATGATTCTCACAGAAACCCCCATAATTGCCTCCACCGCACTACACCACCCGGAAGGGAGCCCTTCCCCCATTCTGGGAAATAACATGAAGTGGTACAGGATAACCTCTGTGTCCCAGCCATGTCCTCTCCTTGCTGCTGCAAAAATTACTTCTGTCGTGGCCAGAATCAGGACATTCTTAAATGTAGTTGAGAAAACAAGTGAAGGCAGAGCTGTACGTTTGTGTACTCTCGAGAAGTTTTCTTGCAATGCTTCTGACTACGAGAGCTTTCCCATAGCATGGGTTTAGGGATTTTGATATTGGTAGGAATAGATTGACTTGATGTGTCAGAGGAATCAGGATCTATTTTATGCATAGAGACCTTTTTGAAAGATAAAACTGAGCATTTCTGAAAACACAAGGCTGCAATAGTGCAATAGCATTGCAGTGAAAATTGCCAGTGCTATTAAAATTCCACTTAACCAGAATTTCTAAAATCCTATTCATTTCTGAAGTAGACTTATCTTCTGCAGCTTAACCAGGTGCTGTTCTGTCATGAAATGGCTGTGAAGTTTCTATTTCTTCTTTGGCCGTAGAATAAAATTACTGTATTTACTGTCTCTTTCCTTATGCCTATGCACAATTTTAGGTTATAGCATGTGCTTTTATGAGAGAATCCTTCCTGCAGTTCATGCTGTTTTCCATCGAAACCTGGAAAAACATAACTTTTTTCTCTCTTAATTACTATTACTTACAAAATCTTATTACTATGCATGTTGGTGGTACCCTAACTTTCTGAGAGGTCTGCTATGAAATTTGGACTGGTTTCACATGGGCATGTTCTACAAGGCTCAGTGAAAGCTGAATTCATGATAGTGCTGATGCATCATTCAACACCCATCCCACACTTGGAAAGCTCAAAGAACAGTCACAGACTATGTCTCTTGCCTGTGCCAAAAAACTCCACACTTTTAAAATGGAATATAAATGTACCATTGGAAAGTGGAAGGATGAGCAAAAGCCATTATTCCATTTTTGATGGGTAGGTACACATTGCATAAGAATGTTCATTTATAACTTTTAGTCTCATTCACAGTGTCATCCTCCCAAGTCCCATCATTAAGACATATTTGATGCCTTGTGAGTTTCTCCAAAAGGAAAAAGAGAACAAAATGTTAGCAAAGGATTTGTTGTTGGGGGGCTTCTTTATTGTTATTAAAATGTAGAAACCTTGTTCAGCAAGGACTGAGTAGGTTCAGTTTCATTTCAAGCCTTTCTAGAATGCTTCTCAGCAGAACTGACCTTCCAGTCACAGATTCAAATGATCTGAAACCTCTCTGGAGAGGAACACTACACACCACAGCAAATGTGCACTTTCTGCTTTCTTCTCGGTACCTTCTGACACCAAAAAAGGGACAAGATCTTCAGTCTATGGGTGGAGACTGTCCAGATGCATCCAACTGCCTCAGTAAAGGACTGTGACAAATGCCTGCCAGGTCCAAGTCTTCGTCCCTGTGCTTCTCCCAAAGAGAGCACATTAGAGGTAACAAATGTAGACTTCAAGGTCAGGCTGGACAGGCTTTGAGCAATCAGATCTAGTTGAAGATATCCTCACTTATTGCAGCAGGGTTGGACTAGATTACATCTAAAGGTGCTTTTCAACACAAATCATTCTATGGTTCTATGATTCTGTAAATCTTCCCGAAAGGCTTTGTGTTTTATTACTTGCTGTGGGGTGGGGGAAGGAATTTTTCTGTAGCTGCAAACCCTTTCTACATATTCTTTTGCAAGACTTTGCTGCTTGTTGCAAACATGCTGCTGCTGAAACAGAAACAAATCAAAACCAAAAAACCCACTTTGTGTTTACCTCAAGCCTCCTTACTAAAAGCTTCTTTTCACTTGCGTAGTTGTTTTAGGCAGATCTTACCCGAGGTCACAGCCCTTTCAGGCTCAGCTGTCCTGTTCCACGAGAAGCTGAACTGTATATTCACAGAGAGACCGTGGCAGAGGCAGTCTGTGTCAGTGACTGCTTGCCCTGCAGCTCTGCCCACATCTTCCCTGTACCAAACACGTTGGTTGTCTGGGCTGGCTGGAGCAGACAATCAGTCAGATTTATCTTTAGAAGATGGTGTTTCCTGTGAAGCAGACAGCTAAAATATGTGAAACTGTACATACCTGGTTAGTTTTTCACTAGTGCATGGAATGTCTTTGATGAAGAAGTTATTGATTTTATAGTATCTTCTCTCTGAAGAATAAAATGAAGACCAAGGAGGATTTTCATAGGCACAAACCCGAACTTAAAGGCAACAAAAGCGTTAGGTTTCTCACAGTTTTGTACAACCAGCCTTTTTAACATTATTGTTAAGAGAAATTAATAAAATGAAGTACTCATTTGAATTTTTGAAATGCATCGGTAATACTATAAGCTAGAAGTTTAAATAAAAGGTTATTAATAAAATAATTTGCATTTGAATTGTTTCTTACGATTCAGTAGATGAATTGTATTGACTTATGGATTTTGCATTATTTCTTATGAACATCCTTCTGAATATTTTTAAATTTTCAGGCATGAATTGCTAATTATAGCTAAAGAATTACTTTATGAAAAAATTGATTATTTTTTCCCGTACAAAAGTAGGGATAATTTACTAGATGCAAGAAATTTAGCCTTATTTAGAGATTAAGAGGGAGGAAAAAAAGAAGAAATAAAACCAGTCCATCTGCTTTCATCCATCTGTTAAAGTACTATTATATCTGTGAATAAGTGTAGTGCTATCACCATGAACATGAGAAGAGAGTCTGCTTCAAAAAACAAGGAATAGCAAGTCAGCTTTTCAGATCGACACATGACATACTAAAGGAAACTGAATGTAAATGCATTTGTATTTTCATTACTTAAAATCAAAAGATGTAATTTCAAAATGAAATTATGTTTCAATGTAACTGAAATTTTTTATAAAATTACCTTTATGTAGACATGGAAATACGATAGAAGAGTACCGTGACAGTTACCCTTGTGTCTATTGCCTTGTTTAATGATCCTTGCCCATTAGCATTTTCCAAGCCAATGCCACAGCCTTTTATCATTTGAGTTAAGCATGGATCCAGTGTACCTAAGCACATGCAGTGTTTCAGAACTGAATCTTGCCTCTTTCTTGCAAAGGCTTTGTAAACTAAATCCCTCTAGAGGGAGCAAATTAGGGATGCACATCAAGTTAGTTGTCAAAGGTAGTATAGATACACAAACTTTGTCTGTATGTGGGGTAGTTATAAAACCATATACACTGACTTTTTGAACACACCCGAAGAAAGCTAGATGAGCCTGAAAAGGCAAGGTGAGAGTCCCTAGCCAGTGCATGAAACCAGAAGCACCAAATCTATGTTTCACAGCAGAAATAGTAATTTTCACAGAGTAAGCAAATGTCCTGTGTGTTGTCATAAACTGTCACAAATAGTAGTGAAGAAGAAAGCTTAACAGAATTCAAAATAGGATAAGAGATACTGAAAAAATATCAGTTACAATGATAAGAAATGGAGAGAAAAATACCAAAAATGTCTGAGAAGTCCATGCTTCTGTGCACAGCAGTGTCTTACCATCTGCCACAAGGAATGGTCCCACTGGGTCTGAATTAATATTATTGAAATAGTGTTACTCTATCCTACTGCTCCTATGAAAATGCTGAAAGTGCCCCAGCAGTCCCCTTCTCACAGACCAGTTTTAATTCTTAGCCTTACAAGGGATATTTATTACTCATCTGCTTCACTCAGATGCCACCTTCAGGCGAGTTGGCAGGTAATTTACAAAGAGCATTTAGGCACAACGCTACGTGTGTTCCCTGCCAATGGGAAAGTCGAAGCCACCACTTAAATACATGTTTACGGACCTGAGACATTACAGCATTGCTTTAAGTTTAAAATTAAGCGTTATTATATGAGGATGTAATAAGTGTCTCTTAACTCACCCTTCTTTAGCACCCGCTAAAGCCAAAGAAAAAGCCAGAAGTTCTGACATGTCTTCAGGTAAGTCTGATGCTTTGGATATTGTTTAAGCCAATCCTGCTAAGCTGTGCATAGCACTGCCTAGCATATTTTTGAAGGTTTGTTACCACGTGAGGCACGGTATTGGAAATAATAGCAAATGCTTAAATGCAACTGTTTAAGCCTGATTTAAACCTACATACCGCAAATCACCTCTTAAGTTTTTACTAACAGTGGCCTGAACACAAAAAAATGTCTCTTGACCCCAAGCAACAAAATCTAAGGAAAACAGAAGGAAACAGATATTGAAGGAATTGAATTATTTAGTTTGAATTTCTTTTTCCTCTAGAAAGACCCATGAAAAACATATATAAGATTTGTCACGCTTTGTGATTTTTCCCTTTTTTTAGCTGTGGTATCTCTGGAAACCATGTGGCACAGTGTCCCATCTCCACTTTTCTGTGTTAGTCACTGATAGATCAGCCTCAAAATGGTTTTAAAAGCATTCCCACAAACACCAGAGGCCTAATAATCTTTGACGAGAGCTTTAAGTATTTTATGTTACACCTATTTTGGTGATCATCGATTCCAGAAAAGAAATATTTTTCATTTTGCTTTTTGGAGGTTTTGTTTTGCTCATGCCAGTTCAGTCACTTGAGGAAAAAAAATCAAACAATTTTGTTGAATTCTGTAGGATTTAAAGCTTTCTAACAACATTTTGTCAGTGATTTGGCTGTTTCTATAAAAGGCACTTTTTTTCATTTTTTTCTTTCTTCGAAATATCAGTTCCCACATGAAGACTAAGCCCTTGGCCAGCTGTCCTACTTTTCATTGTGTTAGGCAGCGTGTCTTGGATAGCACTCTTACTCCAAGCTCACTCCACAGATGCAAGTCAAAAGGTTTGTTTTATAGATTCCTGTTTTCCATCTGCATCACTGCCACTCCTCAGAGTCCTTCTCTTTTCCTGCTCCAACTAATTTCTTGGTTTTGCACTTGAACAAATCTTGGTCATCTTCTTATTCCATCAAAATATAGCCTTTTATGTCATACTGATCTGCAGTGAAATTTGCAGCTGAAGAGCTAATAAAGTGAAGCACCAAATTAAATACCTCAGGAAAAATTACTAAAAAATTATTTATGGTTTGCATAAATTCTCACCTGTAAAGAAAAAGGAAATTAGCTAAGCAAGCAAACAACAATTACAGATTACTGCAGTAATGCAGTATTTTAATTTTCTTAATGCCCATTTGATTTAAATATCTCATTGTATACAGCCTAGGTATTTAAATGTTCACATTTTAGTGAATATTAGTATCAATATTGTATTAAAAGTTTTGCCAAAAAAAAAGAAGAGAAATTTTAATAGATGCTTCAGGCTCTCTTCTATTTGGAAAAGTGTTCAGATGGGGTAATTTTCCTTCTGGTGACTTTTTAAAATAGAAGTGAATTTGTAAATACTCAGAAGAGATTTATGGCCTATGCAGCTTTCAGGCTCCAGATTAGAACAGGCTGCAAAGTCTTGTGATGAATTAAAAAGACTTTTAGTAGCTCCATTTTGGCACTACACAAATGTAATCCACTAAATCTATGCCTTTACACTGAAAAACCCAACCGAGATATGTTTCAAAGTCTGTGGATATTTTGGTGTATAACAGCAAGCTTGGCTAACCTCTGTTTATTTAATGGACATTCTAGATATCACAGCAATTAGCTTCCTAAAAGTTCATTGATCAATTCAGTATAAGTGTAATCAATACAAAATTACACACACAGACACAAAAAGGAAAATATTAAAAGTTCATTGAGATGGAGGAGAACAACTCCTTCTGCCAGATTTTTGCAATCTAGGCTTGGCAGATTTTTTCTCTATCATTTGAAAACAAAAACTGATTTTAAAAATTTCCAAGAATTTCTCAAGCAGAATGAAGTAAACGACAAACATGGACATTGTGTTTAAGTATGATCCAGTCCTATCCAGTTGAGCAGAGTTTGAAGAATCTTTCTGTGGTGTGAAATAAGTTACTCTGAAGACTATCCGAATTTACCAGCAACAGGCTAAAAAGACTAAGCAAAGTCATTGATGTGAATTGAAAGTACAGACAGTATTTTAGAGACTGTGCTTCAAACCTCCCAATTAGGCTAGAAATTATAGTTAATTTCTGTCTAGTTTTCAGAAGTTTAATGCTTCCTGGTGAGGTATTTGATGCTGTGTTTACAGGATTTTTCCATTCTCAAGAAATCCTGCTGTTTTCTTCTAGTATTTTAATAAAAACCAACAGCACATAATGCATAATACAATTAATTTAATTTTCACTAATGGTAGCCTTCCATATTAACCAGTATCCAGCCCTTTTATTTTATGCAGCCCTGCTGTGCTCTGAAATATGTTATGTATGTGTGTAAGAAATAGACCAATAAAACAGGGAATTGAATTTCCATAAATATCTGGCATAATTAGGATTTCAAATAAAACATATGCTATATTACAATGGCACTTGTTTGATGGATATATTAGTAATTAAAAAAATCAAATTTCTAAAAAGACTTATTGTGGAAGACTATCATTGAAATAATAACAGCAGTGAAAGAAGATGTTTTCTCTCGTTCAGAATGCAGTATTTGAGAGCAAGAGAGGCTTGAGATCTTAACCTGTGTCTAAATAACAGGCTTTTGGCTGCTTTTGAATAAAGTTTAGTCTTGATTTTATTTTTCTTCTTGTGGAAGAAAACCAAGAGTTGGAACATCACTCTTTTCCATTAAACCAGAATTCTGCTTTTCTGAAAAGGCTATTTGAAAGTGGTCTTGGAAATTGTTTTCCAAATTGAAAAATCTTTTCAAAATTTAATTTCAAATTATCAAGTTAAAAAGACAGTCGATTCTATCAAATTTACCTAAACCAAACAAAATTTATCTAAAATCAATGGTTTTCTTTTCCTTTCTTCCTCCTCCCAAATTGTGTTTAAACTTCTTTTCAGCCTCAATCAAAATATTTCATAAAATCATGGTAATGAATGGTTTGCATTGGAAGGGACTTTAACAATTCTGCTCCAACTCCCCTGCTATGGGCAGTGATGCCACTAGACCAGTTTGCACAAAGCCCCATCCAAACTGGCCTTGAACACTTCCAGGGCTGGGGCATCCACAGCTTCTCTGAGGAACCTGTGCCAGGGTTTCACCACCCTCACAGTAAAGAATTTCTTCTTAACATCTAATCTAAATCTCTCTTCTTTGCAATTAAAACCATTCCCTCCTTGTGCTATTTCCGTGCTTTCTATTTGACTGCTTCTCTACAGTTTCCATTCTTTTCATCCTATAACAGTGGCAAAGTAGAAAAAAATATATATTCAATTGAAATTACATACTCTTCTACTTTGAGTAAAGGGGAATACTTGACAAGAGGAATATTTTATGTATTTCCTCCCCGTCACACTGAGATTTCGGGACAATCACATCAATCAGCTCTTTATCTTACCTCACCTCCAGCCCATTGCCTAATAGAATAGTGCATAACAGAAGGCACCACTCATTGTTACTCAGCTATCACAGTCTGCACCTAGGGGTTTGAACAAATCTCGCCCTGATCCTTCACTTACTTTGACCTCAGTCTGATAGTCACCTATCACTTTGGTCTGCAGGAGTCTGCAGGTCATCATATCCTCTTCCCTGACTAAGGCTCTGAACCCTGTCTAGAAAACAGCAGGAAAGGACTCACACTTCTGAATCTTTCAGTTTCAGACCTGATACGCTGACAGGAAGGCTCCATTCCTTCCTTCAGTACTAATATCCCTTTACTTTTAAGACAGACAGATTTTTATGAGTTGATTCTTGTTCTTATTCTGCACACGTATATGTGATTCAAGATATCCTTCAGCAACTCAGAAATGAGTTGACAATCCTCTCTGTCCCATCCCTGAGGAAGTATCCTTCTAGTGAGACAAGAAATGGGAACATATGCTTCTACCTTGCTTCCCTAGTTGATGGCTCAGCAGCTTCATTTCATCCACCTTCACCAGTGGCAAATCTAATTGAGCAGGCATTCAAATGGTGCAGTGAGATGTGGGATGACAAATCATACAGGCAACGTGTAGTTTACACAGTGCAGCAAGGAGGTCAGCTGGGTGCTCAGCCACACATCTCTCAGGGCCCTTAGAAAATGTCAGAAGATTGTCTCTGAGTAAATCATGAGCAAAGCAACTGGAGTGGCAAGCTGCACTGTGGCAGTTAACGGGTCATTGTAATCACTTATGTTTATCTGCTATTTTCAATTTCCTTTTACAGGGCAGAAAAGAACAACTTTACAGATGATTATGTTGCCGTCAACCTAAATGTATTCCAGCAATCAGCTCAAATAAAAATGCACTGAAAGTGAGACCAAGTGACTTGACTTTCTTCCTGAAACCAAAATAACCCTGAAACCTCCAGGCAGCTGATACCTCACCTTGGGGAATCTCTGATTCTACAAAAATAAGCCTGGGGGTTGGTTCTGCCTCTAAAGTTCAGGAGATACCTCTCTGGTATATGTGCAGAATTACCCAGCAATAACACTGCTGAACAAGTAGCCAGCATATTTAAACAAGCTGGAGAGCCACAAAGGGATCTTTTCTCTCCCAGAAGGGTTCTGTCTAGAATAGCCTGCCTCAATATTTGTTGGAGCACTAATCCAAAAAATTTCTACATACCTCCTCTGCTTGATTTACTGTTACGCCTCCCAGATTCCCAGCACACATATAAAAAATGTGGTTATATGACATGTTGTTTCTCTAACAACACATTGCTACTCTTTCTCCAGCCGTGGGACTTTGAAGAAAGAAATTGAACTTTCCTTATAACCTCTGGGTTTAGGGACCCACTCATAGCACTGAGCATCCTGCCCTGGCTGGCGTGGCTTTGAACTGGGGCTGGGTTGTCTCCAGAGCTGCCTCTCAACCTCAGCCATTTGGGGCTTGCAAAATAGAGACGACCTAGTTTCATGCCTCTGGTTTGAAGATTATCTCCATGTTTTGCAATAGGAAGATGCAGTTTTAACTGCCACATCAGGACCCACCTGCCATGCCATGGTCATCAGAAATCATAAGCAGACTTGTTCGTAAATAGACCTCCAGATCACCGAACATTTTAGGGTGAATGTTAAAGTGAATCAAAATTTTTCTTCTTTTTTTTTTGTAGCAGTCACACCTGTCTTGTCTTCATAGGGTTAGCATGCAAATAGGTACCTTTCATCTAACCATTTGGGTTTGGCTCTCTTAAATGACTTCCTGTTATTTAGTCTACAATCAATGTATTACATGAATTTTATTTTAGGCACATCCAGTATTTCAAGATGGAGACTGATTAGTTTAAGGTTAATTTGCAACACCAAGGAGATGATAAATTAAACGTGAGCTAGACTAGGCTCCATATGCATGACTCATTTTCCACCAAAGTGGGTCTCAGTGTGAATGGAAGATTTTCTCCCATGTATCCCTTTAAAAGGACACAGTAAGCATTAGCTTGTGCTCTTGGATTACCTCTCCTGTGGGGGGGCAGAGAGAGAGAGAGAGAGAGAGAGAGAGAGAGAGAGAAGGGGGACAAAGAGAATTTTCTAACCCTTATTCTGAAGATGACAACCAAAAATAAGGGCAGTATTTCAGTCTGTTATACCCTTAAAACATATTCTTCTAACACAAGGGCTAGCATTATTAAACTGATGAAATACAATTCAGCTATTTCCTTAGTATGTCCATGAGCCTTGGCATTTTCTCTTCCATTTTCCTTGACAGATATCATAAGTAAAATGGAAATCTTGAGGTCAGCAATTCAGTTTCCCACATCCCTCATGTTTTCTTCTATATTGTCTCCAAGAAAGAGCTTTGGGAAACCTTCCTTCTCTGTTGGTCAATTGCTTCATACAATAAAGGTTTCTTCAGAGTCAGTTAGGACCTTCCTTCTCCGCTTTCTGGTCATCCCAAGAAAGATTCTGTGGTCCAATAAAGAAAGAATTACTGACATATCTTATTCATTAGCATAATCTAAGAAAGGGCTCTATTTCAGTCTACTAAACCTATTTTTTTTCTACAGCTGATCTCTTAAAATTCTCCACTTTTATACTCAAAGAAAAAAATACCTGTAAAAATAAAAGAGACAGTCCTTTAAACGTTCTTGAGGTGCAGCAAATTCCTACACTTAACAGCATATTTTCTTAAGACAAAACAACGTTTACCACTTTTAACTAAGTTAATTGCATCTTTAAGATATGTACCTCTAAACGTGACCTGACATCTAACTTATTCTAATTTTATTGTTTAACCTGGTTTAAAATTTGGGAAATGTTCATCTGTATGTCCAATTTCATTCCTAATGGATTTTGTTTACCAGTATCATGGGAGGTGTATATTGTCTCAAATGATCAATATGGGCAATATTTTCAAGCACCCCTACACCTGACCTTTAATGAGATATAATTCACCTCCTGTTTATTTAGACTCTCAATATTTATGCATAGTCTTCTTTCTTATTGAGTTATTTATATTCATGGTGGTGCAGTTTCTTCTTTCTAGGATGTACCACCTTGATGCATTTATTGATTTCCTCTAGATGATTTGATTAGTAAATCACTTATTTCCTCACTTCAGCCTTTCTTAATTTTCTGTCTCCCCTGATAAGTGTTTAATTATAGCTAATACTTCCATTTCCTTGCTATCCATTAAATTGTCTTCATTTCCTCTTTCTTGTTCCATGTTCCATTTGCTCCCCTAATTTAAATTTTTGACCGCCTCTAAGCTATGATATCTATTTTAGTCTTCAAACTTCCCACCTCTCCCTTCCGGAAAAAACTTCATCCTACTGAATACCTGTTGTGCTTTTTTAGGAACCTGCTAACTTCTTTCACCATGGTAGCTACTAATATGGTTAAGCAAGCTGCCATTAAGGGGAATAAAATTCTTCTTCCCCTAATTCTGAGCAGGCATTACCAGTTCAGCACACAAACCTTTTCCTGGGACATAATAGTTAGTGCCAGGATCTATTAATGTAAACCAGGACTGATTTCATACCTAGCTTTCAATACCTCTTCTAGATCTCTCCAGTCTAAAAGAGCAGGAAGCTATCTACAAACACACTGTAAACCCCTGAATTTCTGGTGGCTTCTCCCATCATCAGGAAGTCACTGTCAAGTCTCTTCACATGAAGGTATTCCCACTACAGAGAAGCTGTCTCACAAATACAAGATATTTTAGCTCCTCTAAGAGAGAACATGTCCTTTTCCTCCCTTAAGACCCATAGAAATTGTATTGAGTAGTTATCTACGTGCTTTAGTGTTTGCAAAGAACATAGGATAAGCAAATATTAGTAATTAATTTTCATGTCCAGAATTAGACAATAAAGTTACAAAGGTTTAATGAATAGTTTCACAAAAATAAAACAAGCTGCAAGCTTTCATCAGTATCAGTGTTAGATCTCTACTTTCTTGTCATCTAACAGATCTCTCCCTTGTCGTCTAACCACAAGTTTATCTGTGTGTCTGCTCTTACATAAACCTTAGGTCTGACACACTAAATAGGTACTGCAATCCGAGGACACAGGTAAATTCTAAATCTAAATCTCTCCCTGCATTTTTTTCCAGATTTGTCCTTTTTCATAGCATCAAGATTATTGAGAGCAGAAATCAGTCAAGACTTCGAACGTAGCATTTTCCTCAGGAAAAGTTCCTCATATACCCATAAATTAAGAAAACATTATTGTCTAAGTGAATCCATCTATAACCAGATATAAGCAGTTCATCAGTCTTCTGAGAGCAAAATGGTCTTTCCCTCCTCGCAGAGAGAGATTGAGATCTCAGGATGAAAGGAGGACATTATCCACCAACCTATTGATAAATTGTAAGTCTACTTTACATGCCTATATATATATATATATATATATATATATATATGAGATTATGTGTGCATTTTTTAATTGAGCTATAGACAATAGTAATTAAGCACATTTTCAGATTAATGACTTCCTGACCCTGGTTTGAAGCCTGCTATGACAGACAACTCACATTTTCCTACAAACCAGTATCTATTCTGTTTCACTTGTCTATGGCCAGAGAAGCAATGCTTTTGTTATCCTCTCATTGGCCAGTCAGCTGCTGCAGAAGGAGAGTTTCTCCAACTCCTTCCTCGCTAGTCAAATCACAGAATATTCGAGATGGAAGAGACCTGCAAGGATCATCAAGTCCTAGTCTTAAGTGAATGGCCCATATGGGAATGAAACCCATGACCCTGGTTTTATTTCTGTGCTCTAACCAGCTGAGCTAATCTCATGGTGCATTTTTTCACACCTGCCTGTTTCTGTCCAGTTACAGGGCCCAAAATCTCTAATATGTACTTAGATATCTGCCTTCTTTCTGGTACCAAACACAAGTCATTTCCAAGCAGTTAGAGAGGAAAATATTGCTCAGCCTTGTCTTAGAGAATCAGACACTGTAAATATTCATGGTGCCAAGAAATGCTGCCAACCAGAGATGAGTGAAATGATTTTTTACGTAAAATAACTGATAGCTATAGCCCATGACAAGAGGAGAATTTTCTGCTACTCCAGCTGTCATCCCAAATGGGAATTTCATTTATTACCTATCTTCTTTATTTTGTAACTTTACACTTGCAATAAGAAAACCAAAAGTAGTTACAAGCAATTAACATTTACTTTACTTGATTCTGAAAGTTTGGTCACACTTGCCAATTTAATCTGCACATAAACTGATGGCCTGGCAAAATTGGCCTTTGAAAAAAAACCATATGGTAGAGTTAATCACTGTGAAATCCTCAAGGCTTTGCAAAACATTGGAAAGGCATCCAAGCAAGCTGTTCAGCAACATTAAATCTTAGCAGCTATATGTTAGGTACCAAAGTCATATTCCCACATTTTATATCATCTTAAGCTAAAAATCATCTGTCACTGATATTGAGAAAAAGTTATTCTGTATTATTCTCTATTTGAATTACTGTCAAGTCTTTTTATTTGTTATGAATAATAAATTGGCTTATAGAGAATTGTTTCTGCGTATTTATTCACAAATAACTATTTAACTTTATATATAAAATGCTTACTATGAAATTATTGCTTCCTGAATTTCTCAGGGTATTTCTATGGTGACTAATTTTCCTCTTGATAATTCTGGTAAAGATAAAGTATGTATGTAAGGCTCTTGCACTGCATTAGAATACAAACATGCCTATGTAGATACTGGACTGAACTGGTTCTTCTGAATCTTCTGCAAAAACACTCATAAAAACCTAAGACAAACTGTTGTCAGGTCTATACTGATAACAGTGTCATGTGAAATCTTCTTCTAAGATGCATTTTCTTAGGGTAGTAGCAGATTTCTTATCCCAAACTTTTATTCTTTTTATCACCATCTAAGAGAGAAATGTTGGTTGCTTCCAATTTAAGCATTAATCATAAAAGCAGAAGGTATGGGTATTACCAGTCTAATTTTTAAGGTGGGGTAATTATATTTTGCAGCTTCTTAAGGACTGAACAACACGTGATTGAACAACTCAGACTCCAGGCCTACAAATTCAACTTTTTCAGAATCCTTCTCAAGCTTTCCTGCATCACTTCACAGAGATGATATGAAATCCATGCACAATCTACATTTTCTCACTTCTCACAAATCAGATGATTACAGTTTGAAAACACAGCTACAGAGTTAACTCTTTTTTTAAGGAGTTCTCTGCTGGCAGCTGGAATTGGAATTAAATAAAGGAAAAAAAAATAGTCTGGGTAGGTTTTGGCCGTTTTAGTAAACAGCATCCAAAAGCCAAAAACTTATGTTGGCTAGTAACCAGGTAATTTGCTTCCCTAGTGATGGGTCTAGAGGCAACGAACACAAACTGGAACTCAGGAGGTTCCTTCTGAACAAGAAAAAACATTTTTTGACTGTGCAGATGACCAAGGAGACTCACAGGCTGATCAGAGAGGTTTTGGAGATTCCGTCTCTGGAGAGAATCAAAAGCTGACTGGACACAGTCCTAATTCTAGGTCACCCTGCTTGAGTCAGAGATTGGACCAGATGCTCTCTAGAGGTCCCTTCCAAACTCAACCACTCTGTGATTGTGGGAACCATTAAAGAATTAAATATAATTTTTTCTAGCCTGTGGCCATTCTCCCATTTCTCAATTCTGCATGAAACATTTCAGTTTAGATTTCTCCTGAAAGTCCTGAACTTTCCTTGTTTTTCTTTTCTAAAGGTGACTGGAAAATTTGTACCTGTCACACAAACAGAATTATAATTTCAAAGTTACATATATTTCCCTGCACCTGAAACACAGAATACAAAATCTTCAAGCAGAAAGGAAGCTACTGACCAAACCTACAGCCTGGCTAACAAGATTTTTAGAGAAAATAATTATTCACAAATTCTGAAAAGTCACTATTCAGCTGACTATGTTAGAAAAAGTTCCTAGAACACATTTCAGTTATTTGTCCAGTTCGATGTAATAACTGAAAGCTGCTTCCATTAGTCAGTGAACTTTTATACAGTTTGATAGACCTTACCATTAAGCGTTTTTTCTAGCGTTCAGCCCAGATTGCCCTTTGCTCCATTTCTTTCCATTGGTGTTAATTAAAAGCATTTATAGCCACCAACAGTTTTTCTTCCTTCCTGGTGCACACAGTCATTTAATAACTGTATAATGATTTGGGCTCATTTGCATAATGTTCAGTAAGTCTTTGCTCTATCAGAAATCCCACTGACTTCAACAGGCTGTAATTATTGAACCAAATCTTCCATCATGACATTCACTCCTAATACCAAACAGTTCAGGAACTGCATTTAAATCGTGGGAATTAACTCAGAGTGGCTCATTTTGGGATCAAGTCTGCAGGAGTTTTATCTTGTGGTTGAAGATGAGAAGAAGACGGACACCTTGCAGAAGAGAGAGCTGAAGTGCCACATTTATCAACTTCTAAGTAAACAGCGTGATGTTTGGAAGTCCCTGATAAAGTGCTGCTGCATACAGCAGTTTTCCATCTTGGAGTCCTGAAGCAGATTTAAGTTTTGTGTCAGATGCTGCTACTGATACTCTATTAGCCTGGTCTGGAAATAATGGTTGATATCCAACCGTTAGGTTTTATGACTTTAACACTCACAATAGCTGGGAAAACATTTTAAGCAATGTAATTAACGTAATTTGATAGTCTAAATGCTAAAATCTAAACAACTGAAGATTCAACATCAGTTTAATCAGGTCTCAGACCTACATTGTGCATGTCTGTAATTATATACTGAATTCAATGGCCATTTATTATATCAGGTGCTACTTAGAACTCATGAAATCTTCGCACTTTTGAATTGATATGCCTAATTGAAGTTAAAAACTATTGCATGAAGTGTTGTTAAAAACAGCAATAACCATTTCATTTGTTGAAATATTCACATTAAGAACGATAAAGGAAATCCATCAAATATCACAGAATGTTTAATCACTTAAAAAGAAAAAAAAGACAAAAATCATTTTTAAAAAAGGCACTCTTTATATGCTATAGATAGAATTATGAAAAACTATACTAGGATTTACCACGCACAGAGAGAAAGCAGAAATTTATCAACACATTTAAAAAGCATCATTAAATGGGAACTCAATAAATTATTTTTTTTCCTGTTTCCTGAGAAAAGCCTCACGGGGTAGTAAATCTCATCTATCTGGAAGCAGCAAGCCTATAGGCTGAAATTACCTACAAGATGATATGAACTGTTGTGTTTTTAACACCAGAAAAATGGCACTTCCATCTAATAAGGCAGTTTTGAGGAATTTGTAAAATCAAAACTGCATCATTAGTAACCTTAATGAGTGCTGAATTTTTTTCCTGAGCTGTAGCCAAAGTCAAATTGAATTTCCAGACAAACCATTTCTAGCAAGTCAGTATCTAAGGAACAACCATGCTATCAAGGCAGTAGAGCAAAGTGGAGGTAATTAGCCTTCACAAGCAGGGGTCCCAATAAGGCTTACTCATTATTCAAGGAAACGAACAATTAGACGTGTATGACCTGATAGGTGTACACATGACACAGCTTTCCACTTGAAAGACACTCCTCTGATGAAGGAATCCCATCCATCTTGTAGACTTTAGGGAAGGAAGCTTAAGAATTGTTTACTTGCCTTTAAAAACCAGAGAAGCTGGTACACTTAGGACTTGCTGAGAGAATTCTGTTCTAGACAAAGTTTTACAGAAATACTGCAAATAAAAAAAAAAAGATTCCTCTAAGTTTTCTTCAAAACACAGTCCTGAAATTCAGCTCTCAAACTGACAGTTGTTGTAATAGATATCATCGCACCATCTCTTAAAAGAAAAGACCAAGTGATCAGTATTTGGGACCAAGTGTATTCAAAAGCTTGATCCACATTTTGAAATTCGTGATCAATATAGAATCATTTCAGTGTGCCACAGCTGCAGTAAGCATTTGACAACTTCACAACAGTCTTAGATGACAAAAAAAAAAATTGATATGCAACTTAGAGTCCAATGGTCAGAAAAGAGGTGTCTGAAGTAAACAAATAGATCTGGTTTTTGCCTGTAAGCCAGAATTTTGTTATCACATAGTCAGAGACAACCTGGCACAGGCATTCCATTTAAAACTTCAAATCATGTATATTTTTATCCTATCATGTTCTTGTTTTCACATGTCATTCTTCTTTCAGTAACCAACCTCTTAGTCTTTAATCAAGCTTCTTAATTCCTCTGGAAATCAATGTCTAGGAAAATGATTTTGCATTTTAAAACTGACACATGGAAAAATGTTAAAGCTTCCTTCTGGCACTTTATTCAAAAAATATTAAAGAATATCACAGCTTTCTTCATGCCATCTCCACTTTTCTCAGTAAAAGCAAGCTGTGCTAGACTGACAAATTATAGATAGTGCCTTTATAAGTGATCTACTGTAGCAAGCATAAAAATACAATTAGAATAAAATATTTGAACACATTCCTTCGTCTAAGGATGATAAACTGCAAAATCTCTTCATCTGTCCAGTAGACATCTATATCTCCCATGCAGTTGTATCTGAAAATTATTTCCTTCAAGATTAATCTGACTACATTATGCATTGTTCAAACTCAAACCTTTAAACTTGAGTTTGTGCTTCAAAGTATAAAATAAATGTTGTCCTTCAGAATTATTCAGATATTGAGAAGTTCATCTATGAGAAGATGAGTCTTCCTATTAGAATTTCTGAACATTAGTTTTCCATCAAGCAGACCTCTTAACCACCTCTGAGTTTTCTGTTGATTACAGCATTATGCCACATTTCACAAGTAACTTATTTTATTCTGTCAATATTTACCTGTGACACCATTCAAGCTTTCCAGTATTTACTCAAGATCTTAACTTTTCTGGGAACAGAGACAGAATGTTTACTAGCTCAAAATCTTTGACATAGGTTACTAGTCAAAATAAATATATGCAAAAAAAATTAAAGAGTAGTGTTTACCTTTGGTGTCAAAATGAATGCAAGACTTCTCTGGTTTAAGCTCGTTTCAAAAGGTTATGTGCATTTTCAGAGTTCTCAAAAGGTGCAATGACTTAATAGTAATAAAAGGAGCCAACTGGAAAACTATGTCCTTCTTTCCTATGGAAAATATTTGTTTTATTTGTTTTCTGGAGAAGAATACGTATTTTAAATGAAAGATGGATTTCCTAAAGAAAAAGAAAGATAATAAAATGTGGAAGAAATGTAAAATTTGTAGGAAACCAGTAAAAGTATGGATTGGCAATGGCTGGTAATTAAAGGTGAATTATTTGGTGGGATGAAGGAGAACACTGGAAAGAAAAATATTTGCCTGAAGAGACTTCCCTACCAGAATTCCTGAAGGGTGGGAGTTGGGATGGATCTGACTATTTTCATCTGTACTTTTTTGTACAAGGCATGCACCATGTTATTTTGATGTCAGTGGTATTTGCTGACAAACCTGTGCTAGGAGCACTGTCAATACAGAAGGAAATATTCTGTAGGAAAATTTAAGGGCACTCAATAGTTAATTACATTTTTGTCACTGCTATAAATGCCCACAAGTTTAAGGTAACTGAGAATGACCTGGATATGGCAGGCAATTTCCAACCACAAGTCAGTATTATGATCAACCTGTGAAAAAAGACAGATGTTGTTCCGAGTCGCTTCCAATGAGTCAGAAAATCATGAAGTTCAACATGTGATGTACATTCAAATTACTATATACGATGAGATCAGATAGATTCAAATGACTGAATTAATTGTAATTTTAAAATACAATGAGACCTATTAAAAGCCACAAAATCTCTCATAATTTTTGTGGCCAAATGATGAGAAACAAAAACTGCCAAATGTAGAGTGAGGAGCTAATATATTGAAGATACTATTTCCAATACCTACTCCCAGAAAAATTTTGGAAACACTACTGAGGGAAAACTTTCAGTTACAGCTCAGGCCACCATTGAGAAGGATTAAGCTGGAAAACGAAAAAGAATCACAAGAAAAGCAAAGCTGGATTTTCTGGGGGAATTTTTTATTTATTGGTGGGGGGAGGTTGTTGTTTGTAAGCAGAGACTGTAGGAAAAATGAAGTGCAAGTTTTTAGTAGGCAGCTAAGAAACAATTTCCTAAGATCAGTTACTATACAGAACATTACATGTTCAGATTTTATCATTGCCCAGAGTATTGCAAAATTAAATTCCCTGGAACATATTAACTTATTTGGAGTTATATGAGAAAAGAAAACCAAGGTATTGCATGTTTTTTGAACAATGGTATATTACAGAAATTGGTTGCCTTTGGGAAACATTCTGTCAGAAATTCTTCTAATATTCAATAACATCAGGTGGGGAACAAAACCTTTAGGGCAGGAACGGATCTGAGCTCAAAGCTACACTGTGAAAATCAAGAAACTGGATTTCACTGTGTAATGGCTTCACTGAGCCATTGTGATACAAAGTTTCCCAGATATCATCTCTTCCAACGCAGGCTCTCATTCCCACCATTTTAAAATAAGCAAAGGAAGCTCATTAAAGCAAAATCAATTGGATTTTAAGCATTTGATTCATCTCTTTTAGAAGAATACCATGTGGAACAATTTTTGCAACAGATTCGAACGTGGCAATATGCCCACTTCTGACCTAAACAAAGTCTGGGCATCTAATGTCACCTCAGAATAGGTGGTGTACTTTGGATATCAAAGAAGATAAGAGACAACACTTTCTCCAGCTGTTAAACACTAACCTAGTTTACACTCTTGGACTCCTTTCCTTCACTACTCTCATTTCACCATAATAACTTTAAAATCTGTGCGTGTCTGATAAACATTAAGCACTAGTTCAGTCAAATCCTTCATTTTTACCTGTTTCTCTATAGTGGCTGAATCCCCAAGTCTACCTCAGTTTAAGCATAGTCCTGTGGGACTTCTGACTGTGTATTGAAGGTAAAAAAAAGTGTCAATGAAGTTTTAGTGGCAGACCTTAGCTTTGAAGACATTTTTCTGAAACTACAAATAGTTCCATATACACCCGCTTACAAATTGTTTATTGATTTCTCTAATACTCTCATGAAATTTTTCAGACAATTTGAGTTAATGAACTTATTTCCAAAGAATCTGAAACTGTATTCAATATATGAGGCCGGACAAATAAGTCTTTTTCTTGCCTTCCACATTTCTTCTTTTTTAGGTGTCTAGAAACAGTCCTTTCAAAATATTTTCTTTTACCACAGTCTGATCAACAGAAACTAAGGCAGTAAGTAAATTTTGTAATTTTCAGATGACCTGAATCCACTTCAAACTAGTTTTTCAGCTGTATGAAACTAGGAGAGATGTTCAGATCTTACCCTGCAGTATCTCACTGTAACCAAAGCAGCATTCAAATGTAATTTTGTCATCTTCTGGTCATCCAGAAAGAAGAATAAAGGATCTTCAATCACCATTATGCTTATTATGAACAAAACCTCACTGGAGAGGGTAGAGGAGAAAGGGGATTTTTATGTTGGGTTGGAGCAGACAGCGCAAGACCTTGGGACAGAGGAATCAGGTCTCAAAAGCTGATGAGAAAAAAGGAAGCTTTCAAAGAATCTAGAAAGCTTTACTAGTTTATGCTCAAACAATAGCAAAGTATCAGAGACATATTTACTCTCCTAGCTGTAATCCGCTTTAGATTCGTCACACTGACTGGTTAGTCCAAGCTTGTTCCAGGACCAGATACTTCAACAGAAAGTGTAACACAGTACAACAGGGCCACGCTATAATCTAGGTGATTTTAGGTGAGTTAGTAATTTTTTAATATTTCTTTTAACATTTTTATTTCCTGCAGTAATAAATTCAGGAGAAATTCCTTTTAACAGTTCAAAAATCACTATTATTCTAGTGTCACTTATGTCCCTTTTACATCCTTCTATTGCTTTCTGAAAACAAATAAAATTATTTCACTTTAGCTTTCAACTTTAAATTGATTCATTGCCATAGTGCCGTTTCCTACCACCACCAGGATGCTTTGACTAAGGACTTTAGAAGGGAAAACAGCTGACAGCAGGAGACACCTGCAGTTCTAAACATTTGTAACATGCCCACTGAAATAATTTGGAGAAATATTATGCAAGAAGATGCTGTTGTGAAAAACTGTGATCCTCAGAAAGGAATGGCTGTCGTGTTGGAACCATCTCACTATCTCTGATGACAAGGTTAAGGAGATAGAGAATTCTGAAAAGAAAACTCTCTCAAAAAAATTAACAATAAGAAGGTTAAATAATACATTTAGTGGTTAGAACTACTAGCATCAAGAAGCCTTGCTTTTTGATAATGACACATGGCAAAGAGATACTGAAAGGTGATAAATAGAGTCTGAGATCTGTTCAAAACAAGTTTCTATCATCTCCTTCTTTTCTGCAGCTAAGTACCTCTGCTTAAGAGACAGAATTGTCCCTTCACATACCAAGGAACAAGTAGTTGAGGGCTAAGGTAGAAGAATGTACATGTATTTACTTTAATGTGGAATGGAAAATTAGTAGCAAAGTGAATCAGTGCAGGGAAACACACAGGCAAACCTGGAAATTTTACTTATAATGCACAGACTGTGATCTGGTTCATCTTATACTGAATACATTGGACTTTCAGACAACATTTATTCTTTCATGGAATCATTACCATTTATTTTTTTATTCTATTGAAATTGTTAAACTAAAACAACTGAATAAAATTGTTAAACTAAAACAACTGAAAAAAATCATATGTATATTAATAACATCTGTGAGCAACAATAAGGATATCTTCAAAATATTTCTTATGATATTTTCCTAGCGAATGCTTTGGATAAACAAGCAAAAGAGAAAAATAAGGTTACTTAAGTTCGTGATTTTCTGTGTCTGAAGTTATCTCTACTTCTGGACATAGCACAGACAGAATGAGAGCCTCCTTGTTTTACTTGGGTGACAGATTATTACGGTAAAACAAACGTAAAAACTGACTGAAAATGTCTGACGACAGCATAGGTGGATCGAGCTGTAGCACACGCACTTGTTTCCCTGTTTGTAACAAAGCACTTTACAAGTCAGTGAAGGAGAGACAAGGTGGAGAGCATTGTCCAGTGTTGAAACACATCACATCTCCTACAAAAAGGTTGTCTATCTCCACATTCTTCTGCATTTCCATTTCTCATGACTATATATGTCCTTATCTGTTTCCTTATCTGTATACAGTCACAAAATTCAATGGCTTCTTTTATGCTGAATCTTTTTTAAACTGGTTCTTCTGCTCACACTCCTAGGAAAAGCTCTCAAAACCTCACTTCACAAAGATTAGACAGTCTTTTGGGTATTCCAGATTTTTTTTCCATTTCTCCCTCATCCGAACTCCCTCCCTTCAGATGTGTTAGAATAGCCTTCAAAAGTACCATTATCCTTACTTCTCCTGGAAATAATCCTTCTCTCTGGATACGGTCTTACTCTGAAGCTCAGACCCATGACTGATTGACTGAACAGCTGGCTTGCACAACAGGAAAATTAAAAGCTCACATTTTCTTCTGCACTGTGTTCCACCTCCTGTGTGGGGGAAGAAAAAAAGAGAGGGGCAAAATCAATAACGAATTGTTTTGCAATTTGTTCAGATGCAGAGAATTTCTCTCCCAGCACCAGGAACAGCACTCAGAAACCATTTTTTAGTCAACATAATAAAGCTTGGCCTCATTATTCTGTCTCCATGGATTCGATGCTATTGGTATACTGGCATTGTTGCTGTGGCACCTGCAGCTTAAGAGGCTGATTTATAAGACCAGCTAGTTTAAAACATGAGAGGACACAGGATCTGTACTTTTTTCCTCAATACCATTTTTTAAATGTTTTTATGCTAATTATCCCTTGGCCAAAGCATTGCAACAAATTATTTTTTCCATTACACAGTGGTTCCCCGAACAGGGTGAGAGCTGCAGCCTTGCTTGTTTTCACCACAGAGCCCTCTCTGCTTTATGGAATTTCAATCTGTAAGGAAACTGCAGTCGCATGAGAGTCAAAGTTATTACTGTCTATCAAAAAAAAAAGGTTATTCAAAACCAATTACACTATTTTTGCTGTTAATGATCTTAATTCAAGGTTTCCATCAATGCTTATTAAAGTGTAGATACAAAATTCTTCCTATGGGCTCTTCAGTGGCCTTTTCGGAAGGTAAAGAACTTTGTAAAGATACAGGGATGTGCTTTGCTTCAAAGTTACAGTCAAAACTAAAGAAAAGCAATTAGCAGCTTTTTACTATCTGTCAGGTCTTTACATACCCTGACTTGAGCCACAAGAGATGGCCAAGTCTATTTGTCATTATCATTTTGTCTGTGTGTCTGTGGTTCTCCCAGTCTCCAGATTAACGCATTGTATTTGTCAGGCATTAGCTGTCTTCAGTGGATTTCAATGTACTTGTCTCAGAATTTAGTTAATTAGCTCAGGATGGTGGGGATGAGGAAACAAAAAATCCAAACAAACAAACAAAAAACCAAAATAATATTTAAAAAACCCAAAACAACAAAAAACAAACAAACAAACAAAAGAAACAAACAAGAAAACCTTGTGAGAATTTGTGAGAACCCTATATTTTATAGTATACTTTGTACATATATAGAGTATACTCTATATATATATATATATATACTTTATACATATTGTCCATTTTCGGTTATGTTCCTGATTCTGTCTTCATACTATAATTTTCCTGTAAACAAAGTACTGCCATTATAGTGAAGATTATCAATTGTTACTAAACAAAGAGTGAGTTATACACTTGAATAGTGTTGTGGGAGTAAGAATCAGTATTTAAGGTCAAAAAGTTGTCTGGTTTTTAAATTCTGGTTTTGGTTTTTGCTGCCATATATGTAAGTGAATTTTCACTATGATTAAATCAACCCAGAGAAAAACAAAAAATGAACCAGACCACATGAATTTCAGAGCAGGCAGACATAATCCTCTGATATCCCGCAGAACTCTGACCCAGTTATTAGGTACAGGAATTAACTTTGTACTTGTGGAGCCCCAGAATTTTCCAGATATTGCATTTATCAAAAAGTTGGACCTTATATTATGATCTTTTGAAGAGGATAACAGGACAATTTACCACCATTCACTCTTCTACTATGGGAACTTTGAAACCTGGGACACACCAAAAAGTTAAATATTTCTAAACATACCATATAAATACAAAGACACCTAAATGGAGCATGCCATTTTCTACAAAGCTTCTCAATAATTTATTAAATTCTTCTAAACTTGTTCAGAACTGTGAGAGCTTCAATGCAGAAATTGATCACCTCATTAAAGAAAAATGAGGATTTCCCTAGAACTCCCCATTCAAAACACAGATAACTTTAGAAGTAAATCAAACTTCCAACTTATATCAAGTTGTTCAGGGCCATGTCCAAGCAAATTTGAGCATCCCCATAGATGAAGTTTGTACAGTCTCTCTGGTCACCTGCTCCAGTGATTGACCTCTTTCATTGCCAAAATATTTTTCTCGCACACATCAGAAACTTACATTGCTGAAAATGGTGACCAAAGAGATGGAAATTCCTGAATGTCCCAGCTTCAAAAATCCTTCAGAGCACTGTGCTCTACTACTGCTAAACCTGTCATAACAGCTGAGAAAAGTTTTAATAAAAATTGAGAGAAGAGCCAGACAACTGGTTTGAGGGCACAGATGATAAATGTTTTCTCATTTGTTCTCTGGTGGGACCATACACAGACAATTGGGTAGCTACCAACAAGAGAGATGTGAGTAGAAATAGGCTTTTCAGTTTTTGACTGTTTGGCTCCAGAGAGTTTATGTTATCTATTTACCATGGCATTTTGTGAGGTCCAGCAGATGCCCCTCTAACCCCCTTAAGTTTTTAGCATGGTGAAATAATTCTTTGATGTGTATTAAAAGAGCTTTTTGCTGTGACACTGATTTCACAGACTAGTGTACAGCCAACGATGCAGCATGGATCAGTGAGAATTAGTCCTTGGCTCCCGATGCCCAGCCATAGAAATCAAGTCCCAAGAAATTCAGGCTATATGCCTAGCAAACACGCAAGCTAATGCACATTCAAAATTTCAGATTTTAAGGGAGTAGACAATAAATCTATATTGTATCTTCAGCCTAGATCAAAAGATCACCTGTAACACACACTCTAGAAGTATTTAGTGTGTCATGTATAACTATATTAGATACAAAGATAGACACAATACTGTAAGAAAATAGAAATTACATTGGTGTGGGTTGTAGAGATTTACTGTATTTTAATTTTGACTAAATTGGAAAAAAATATTAAATAGAAATAAAGAGAAAGTTATTCCAACTTTTGTCCCATTAGATACCTTGTAATTCTTATTCTGTGATATTAATATTGACATATAATGAACAAAAGGTATTTCCCAATGTAGTTATCTAATATCACTACACCCGCAACAATGCCCCTAAAGTAGCTGAGGCTCATGAAAGTTATGTATCTAGTTCTATTTCTTGTTTCAGAATAAGAAACACGCCAGAGCTTTCAAAATACTGAGAAAAATATGCTACGTTATTCACAAACACTTCTTTCAAGCCACCAGCTCCATTTCTGCCAATTTATATCATACTGCCATTCCAAAGCTGTGCAAGTCTCCCCCCAGTGACACTCCAGTCCCAGAAGGGAGAAAGACTTGAAGTGTAAACATTTAAAGCTGAGCTGAGTTTTTACTTTGCAGGAGCACAGGGTTTAGAAAACAATATCAAACTCTGGCAACAAATCTGTTTGCCTGTGAAAAAACAACTGAATCTTTTGAATTACTGAATAATAACAACATGGTAAACCACTGCTTGTAGGCGGTAACTTTACTGACCTGAGGAGCAGGAGATGGTGTGGCTGTGCTGTGCATCCTTACAGTGGTCTGTGATGGATGGGGGCTCTGGTGAAATTAAACCAGATGATGGTTTGGTGCCTGAGCTCTGAGTGCTGAGATGAGCACTTCACAATAACTTTCACATTAGCTGAGGGGATGGCAATAGATCTCAGCGCTGCACCCAGTGATGCTTTTCACCAAAACCTTTAATTTCATCCCATGAACTACTTTGGCTTCTAATTAGAGAATTTATTTTTTCCTTAAACAACATAGTACAACCTGTTCCTGCAAGTCATATGGAAAAATCTGTTCCACAGAAAAGGCAGAATGTCCATGAAAGCCCTAGCCATAGCGAGGTGTTCTGTTTCATAGGAAGTTCCTTTAAATTTCATTTTTGATACAAAGAAAAAGTGTAAATATAAAGGTTTATAGCTGAACAATAAATAGAATAGAAAAACACATAAATGTAGTAATAGACCAATATGTATCTGAGTAAATTATGATGTTATATTCTTGCCACAGCTTAAAATACTGCAGGTATTTTATCTTGAAAAGCTCAGGTGATCCCTTGAGAAAAGTAGTGTTAACATTCAGAGGAACTCCTGCTTTGGTGATGGATACTCAGAATTCAGGACATCCAGAAAGATGTAAATGAGCTATCCCAGCTCAAAAACAGCAGCTCTGGTTTATTGACCGGTTCTATGAATGAGGCCTCCCAACAATCAGGTTGGCTGCAAGTCCTACCGAGGCAGCCAGACTTACTGACCCTGCCTGGAGTTTCCATGAGTTAATATAGAAAGTTAATATAGAAGTTAATATAGCTTGTAGAAAATCCAGACTGCCAGTCTTTTCTAGTCCCATATGAGTACCTGGGTACTACTTTAACCTAGCTACAGATATGATGCTCGTCAGAAAAAAAACACTCAGACAACTAATCTGTTGAAGCTGAAGGAAAAATTCGGCACCTTCCTGCTAGCAAACACCTGCTACGGGTCACCTCACAGGGCTCAGAGTAATTCCTCAGTGTCAAGTTCAGCTTCATAATTAAAGAAAGAAACATATTTCCATGATTCTAAAGCTCTGGGATTTAGTATGATAAATTAATATTCTTTTCTGGCAAGTGTTTTTCACTTTTAATCATATAAAAAAACAGTACTTTGTTTCAGCAATAGGAAGGCTAGATCTGACAAGCTGTTGTTCTAAAAATGAATCACTGTTTTATTATTCAGGTTCTGAGGCCTGAGGACAAAAATATGCCGTTCATTCACTATAGACATACTGATACTCTTCCCAGAAGTATCAGACCAGAGAAAAGACTTCTTTTCTTTGTCAACGTACTTTGGGACAAAGTCTTCTAGTGACTTTATTATGACCTACTTTTTTTATTTCCCTCTGAGGCCATGAAGAGGGAGAAGAAGGATGAGTACACTGTTTAAAGTGTTGGCCAGGCAGTCTAGAGTGAGCTCCAGCACTACTTGAATTCCTAGACATTGCATCAGTGTGCAGGTAAGGATGTGAAAGAAAAATTTTCTCTAGCAACCCCACTCTGGGTGCTGCTGTTGGACTCAGAACATTTTGCATGCCTGGAAAAGAGCAAACCAAACTGAAATGATGACACCTTGTATAAAGGGCTCTCGGCTTAAGTCCTATCACAGCGCAATAGCCTGAGAGTAAAAGACAGCCTTCATTTTTAACCATAGAGCAGTCTCCATTTCTTTTACCAGGTGTCCATTTTAACTATTAACTATCCACTGTTTCTTGCTGGGCAGTTGTTCTCTGGGGCTTGTGGGTGAGAAGGGTTTGGTTTCCCATGTGGCCCCATAGCAGTGTCGACAACTTACAGCCTGTGGAACCCCTATGGGCACTACAAAGAACCTTCAAGCAAAGCTTTGCTTTCCTTGCTTTTCACATGCTCTGAGTAAAATCCAGCTATATGTAATGCCAGAAAACACATCTGTGACAAACAATATTTTGGAAAATTATTTGTAACGAAACTAGAGAATATCATTTTGAGAGAAAAAAGTTGAAAGTCTGAAGAATCGTTGTTACCCAGCTGCTTATTTGGGCGTCTCCAGCATCACAACTTCTCCATGAAAAGCTATTTGAGAGCAATTGTAAGAAAATGAGAATATCTGCAAAATACTGTGCTGTAGAGCATATGAAAAGTTTCAGACAGATAGAATGAGCAAGGAAGCAAATTTCTTTTAATCAAAACCACACTAAAATATCCTATAACAAAAGGTTGGGAAAAAAGGTCAATCTAAGTGCAGATAGAGACATCATACACTAAAAGACTGGTGTCTGGATTTTACCAAACTTTACCTTTTTATCTTTGTTTTGGAGATAGAAAAACATTCATTTGATTTGAAAAGCAAGTTAAAATGGCTTTATTTACCAATACAGCTTGCTAGAAACTTATGTCTCTGGGTGGTGACAAATTTGTCAATTCTAATAGCCCCATTTATCTAAAAGCAGACATTGAATTCAGAGTTGCATGCCAGACAGTGCAGACTTAATAACCTTTGCTTGCCAGCAATCTACCTTTTGTACTTAGGAGGCTGATTAACTTGGAGTGGTCAGCCTGCAAGACTAATAGGACTCAAAAACACAGTCCTATGTCTAGGCTTCATCAAGGGGAGCAGTATTTGCTCCTCACATTTTCATTTCTAGTTTACAGAAAAGTTCCTTTAAATTCTGGATTAATAAATCAAATAACAGGACATTTTAATTGCTATTGAAAACTGCTGTATTTCACTGCAACATCTTCTGTAATTTTGGAAGAATAAAATAGCAAAATGTATAGCCATATCTTTATTTTCTCTATATCCACTGATGTAAAAATGACAATTTCTCATTAAGTGGTATCAATACTGATCTCTTTTTTTGTAAGAATGATAACAAAATTACCTATTTTAAATTCTCCTTTTTAGAATTCTTCAAAGTTGCAGCATGAAATGCTTTCTTCTACTCAGATTCTAATCTCTGTCTTATTTTTGGTTGTATAATAATGACTGAGAAAATGGAAAAGGTATAAGTTTTGCTTTCCTTAAAAATACATAAACTTCACAACCACCATCATCTTTTTTAGATCTTCATGCTACGAACCCATAGTTGAACATTAACCTATGATTAGTGAATAAAATATTAATAGGGTTATATAGTTCTGAAGAATGCCTCATTTCCATTGCTTTGCTGAAGACATGTTCATTTGCGTAGCTGGATATTTCGGAACAAGGAGTGTAAGTGCAGCCGGGTTTGGGTCTGGCCAGAGGCCCACTGAGCCTGGTAATGTGCCTTCAGCCATGGCCATATCCACTAGCTCTAGCTGTAGTTCCTAGCTAGAAATTAGAGGACTAACCTCCTTAGTAGGAGAGGCAGGCAAGTGAACAAGTCACACAAGTCTGCTCAGTACATCCTGTTGAGTTTATCCTCTCCTCACAGTTCAGCAAACAGAGTCCCTCCTCAGTCTACCTCAGCTTAACCGTCTAAATCCGTAGGCTTCAGCGTTTGTGCCAAGGTGTAAGTAGCAAGTTCTTTCAGCCCCATGCAATTCATTACAGCAAAAAGGGTTTTCCTTATTTCTCCCTTTATTTCGCTAATCAAACCTAAAGAGTTCTCTGTAAATGTGTAGTACAGCACAGAGGAAAGCCATCAAAGTTTCAGCTGCTGAACATCTTCTCTGTCTTTTAATACTGTGTGTGAGAGTTGAGAAGATAAATAAAACTTATAGTAAGAAAATGAAACCTTGTGGTTCTCACACAAGAAAAAATGAAAGTTTAAAATAATCTTTTCATTAATGTAATTCCAATAGGGCAACAACATTAATGTGGACTGGAAAGAAGGATTCAACTGTCATCCTCAGAATTTGCAACCAGTCTTCCACTAAAAGGAGGAAACTACAGATATTCATGTGGCTGTTCCTTAATACTGTGTAGATTGTGAGATTCACTCTTGGGAGATCTCTTAATTTTTAATTTTTATTTCTTAATTTAAAACAAACCAAAAAAAGCCCAAATAAAGATGTGGGTAACTTACCTCTTCTTGTAAATATCTTGCAATATCTTCTTTTCATTTAGAATGAAAATATGTTATCGATAACATGATTCTATTGAAGATGTTGGCTTGCCAGAGATGAGTTTAGCTAACTTACCAAGTAATTTATAGCCCTGTTCTAGCATTTTACAGTTTATCTGGTCTTATGAAGAAATTAGCCATTAGGCAAAATAGTGAGTCATTATTTTACTTTCTTTGAAGTGAAAACTGAGAACAAAAGATGGTAAATTGCAGATCACCATGGATACCTGCTCCTTTCATACAGGTACTTTAATGATACTCACTTTGAGGAAAAAGTGTAAATTTTCAGATAAGATACTGTTCTTTAGGGGAAAAAAAGCAAAATCTTTACATCTCCTTAAGCCTCAAGAAACCAAGAATAAATTAGTTTTCACCACATGGTGAGTGGAAAAACTCTGAGATGTATGGGGCGGGTGGGTAAAATTTCAAGATGTTTCAATCGTTTGAATTTTTTTTTAGATTAAAAGTTTTCCAAAATTATCATTACTATTACTTCGCAGGCGTTTTCTAAAAATACATATTGTTGCAGTGTGATTTGCAAAATCTCAGCATAAACCAGATGACTTCCTAGTAAAAGCCTGTGACAATAGCAGGGAATCTGATTACACCCCAGTGATACCTCTCTGTTCCAGACGATGCGGTGGCTCTGTATTTGAAGCTGCTGTATCTAATGTAAGTGGGAAAGCAAGTCTGAAACATTGCTGTCAACAGAACCTTAGACTCTGTACAATCAAAGTTTCCATTTTTCTGGTATCTGAACAACTTGACTTGTGAGATCTCTGCATTCATGGGAACAGGAATTTTTGCTCTCTGTTGATGCCAACAGCAATTTCTTTTTTGTTTGTTTGGCTGTTTTTTTGGGGGGTTTTTGGGTTGTTTTGATTTGGTTTGGTTTGGTTTATGTTTGTTTTTGTTTTTGGAGGGTCTTAACCTAAAGATCTAGACTATCAGAATGTCATTTCGTGAGCTGAAGCAGATATCTTTCTAGCAAATATGTCAATGTTGCATTTGACTGCTTTTTTAGTAGCCATTCCATACACTCACAAGCTGATCCCTCTGTAAAGATTATTTTATACTTATCAAAAGCTAACTTTAAAATTTGTGAATCCATTTTTTCGTCCCTGTGCTCATTGCTGGCTCTATCCAATTACCATGCTAAGTGTTGCTCCTTTTGGGTGAAGTCAATCTGGATGTTCTAGAAAAAGAAACGCTTCCTGTGAAGAACTCTAGATTTCCTAGACTATAATATTTTATATTTAAAAAAGTGATTTTATGTTAAAATAGTTGGATGGTAAATTTTTCAGCAGGAAAGAAAATTCCAAAAGAAAAAAATCAAACCCAGCCATCCTAGCCATGTTCCATCCAACAGTAAGTAGTTGTGGACTACTTTGCTTCCTGCTAAAGAATAATATTGGTTTTAGCACCTGACAGTTTCCTTTGCAATATTTCCAGGACAAGAGGATTATTTATTTCTAGTATAAATTATCCAGCTGAAAAAGTAGAACGTGTTAGTGATGAGCCAACAGCACTGTGTTTGGGCATGATTAATGCCATGATTCCCTCCTTATTTTATTCACAAAAGGGAAAAAACAGATGTATGAAAGATGAGGTACAATGCACTGTAAAGTGAATTTTTAAATATAGGTCTCATGTGGCCTTGGGCCAAGGACAAGTTTTGCAATGTGCTTTTACACACACTGATTTAGCTAATTCCAGGAGTTTTGCTGTTCCCAATCCCAGAAATACAAATCCCAGCATGCGTGGCATGGATAGCTGTGACAGTCAAACAGATTTGCACAGGCCACCTTATCTGCTTTACCAGCTGCATACAGTCTTTTACATGCCAGTGCATTCCAAGGCAGGCAAACTTCATTTCCATCATATTTGGTGTAGAAAAGAGACTGTATTTGGGCAGCACCTGTGCAAGGTGAATGAGACATAAATGGTGCAAAGTCAGAAATCCCCCTGAAAAAAGTGGCACTCTGATACTCTGTATCTAAGGCCAACTCACCTCAAGACCCACTGAAACCCTTCAAGTCTCCATTATTGGAGACTGCGGAAGACGAACACCAAGGACCGTAAATAAAAATATTAATTAATAAATCAGAGTGGAGGACAATAAAAAAACCCACAGAAAATCAAATTGCAGAATATTTTAAAAAGGGCTTGGTAATGTGGCAAACAAATGTCACTATCAATCACTTGACATGAGCGACATTGCATTTGAGTGGTCTCATCCTGGATTAATAATTGATTAATTATTAATTAATAACTGATTTCCTTGTGGTTTCAAAATATGAAGCAAATTCCTAAACAAGTTATTTTTAAAATAGTTTCTGCTTTGAAGATGTCAAGTTTTTTGGTTTGATTTGGTTGAGAAATGGAAACCAATAGCTTCAGAACTAGTAAGAAATGTCTAATTAGTCTACAGAAAGGCTAGCTTCAGAAGAGATGTAGTTTTGCAAATGCAGCTAAGGGGGTCTGATATCTTCCTTCACAATTTTACTGACAGGAGCCAGCATGATACAGTGCATTATAGTTTCCTGATGTAGAAATATTTGCACAACTGCACGGTTCTTAAGGATTCCCATATTTCCTGAAATCTCATGGATTTTCTAGTCCTAATTAGATGCGCTCACCACCTAGTGCAGTTAGGGTTATTATTATTGTTATTATTATTATTGTTGTTGTTGTTGTTGTTATTGTTATTATTATTAATCTTAGGAACTGGTATTGTTTAAGAGAGACGAGAATTGCATCCTGGGGCTTTTCAGCACTTCAGTCCATTCCCCTGTCCCCAAGCATTAAATGGTACTGATGAAAGTGGGGATTCGCAGCAGGTAGATAATTCCTACTTGCCTCACCTATTTTTCCCTCCAAGCGTTAAAATCCATGACTTGAAGAATGCAGAAACTGGCACGCAAACAAAACTGATTTGGGATAAGCAGTGTGTAATCATTTTGTCTGCAGAAAGAAAATTAACTGTCTGGAATTAATTATCTGGAATTAGTGTGATATCTGAAATTGATGGTCAGTGTACTGTGGGAACACACTGCTGACTACAGCAACATCTGTACAGATTCACAGTTTAATATTTCTACCTCTAGAACACCCTAAGCCAGAGAAATCACATCTTTAACAGTTCCATCTCAAACTGTACTATAAACAAAGATCAATATATTTTTGTGGAGTTATTTCTTAGGCGCTGTCTTGCTGCATTTCATAGCATTTTTTCATCAAAATCATAAGACAAGAAAATGTCTAGATTTAACCACCAGTCAATAATCCCACCAAGTATTAGAGGCTACATCCTTTTTCCCCTTGCACGAAGATTGTATAAGTCTATTCTATTATTTATTCCTTAAGATTGGCAAGCATAAAGATGGGTTCTTGAGAAAGGAAAGAATAGATTTAGGGTGAGCTTTTTAAACAGCTTTGATCTACTGCAGTCTATTAGGACTAAGCTTCAAAAGGCATATTATTAATCATTTTATGTGAAGGAATATTGGCCAGTGCTCATTAATATTTTTTCAGCTGTTTATGGCTTTATTCTTATCAGATATATTTGTTGTTGTTGTTGTTTTTGTTGTTGTTGTTGGTTATCATTATCGATAATTTATTATCAAGAAGTCCTCTGGAAGAGTCCATGTTGGCCTTAAAGTCACTACCAGCCTATATTAGAAACTCTGGTTTGGTTGATAGATTAAACAAATCATGAATTTTCACTGTTGCTGAAGGTCAGGGAAAATGCTTTTACCTGCTCATCTGTGCCTAATTAAAGTCAGACATTAGTAATTTTTTTAAATTAAGCTAAGTTAAAGCATGATTTTTTTTCTCCTTACCTTCACATACTCCAGAGGAGATACAATTTAAAATGTAATGGACACGCTCAGGCATCAAAAATGATAATTCACTGGTATTTTCATTCTGCAGCCAGAAAATGTGAACATATGAAATGTGTAGTTGCTGATAATGGTACTAATGGAACAGATGTCTTTTCATATTGAATCTGCCAAAAAGCAAAAAAAAAAGCTGGATTTTTTCATCTGCTTCTGTGTGATACATTTGATGCCCCAGTGGACATGTTAAGCAGCAATACTTTTTGAAGATTCCTTGTGAACTGGCATCCTGACCATGGAAAAAAACATAATCTTGGAATGAAGAAAACCCTTGGCATTTACCACTCTAGCTTAATTTCCCCCTTCTAAGACCAAATTTATTCGGAAAGCAAATCCCCAGCTTCAGCTAAACTGAACACATTCCCCATTTTGCCTCCATGCCTTAACCCGAGCCCCTGCCGCCTTCCTTCACTTCCTCGAGTTCACAGTTGATGAGCGGCTCTGTGGGACAGGCACTTGGTTGCCAGCCCCTGTGCTGAGGCACGAGTCTTGTGTGCACTGCTGGATGGGGCAGAGCACGCCCTGCAGTATCAGAGCACTGACACTCACCGTGCTGGGCACCAGCCAGGCCAACATAGCAACCCTTCTGGGCAGGGTACTGTTTCCACGTGTCCAAAGCTACACAGCAACAAAGGGCTTCTTTACCAATTTTCATATCAAATGCTGTCAGAGCTGAAAGCTGAGCATGCCTGTGAAGCTCTGGTTCATTGGAAATGTGGCTGAAAAGTGGCAGAAATAAAATAATGATTTTTTTTTAATATTTATGAAGATATACTATATCCTTTCACTTGTGCTGAGACAAATGTCAGAAGTCTGCAGGGTTCTCTTACGCTCCTGGTGACGTTCCAAAGACTGTGAATACATCTTACTGGTTAGAATTAGCAGCCAGAGAAAATGAGAAGTTTCTTATGGCAATGTTGAGGGCGTGGAGTAGGGAATATCCTCCTTAGGATCACTCGGAGGAGGCTGAAGCAAAGTTTCAGAAATTGTGTAATAACTTGAGACTCAGCAACACAGAATACATGAAAATACATGAAAAAAAAAGAAAGTGCTAAAATGAGAATCAGAAAGGAAGATAAACAGATTTCCAGGACTGTCAGAGTGAAGGGAGCATTTCCAAGGAGCCTCAGATTCACAGAGAAACTCAGTTTACTGTTCCCACTGACGTTTGTTGTCAGTTTCATACAGCAGGTTAAGAAGGTGAGACTAAGAACAGCCATGGACATGTTGGAGAGAAGGACCTGGAATAAATAAATACTCCTTCCTGCTCAGTCGTGTTCCTCCCTGGCCTATATCCCCACCTCCCACTCTGAGACACCCCCGGCACCTCTTGTGCCTTCAACTTGCTTCATTTGCAACAAAAAAAAAAAAGTGAGAGCAGATGCGTTTGGCATGAGAAAGCTTCCAGACCACCTCTTCCACAATCCCAACTGCTTCCCACACTGTGACCAACCTGGGTCGTCAGAGTTCAAGTTGCTCCCATTAGCTACTCCCTGTACAATTTTCAAGCTGTTTTTCAGCTGTTCACACAAGCATTCTGAAGTAACCTCAAAAAAACTTCTGCTATTGCTGCTGACTAAACAATGCACCATAGATGACCTCTAGAATAGTATAATTATTATGATGTTCATTATAGAAGAAGGAAAGAAAAGTTAATGTTACCTATTTTACAGTGCTAAAATTTGACATGGACATATTCCAGGCATACAAGAATCCCACTTCCTGTGACTGAAATAAATGGCAGATCAGTATTTGCAAGGAGAAAGTTCTGCTGGCAAAGAGACAGAAACTGTCAGATTTCTCACTTGGGTTCATTGCTGACAGACATTGACTCCAGGCCTGCAGCTCCGCACACATGCACACATGTAAGCTAAACAGCACCCAGGAAAGCAGTAATCTCACCAAAATTAATTATTCCTTTTAGAAGGTGAAATAGTTCCACCAATAACTTTTTTTTTCAATCTGAAGTTTCCCTGATGTGATGCCTCATTATGAACTTTCCCTGATGTGTTGTCCACTCGGGCCAGCTGCTTTTCCGAAGCAATTCCCTGGCACTGCTCAGGAGAGGCCAAGGACCATTCTTAGTGGGGAGCACCCCTCAAGCCAGTGATTTGGAGACAGGATTTAGCACTAAGGATGCTCGCTGTTCTTTCCTACTCACCTCAGTGTCTGAAAAGTAATAAATAACTCCAAATAGCAGTTCATTTTCCTCATCCCGACACAAAAATTACACACTCAAATTAGTTTTGCTTGCTTGCCAATTACTGCATCTTGCAATTTAAAGTTTTATATCTTAGCACTTAGGGGAAAAAAAAAAAGAGTAGTCAGTATCTGAGTATTCAATATGAGGCAGAAATAGCTGGATGCTGGGTTCTACACTACTCAGAATAGTTAATGATGTACCCATTTTTCACAGTCTTGGCCACAAGCCTGACTTTTTTGCCTCTTTATACTGACTGGGAACATTATGGGTCCTAGGGACAGATCTAAATCAATTCTTTGCTTGCTAGCACTGAGATATTCTTTCCAGGAGAATTCCTGGCTGCCTGGTGCTATCCAGATTGAGTTGACGATGTCATGAGTTTATCTTTTTTTTTTACTGAGAAAGAAAGAAAAAAAAAACTATTTTGGGAAACTCCATCTGTGTTAGTGCTACCACGATTAGAGATGGAAGCGCTTGAACTGTCTCATTCCTCATCCTATAAAAAGAGTTATCAGCAGGAAGGGCAACATACAGGTTGAACGTACGCCTGTTTCTGTATCAAAGGGCTGACTGGGGCACTGAGGCAGGTCCTCCTCTTCAAGCTGCCTGTGAGAAATGCTAATGGTCCGAATCTACTCTTCTGCTCTCTAGATTATTTTAGCTTTCACAATTAACTGCAAGCCTCTCCACTCTACCTTGAAAATTATTAAGTTTTATTTAAACATTAAAACAAACAACACAAGAAGAGACACAACGTAAAATTAATCACAGAATTATAGAACGGTTTATATTGGAAGGGACTTTAAAGATCGTCTAGTTCCAACCCCCTTGTCACGGACAGGGGCACCTTCCACATTGCTCAAATGATAGGACAGGTAATGTCCCAGGACAGAGGGGATAGAAGTATTCCTAGGCTGGGGCAGTCCAGCTGGCAATTTAGGTATATTAGTCCATCAGCAAGCATATTGCTCTGTGTTTACACATGGTGGGAACAACAGCAGGTTGGAATAATGTATCCCATATAAACCACAGTTTACCTAAAACCATTGTCATGCACACGAGGCTGTGTTAGTCTAGCCTCTAGCAGCTGAGAATGCCAGTGTTCCTGTGAATATATAGCAAACTGAAGAATAGTCTGTGTCTAGGCTGGGCATAGACCTAGAACTGGTCAAAGAGGTGAAAACTAATGTGGGCCTAGTTACAAAGTGGCCTCAGGCTACGAATACATGAGTCACTCACCACAGAAATCAAATTTATGACTGCCAGGCTGAAGCCACAGACAGACAACGGAAGCAATTATAGTCAAGAAGCAACGAAAAATTTCCAGTCAAGGGCACTCATCACAAAATAGGTAATAGTATTCCAAAACTTCAGTCTTGGCAACATAGATAATCAAGAGCACATGCACAAGCAAAGCATGAAACAACAAGTAATTGTGCTTGCTATTTGTGTGGCACAAAGTTTAAAGGTACCATGAAGAGTTTAGAATAAATTATTTTAATTTTCTGAGTGAAGTGCCAGTGAGTCCTTGTATTTCAGCTCATATACAGAAATCATTCATTAACCAGCATCTAAGCAGTAAGCTAGGGAGGAAATGGGGACTATATCTACATATAAATCCCCCTATACATGTATAAAAGCAGCATGGATTCCTTCCTTGTTTATTTTCCTATTTTACATTTGTGGAAGATGTAGAAGCTGCTTCTTCATTTATTTCACTCTTTAAATTATTTCTTAGTAGGTGTCTTTTACAAGGTCTACCTTCTGTCTTTCCCACCCCACAGAAATCAGACTGTATGTGATAACTTATTTTCATAGACCTCTTTTCTTCCAAGTTTTTTCCAGTCCTCTCTGCCTATGAACTGGGGTTTTTGGGGAGGTTTTTTGTTTGTTTGTTTTGAGGGATTTTTGATGTTTTTTTAAATTTTATTTTACTTTGAGTGTGGTCCACAAAAAAATCTCTGGATAGCTTTTAGGCATCTCTGAGGTTGGTTTTCTTGATAAAAGGCTACAAGAGCTTTTTGTCTTCTGTCCCTACACTGTATTGCCAGAGCATTGCCTTAGAAGTACACAAGTTTATTCTTCATGCTTTGTGATGATTTGAATAGCATGGGCTTTCTGACAGTGTTCCTCATTCTGGGGAAGATTTTTGTAGCCTGAATGTGGTGATAAACACATCACGGCTAAGGGAGATGAAAGCTAAGCAGCAGCCCCAAGACCAGAGCTGGCTTTGCTCCAGCACGGATGACTGTCTTTGCCTCTGGAAAGGGAACAAAACAACTCACAAAGTGCCAGATGATGGTGGTTCACAGACTAAAAGAACCTTGGAAGCATTTTATTTGAACACTTAACTAAAGCGAGAGCAGTGGGAGAGCAGTGGAGTGGAAGAGGTATGAAGGAAAACCTGACTCTCTGAGACTGATAAGTTTGGTCTGATAAATATTGTAAAGAAAAAAACCCACACTATGTAGTTTCATCATTACATCCAATAATCAGTATTTGCTATTCTGCCCAGCTCCCTGATTTTTGTTTCAACAAGCTTTTCTGCAGTAGGAAGCTTTTCTTCACTTTCAGTCCCAAGCAGTCCCACTGATATTTTTTCACATTTAAATCTCCTTGTTATGTGTATATTTAAAAGATATTATTAATTATTTGCACTATTTCTTAAATATATGTCTGCAATAACAAAATTGTTCTCCTGCAAAATTACTTATTGAGATATGAAGTACTAGTGTCTTCGTACTCCTATCTCATGTTTAATGCAGCGAGACAATGGTTAAGAGCAAAGACTCAGCAATAGTTCTGCTTAGTGTGCAGTTGGACACCACAGCTGCCAAAGGCCTAATTTAGGTGTTTTGCCTTTAAAGATGATGTAGCTCAGTGGTGTGGGAAACTTCACTCACTTGAAAACCAAGCAATAAAGCAACAGCCACGGCTGCAGAACTGACAGGGATGAAAGAGAGAAGCTTGCAGACCTGCCAGGCTGGCCTTCCTGCTGCAGGCAGCATCACCACACTGTGAACCTTGAGGTAACGCACCACTTCTTAGGACTGTGTGGACATCGATGCAATCTTCCCTACATAAAGAGGAACACACTATTTAGACACTTATGGGTAGTTTCTAGATAGCTTGAATGAAAGGCTTTCCTCTTGGGCAGCTGTGTACTTGTCCCACAGGAATAGCTTGAATGAAGGGCTTTCCTCTTGGGCAGCTGTGTACTTGTCCCACAGGAAACTGAGATTTAAATGTCCTGCTTGGAACAGCGAACAAACCCTGAGAGAGGGTGTAAGCTGGCATCCGTTGGACTACTCGGGGAGTCATCAAGAAAATAGACATTAAATGCAGCTAGTACAGAAACATGGTCCTTACACAGGTGATAAATCTAATCATGCAACAGCTTCCAAAATACATGGACAAGCTCAATAATAGCAGCCAAATTAGTGCTTTGCTCCACAACACGGAGCGGTTTAGGAATGGTATTTCCCAGTTTAGTACTCCCACTGAAATGGAAGCCATTAGCCATTCCCCTCCCTGCTCTGGTGCAATATTTGTATTTGACACACTTGTATCCTTTTGATATAGCAAAATTCTATTTATCCTTTCTAGCAAGATTTACATATACATATATGGATCTTTTTTTCCCATTCTAGTCCAAACAACTTCGTTTCTTATTTCAGTAAATTTGTTATATTTGTATAAATTAAAATTAAATTCAAAATATTGTGATGGTTACACTGAATGTATTCTTTGACGCCTTGTCTTTGTAATAGTATTGTTGAGACTAAAGTTTCTCCCACATATTTTCTTACTCCTTTTTATGACTTATTAACTTAGAACAATCTTTGTAGTAGTAACACCCATATGTAAAAGTATGTCCCATCCTCTATATTTGATCATCATTCCAAGGTTAACAGCTGGAGATTTTATTACCTTTTACCCTCACTTTTACACATTGCTTTTAAAAAGATGAATTCAAAGCACACCACACTGGTTTTATTAACACGATGTACTGACTTCGTTGGTCCTTGTGCCTTATTATACACTCAGTTAATATAGATGGGCTTGGAATAAAAGCCAATATAAAAATCAAGAATATGTATGTGAAACTCCAGACTGAAGACACCAGCTATGAATAATAACAGACAAATCAAAGTGCCTTCTATGGAAATTTAAACAGCATGTTGAGAAAGAAGATCTGGTATGCTATCATTTATTGAACTGCACTTCAGCAATTGCTGGTGAATCTTTAACTAGTTTATCAACTTTTTGGTGTAATTTTACCAGATAGGTTCCACATTTCACTCATAAAATTTTTCTTAGGAGAATTACAAAGTTTAAGTGGCAGTTACGTACTAATTCAGTCCTATAATCTGAGAGCTTTAATAGCGAGCTAAGAAAACCAGCAGCAGATGAGAAACAGTTTAAGAGCGCGAGCTTGCATTCAATGACAAATCTGACAGCAGGAAAAAGCAAAATAATATGACTATGTTTCCATCAGGTAGGAGGAAGAGTGATGCACCATGATAGACTAGGTATACCAGAAGGAACCTCATAGTGCCCAGAAATTTTCTTTAAATGTCAGAGAGCTGGCCCAGAGAACCTTCGCTGCGTATTGAAAACAGTAAGAGTTAGGATTGGCTATGATGTCTCACTGTGGCAAAGCTAAAAATTTGAACCAGTTTTTTGGAGCTTACCCAGAAGATCTTAAATACCTTACGGTTTTGATGTGTTTTTATTAAAGATCTGCCTTGGAGAAAAATAATTCCATAAGTTAATGACCTTAATAGGGAAGATGAAAAGCAGACATTTCTATTTCAGCATTTGTAGGCTGAAGAGCACTCAAGTTTTTCAGAAATTTGATCAAGTTTGGACAGCTGCATTTTGTATTGCAGTTACTTCTGTTCTGTTGCTAATTTTTTGTCTTGCAAGTGGATTCCTTTTCCCTAACAATTTAAATGCTCTTCCAATTGTCTGAATAGCAGAATCAATGAGGAATTTATGGAATTAATTCCCAATACAGAAAGCACAAAGTCTAATATAAGCCCATAAAAACGTTTGTAAGAACATATTGAAATCAATGGATTTTAAAGAATTGCTGAGTTCATCAGACTGATGAGGCCGGACAATCTCTTTCACAAATAGAAAATGAAAATCAAGGAATGTGAGGACTACATTGAAGTTCAGTGAAATTTTTATTACCAAAAACCCCAAACCCCGAGGACAACAAAAACACGAACATAGGGTTTGTTTTTGGATTTTTTATTCATTATTATCATTCAGCTACTGCTTTTGCTTCTCTTCAATTACCGTTGTTTTACTTCACTCATATTGTACTAATTAGCTCCACGCATATATACATACACACACACACACACACACACACGCACGCACGCACGGATTTAGAACAAGCTGTTCAGTTTTCTTTTGTTTTAAAAAAGCTCACTGCTACCAATCATGTTTTAAAAAAGCTTAAAATTGGTTTCTAACGCCTGCCTGGTTCAGCTGCTCTTCCAGCATGCTGAGGTCTAACACTAATTCACGCTGATGCCGCGCCAGAACTCAGCTGCTCCCACAGTCTACAGCTATGGGGAACATAGGGCAGAGAGATTAGTTCTCTCTGTGGGANGAGGAGAGGTTTTCTGAAGGTTTAATCTAATTTTTATTATTTGGTTCTCTTTATTTCTTTTTTTCCGTTTAGTTCTGTTAATAAAACTTTCTTTATATTCTTTAAAGTTTGAGCCTGCTTTGCTTCTCCTAACCCTTATCTCACAGAGGGAAATACCCTGAATAATAGACCCAAATTTAAATTACTGCACTTAAGTTGGATTGGCGAACTCAAACCACTACACTTTAATTGGTGTTTCCGCCCGGTTGGTGTCAAACCACTACATGGGGTGATACTGAATTGAAACCAGTAGGATGTGACAGACACAGGTTGATTCCTTGCTGAGTAATGCAGTGCAAAGGACACCGTGCACATGTCCTCCCATAACAACTTCCCAGTGCTCCAGTCCAACCTCACAGGACTCTTTATTTCTCCAAATACTGAGTTTTCAGAATCCTCCCAACCCTGGCTAAATAAAAACAATCTGAAGCTTTGCCACAGGCTCTGTTTACTGATGTGAAACTTTGCTTTGATACTATCACAAAAAAAGGACATATAATAAATACCAAAAAACCTAATAGAAGACATTTAAAAAAAAAAAAAAATAAAACAACAATGATGGACCCAATGGAAATAACTACTCCTCTGACCTTGAAGAGATGAAGCAAAAGGAAAGACAGTAAGAACTGTGTTTGTCAACTCTAGAGAAAAGACACTGCAGTGTTCACACATGGAAAAGACCATCACAGGGGACAGAAAATGTTCTGTTCTCAGCTTTCATTTGGGGCAGGAAAATAACCAAAGGGTTTACAATCAACAAAAGGTCAGTGTTTGAAGAATAGATTTCATAGAGCAAATTATCTTGAGAGTCTGTGGTTCTGCCATCACTGGATGTTTTTTGAAAGAATTCATGCAAGATTGAAAAGATTGAAAGAATTTGTGACGATTGGGATAGAGAAGTCTGATCTTGCTGTCACCTGGCAAGTTTATTCCTTTACATCTAATGAATAGATCTATTAATCCAACATCTTTGCTCTCTCAAGAGCAGGAGTCACAGAAGGAGGCTCTCACTTGAATATTTTTGAATTCTTCTACATCTGCACACTCGTCCACTGCTGAGCTATTTTCTGTACTGATTGATGAGGCACTCCTGCAAGGAGAATTATGTGGCACGATTTTCCCACTTCATATGATGCAAGTTCTTCAAAATTGACCTGGTTCACCACTAAAATGGATGTCTCTCACATGGATTTAGTCCACAGGAGGAAAGGATATATTCTAAAATTCAGACATGGATCAATTGAATGGAGAAGGTACAAGACTTGTAGGCTCATTATGATGAAATCTCAGCTCTTAGTGGCAGTTCATGAAGTAATTTTCTCCTTTGTTTCTCATCTAGGTCACCAGATAATGATACCAAAATATTGCAAAGAACTAGTTATGATTTAAACTGCTTAAAGAAAATGACATATGACTTCTTCTAACCTGGACAGCATGAACTGCTTAAAGTATTCAGAAGTAAACACAGTCAGAGATATTCTGTATGCACAGATAATGATTACAAATCAGTGTCTTCTTGTATGCTGTGAACATGCCTAATGACTATCTGTACAACTGTTTGTCATCAGGCACAGTTCCACCAGAGGTAATGGGGTCATGCTTCATTGGCCAAGTGCTGGATTTGGCCTACAGTTTTCAATGGCTCCTAGAGAATATGATGTGGCTGTCAGTCTAAACTTTCCAGTCCTGACAGTCTCACCTTGCAGAAGTTATCAGGTTATTCCTAACACTTCTCATTTCTCTTTGCTTTCAGCTGAAAGGAAGATGGTCTGTGCACCTGCTGAGACATTGAGATACATGCTGTGGCTTGGACATATCCACACAAAAACAGAATTTCTAAGTTTATAGCAGTCAGCTATAAACTTATAAAGTCCTTTGACTGCCTTTATGGGAAACCGACGTTATAAAAGGGGAAAATAATTAGTTTGAGGGCTGTGTATGAGACCTGATATCTTTTGATGCTTTCAAATGCTACACCAAGATCAGCGATAGCAGAGGCAAGTTGTTTATAGGTGTGCTGTACAGGCAGCTACAGTTCCCTGAGTAATGACAGCCGCTCACATAAAAGCATCAGAGATTTATTAGGCACAAAATCTGTTTTTTCAGCTACAAGGAGAGAGGAAAAATAGAGATTCCTCCTAGTCAGATTTCTATTAGAATTGCATTTTTAACCCTGCACAGTCAAAAAACCAAGACATTCACTCCATGGAATAAAGTTATTGCTAAAGTTAGGGGATGTTTCTCTGGGGAGAAGAAGGTTCCCAGCTCAGCCAATGATAAGCTGAAAGGAAGGGGGTGGGTATAAACACCACGGCGCAAGCATTGTGATAAAATTTTTGCATACATTTAGGTGAGGTCACCTCCAGAACTTGCATGTTAGCAAGGAAGTGCCTACGAAGCATCAGTATAGAATTCCCCTGCATGCAGTGTGGGGAATAAGCACTTTGAGTTTCCAAAGCTATATTTACTTTAAGACAACTGTGCCTAAGACTTTAGGTCACAAAACCTGACTCAAATGCTAACCTCTAATAAACTCCAGAGCGAAGGTGATATTTTCATTAGTTGGATTGTGAAACTATAGGCAAAAAAGGGAAGCAAAACTCCATGATGATCCTGCAGCATAGTATTTATGTCATTCTCATGGGAGTACACAAGTGTGTGAACACCTTTTCTTCTCAAATACTTCTGTAAAGGAAGTCAGGAATCACAGAGCAGAGGGTGTACTCTGTATGGTGAAGTATCCTTTGCTATATAATGTAGCTAATAATATGAAATAAAGTAAGACAGAGTTCTACAAAGTAATCATAGCCACAATGAAACAAAGGTACTTTGCTTGTCCTTTTTCATGTATTTACTTAATAATTTATTTGCTTGGATTTTAAGATTTGTGATATCCTGCTGATCTATGTAATTATGCATCAAAATACAGGAGAATCAGAGCCAATCTGTGTTTCTCTCTTTCCATGGTACTAGCTCACAGATAACAAAGTTATGCCAGTTTGCCAAAAGATGCATGTATTTCATTATTAGCAATTTATTAGTAATTATTGATAATGTATGTGGTCAGTACTGCTTGTNAACAAAAAAAAAAAAAAAAAAAAGAAAAAGTTGTTTACACTTCCGATTTCAGAGATGCAAAAATTCTGTCAAATGTATTACAAGCCCATAGAACTCTCCCATTGAAAAGGCAACAAAAATGAAGCTAAAGTTAATAGATTTTATACCATGTACTTTTGGAAAAAAAGCCCACGATAATCAGGAACTCTGAATTACCCTCTTGAAAAAGATTGCCTTCCTATGGTTATATTCCAGTTTTTTGCTAGCACAGCATGAAGGAGTCAAAGTATTAGGCAGAGGCATAGAAACTACTGTGCATCCATCCTGCCTCTGAATCCCACATCGCATGAAAAATGCCTTTTCCTGGCAAGATCCCAGAATCATAGATTAGTTTGGGCCGGAAGGGAACTTTAAAGGACATCTAATCCAACCCCCCCGTAATAAGCGTTGGCATCTTCAGCTCGATCGTGCTGCTCGGAACCTGATGTGCAGCATCACACTGCCCACGCCCCGTGCCGGGACAGTCCGGGGGCCAGGCAGGCGCTGAATACTGAGCTCTCAGACCCAGCACGACCAGCACATGCCACCTACAGCTGGGATCTTTCTTCCCGATGCTGCACTGCCAGACCTCGGGAAGAGATGTGACTTCAGGTAATCGCACAAATCTCTTTGCAGTGCTCCAGCTTCCGACTTTTCAGCCATCCTCTCTACTGTGCGCGTTACCTGTCTCTTGCTGCCCAGATCGAGACGAGCGCGGCTGTAACTCCCGGGATCGAGCAAAGGAGCGGCACCGGCACATCCCCCTGCACGGAGCCAGCACCGCATCCCGCCGCTCCGGGAGCCGCACCGCCGCAGCCGGGCTGGAAGAGGTCAGTGCCTCCTTGCTCCCTTTTCAAAGCGCTCTGCCCAGTCGGGAAGGGGGACTTTTTGCTTTTTGGGGAGCACACCGAGGACACCGGCTCCCCGCGGGGACAGGACCCCCGCGGTCGGCGCACCCCCGACCCAGAGGCGCCGCCGAGTGTCGGCGTGGAAGGCGACCGGGTCGGATCTCTGGTCTCCCAGGCGAGCGCTGTCACCCTGGGATGCTTGGTCACTTCGGGGGAGCCCAGAGCTGAGCTCTGTCCCTGCACTGTGCTCACCCATGAGGGAGGAGAGAAGGGGCAGCCACTGGGACACTTGGCTACTGGCTGATCCCTTGGTGATCTTCCTTTGCTCCCATCAGGGTGGCAGTGGGCAGCATATGTGAAATTTTGGCATTTGGATTAGCCAGAGCAGATAGCCTTGACAAGAGCAGAGGTCTCACCTACTTTTCCCCACTTCCAGATCATCCTCACCACCACTGAGCCTAGCCATCCTCTCCTGTAGCCATGGAGAACTCCTCCCTCCCTGAAATCAATTCCTCATGTGCAGACTGCACTGGGAGAGGACACGGGGGTCTGAATATGTCCACTCCTCCACTTAGCCCCAGGTACTACATCACAGTGCCTGTCGTCTACTCAGTCATCTGTGCCGTGGGACTGACAGGCAACACTGCTGTCATCTATGTAATCCTCAAAGCACCAAAGATGAAAACAGTAACCAACATCTTCATCCTCAACCTGGCCATTGCTGATGAGCTCTTTACCTTGGTGCTGCCCATCAACATTGCTGACTACCTGCTGCTTCAGTGGCCCTTCGGAGAGTTCATGTGCAAGCTCATCATCTCCATAGACCAATACAACACTTTCTCCAGCATCTACTTCCTCACTGTCATGAGCATTGACCGCTACCTCGTTGTGGTGGCCACCACCAAGTCCAGGAAGATGACGTACCGCACCTACCGAGCAGCCAAGATTGTAAGCCTCTGCGTCTGGTCCTTCGTCACTGTCATCATCCTGCCCTTCACTGTCTTTGCTAAGATACACAAGGAGCAGGGGCGCTCCCAGTGCGTCTTCGTGTTCCCCCACCCCGAGAGTGTGTGGTGGAAAGGCAGTCGGATCTACACCCTTATTTTAGGATTTGTCATCCCAGTGTCCACCATCTGCACCCTGTACACCAAAATCCTGTGCAGACTGAGACATGTGCAGCTCCACTGCAATGCAAAAGCCCTGGACAAAGCCAAAAAAAAGGTGACGCTGATGGTGGTTGTTATCCTGGCTGTGTGCCTGTTCTGCTGGACGCCCTTTCACCTTAGCACAGTGGTGGCCCTCATCATGGACATCCCACAAACTCCGCTCGTCATTGGGATTTCCTACTTCATCACCAGCCTAAGCTATGCCAACAGCTGCTTCAACCCTTTCCTGTACGCCTTTCTGGATGACAGTTTCCGGAGGAGCTTTCGCAAACTGATGGATCGCAGAACCCTCTCATAAAGCCAACCCAACCTTCTGTCCTGTCCTGTGTCCCTCTCACAGCCGCCTGCTTTTCCTGGGTAGTTCCAGTCCAGAGAGTGCTTTCTCTCCAGTCTCCTTGCGATGGCCCCACAGGGCTTCAGGTTGTCTCACTACCCAAGACACGAACTGAGGCCGAGTGGATCTTTCTCAATTGTCCTGCACTCATTTCCTTTGCAGTGCTTTCCTTGCCTTGTTTTTTTGGTTAGTTAATTAGTTAGTTAGTTAGTTTCTTTGTTTGTTTGTTTGTTTGTTTGTTGTTGTGGGTTTTTTTATTACTTCTCTCTAATGTGCTTTCTGACCTAGGTTTGGAGCTTCCACAGGTCCCCTTTCCCTTTTTAAATGCATTGCTTTGTGAAGACGAGCCACATGACTGCCTCAATCACCATTGATTTGTAAAGCTCAATAAAAGTGTGTTACTGAGTGTCTTGTTTAATGAATTGCTGTCCTCTTTCCTACCTACAGGACCTGCTTACCAAAGTCTTGAAAATTTAGCAATATTGAAAAGTCACAACTCCAAAGGATAAGGAATAAACCAAGGTATCGAGCTCATTTCATTTAACAGAGGACTAACATAGGGTAGTCAAAATCTATGATAATAGGTAAGAGAGATATCAGTCTAGATTTAAAGAAAAAAGAGCAAGTCTTCCCTAGTGAAAAAAAGACATAGATGTGGGAGCCACTTGCTGCAGAAAGTACACTTAACAGTGCACTTGGTCATCGTAGTCTGCAAAAAATGCAGCTTTTGTTTATATCAGAAATGGTGATTACTTTATTACTTGTCATGTGTTCATGGGCTGTTGCACTTACAGATATTTAGTTTGTGGTCCTAAAAAACAGAATCAGAGGGTGTTTTCAGAATCAGTTACCTTTTAAGGGTTTGAAAAGGTCCTTCTGAAACATGGAGAATATCCTGACTTCTTTCCTTAGAAACCACAAATAATTTGCTGTGGTTAGGCTACTTTTAAACTCTCTCTCACATACTTCCACTATTTGGTAAGATTTATTAATATTTCTCTTAAGAAGGAGAAGTGAAATAAAAATAAAATTTAAAAAAAACCTCCAAAAGATAAGTTAATTTTGCCTGAAGGAAGAGAGAGAGGGTGAATGAAAGTTTCACTAGAATTCACATGTCCAACCACTGCATGAGGAGGTTTTTTCCTCCTGTCTCGTCTCCTCTTTCAGCCCTCTAAGGAAAACTACAAAAATATTGAAGACTGATAAAATATTTGCAATCACTTAACATATCTCATCTTAGTGGTCTTCACTGCACTTCCCTGCAGCAGATGCTAAATCAGTGTAACATAGTTTTTGTTAGATGTTTTCACCTCCTCTGAACACAGAGAGATAGGAAAATGTGGTTAAGGAATTGCATTTCCACTTACACAGGAGGTCGTGACAGGTTTTCAGAGGTGCATAAGGATTCGTGTGGCACATGCTCAAGTTTGCAGGTTGCTCCTGAGGGACTTTGAACCAGGTCCTTTCCCACTGCTGTGGTTTAAAGTTCTGCCATAGGCATACGGAAAGTTTCTTTTCCTAAATCCTTCCACAGAAAGAGCAAATAAAAATTTTACTCACAGATTTTAGCAATTATGCACACCTGATATTTTATATTAACATATAACTGGGTTGACAATTACACCATATCTCCTTATAAGACATTAATATTCTCTGAGACAGTCAGTGCTAAGTTCAACACCCAGTGTAGCTGTTATGGAAATGGAAGGACTCTTTTGGGGAATGACAGTGTTGTTCTGTTTCATCGGAGACTTGACTTCCCTTAGACACAGAAGCTGGCATTTGAAAGTGCAAGCCCGAAAGATGTGGAGTATCCATTTCCACACCACATAGAAAAAAACGTGCTTCAAGAACCAGTGTTCTGCACTTTATCTTTGTGCCTGAAATAAAAGGTAATTAGCTTTTCCCACCAGCTGCCTGGTGGTCAGTCACTTGCCATGGAGAGAGAATTTAGTCTGTATGGGCCAAACAGCAAAATCTCTCTTTGTTTAGGCTGCTTCTACACATGCCACCTCTCTTGTATTCTTTAGTCATCATGTTCACAACAATATTACTTGCATAAAGACTTCATACAGTTTAAAAAATAAACAGTATTTATTCTCCGAAAAGACATTTTCAGCACCATTGTGCCCTCATCAGACGTGATCCTTCCCTGAAAACTGACGAACGGCAGTGAAATACAATTCCCTGTCAAACAGTCACCTTAGTGGCACAGATTTGAACACTGTTTGTGATAGTGACCACCTAAGTGCTTTGGTCGTGCTGCTATGCAGTTACATTTATCTCATCAGATGTTAGGGCTTTTTTTTACCCCAGAAATATTATTGAAACTTTGGTAGCTCTGTTGTGCTTCTGAAAAACCTGCTCTGTACCTATACATGAAACACATCTCTGAGATGCTGACTGATAGTAACGGTAAGTTATAAGAACAGTCTGATTTGTGTTCCTTTTTTATCTAGTTTTGAATACCAAAATTTTAACTGTTCCTGAACAGTCAAATCTGGTTCAAGTTCTTAAATAAATAAGCAACTTTCTAATCTAGATCAGTGTGGAGAGGGTTCTTTAAAATCTTTGTATTTCTCAGGAAATAGGAAAGCATTTTAAAGTATGCCTTTTGTCTTAGTCAATGTTTCGTTTCATTGTCTTCCCCGTACTCATTTTCTGTTTTCCAAAGGGGAAAATAGGAGAAGGATTATCTATTAGCAAATTTCTCTTCAAAGTACCTTGGACTGCTTGTCTTTTTTCTGTTAGAATCGTAAAAACGCAGAACAGCACCGGTGATGATATCATCCTTCCCTAAATTCCTTCTCATTCTGAAGCCATATCTTACCTGTTCTTCCCAGTGGAGTGAACATCTGAGAAGAATTCGCTGTTTCTCCAAATGCCTGGAGTTTTCCCGGGGTTGTTGGTCCCAGAGCAGGCTGAGGCTTGAACAACAGCCCAGCTCTGACAGGGGTGCTCAGCTCAATTTCATGCGTTGGGCAGGCCCCACCCTGCACAGCTGTGCTGTCTGCAGTGTCTGTGATGTGTCTGGGAGCCTTTCACCCTGTAGGCGTTGCAGATTGACATCCATTTGGAGCAGGAAGTTGAGCCTGGAGAGCTTGGGAAGGGTTCTGAGTGTTAAGTAAGGTCCCCTTGCATCTTGCAGGGCTTCAATATGGAAACACAATACTTAGTTCTTCTCTCAGCATATGCCCATTTTGTTTGGGAGACAGAACATTCCTGCAGAGCCTAAATGTGACCCAAACCAGCATTCAGCAGGAGAGGGAGAGCTTCAATTTTCCATACTGCTGGTCAGCAAGGATGACTTGGTGTTATATAGAAGCTGAACTTCAGCTCCCAGAGCAGCAGTAGGTGATAGTATAAAAATAAATTTGCTCCCCTTAAGCATTTCTTTTTTTTTTTTCCAGCGGTAGAATTTGTGTTCCTGTTCAGCCCACATTTAACCAGCTATAGTGAAATTTAGCAGTGTCACATTGTGAGCCAGTAGAGTTGCTGTAAGGAAGTATTTGATATATATGGAAGTATTTTATATGTATGAAAATGTGTAAAATAAAAATGAATCCATTTTCTCCACAGCAAAATTATAACTTGCAACTGATATTGCAGATATTTGATATATACTTCCAGAAGGAAAGCAGAGAAAATAGAAAACCAGATTATACGAATAAATAGAATAGAATTACATTTTCTGGCTACTTGTGCCTCATCCTTCCCCTCTGTTTGTTCCACCCCGACTGGGGTTAAATTCAGCAGTTTAAACTTTTGGCCACTGCCTAAAAGCATGCAGCAAATTTTGGGGGAAAGTTTGGGGGGGTTAGGAGGGGGAAGGAATTCTTCTTAGGGGGGAACAAGGTGAAAGGAGTAGACAGGGTTGTATTCTCAGGACTGTGGTTGGAGTACGAGGAGCATACACCTGTGTAATGCCTGATGCCTTGCTCTGTGGAAAGCAGGGATGGGAAAAGTTCTGGGACTCAGAAGTGTGTGAGCCTTGGATAAACACAAAGGGTGACAACAGGTGTTTGCTGGTTTGATTGCAGTAAAGCCGCATAAGTCAAGGCAGGAAAGAACAGTGTCATTTTTTTCTGTTTCAGTCAGTATTCAGCTTCCCACATGCCAAAAAAATGTGATTCAACAGAACCAGGCCTCCAGCTTGTGGCAGACTGTCAGCACCAAATCTCCTCAATGCCTTGACTTCTAAAAAAAATGCACTGCATTTCATGAACATCTCCCTACAGTCTCTATACAGCAAGCTATAGAGACCCAGAGAGTAATACTACGTGTGACTGTCAAGCACCCCTTCAGCCGGGAACCTCCAGTCCATGTGTCCTTCGGTGGCCAAGACACATCCTGAGAGCTCTGGTTAAAGATATCTGGTGATACAGATATTCCTTCAGGAACACGGGTTTTCTATAAATTGTGTTGAAAAATCACCCTGCATACTTTCGCAGCAACAGTGCTGTTGCCTGGCAACTCCAGAGCCAGCTACCCCAAACCCAGTGTTGACCCCCCCTCCTACACTTCCAGCTTCAGAATGTTTCCAGTTCCAGAATGTTTCTAGTTCCTGCTCCTCTTAATCAATGAAAAAGATGCTTTCTTTCTAATAAAACTTTTGAGAGCGAAATCTTCCACAGTTTTCTTGTACTTTGCCAAAATAAGTACTCCCATTTCTAAAGAAAATTAATATTCTATTTTTAGGTCTAATATTTTTAGTAATATTTTTGTCATAAGGACTTTATCTTAAATGAAGAATACACTAATTTTGCCTAGTTATATTTAGGTAGATGGAGTTTTTCTCTATGGGTTCAGAAGTTCTGGAATTTTCAGAGCCTGGAAATACAGTAAACATTCCTTTTCCAGAGACTATTCCCATGAGGCCCCATTCAATGGCATGACATCCAAAATCTTGAAAACAAAACATAATTAAATTAATTGCTTATTAATCAAAGAGAAAAAAGGATCTTCTATTCACTCAGTGCAGACAGCAGACAAAACAGCAGTTCACGGGATTGAATTTAACAGACCGACATCTAGCCTGACATCGACGTCGTTGTCTAACACATACAGCACACCTTGCAGCTGGCAAACACCCTGTGTGGTCACATGTGCAAAGTAGACAAGTTTTCATTAGAGGAGACTGTGATTCTTTTGCTCATTCTGGTAAGCAGCTGCTTATATGAGCAGCCCAGTCGTGACAGGGAAGTAATTCTGTTCTTAACCCTGTCTGAGGGCTAATTGCTCACCAGTGTCAGTAAGGATCTTGCAGACAAGCCCAACACAGTTACAGTGGTCCCCAGCCCCCTCGGCTTGTTTGACCCCTTTCTGCTCTGAAATAGTTCCTCTGTGGACAATAGAAAAATTTTCTTTCTCAACAGAGCAAGTCTTTTACATTGTTTTGCCAATTTAAAGCATGATTGCAACACAAGGCAACCTCTTTTTCTACTTTACAAAGTAAAAGAAAAATAAATTAAATTCTGCATAAGTTTTATATATTTTCCATATTCCTCATCTTCTTTCATAGTCATCTTTAGGAAGCATGAAGAAGAAGCACAAACCACCAACTTATTGCTATTTGAGGCTCCAAAAGTGCTTCCGAAATCTTCTTCCACTTACAAAACCTTTACACCACCAGAGGGAGTTCAAAGACAAATTATTCAGCAAATGTACTGAGTGGAAACAAATTTCTGCTGTCATGCCCGACACTAAACATGCATTTTTTTATGTAAGGTGTTTTTCCCTCAAATTCTGTTCAAATTTATTATTCTATGATAAAAAGAATTAGAATAAAATAGCTTTAATAGAGGTCAGAATTTTCTAGAGGTGTGACCCTAAAGCTGCTTGCCATTTTTCTGTTTCTTTATAAGCATCTTCTTCCAATGTACAGTAAGAATTCTTACCAGGAAGAATGATGTCTGGATGTAGCTGAGGACACAGCAGGTCCTACACATTCTCCCTCCCAGTCAATCAGCCCCCCAGAGGGACTGGTTTGGGGGAGGAATGGGCAGGTGTCACTGACATAAAGCAGAGGCTGCCTCAGCAGGCAGAGGCCAACTCTCCTCCGCACCATTCCTCAAACCGGGGCAGCCCTGTATAGCCCCAGCTGCCTCCGGGCAAGGATTTGTGCGTCTCTGTACTCTGCTTCACACTACTTTCATTAGCTGGATTTTTTTCCCCATTTCCCTTTTTCCTGTCCCTGGTTCCTATTATCCCCAGGCTGTATTTAATGTTTTGGACACTTCCTAGCCTTTCAGCTTTCAGCCCCAAGATGGCACTGGTTCTTCACTGACAAGCCATCACTGTTTTCCTAAACCAAAGTAAAGACCAAAAAAAAAAGTTCCTGAGAGCTAATTTGGACACTGTGTTAGAGGATAATACAAATTAGCAAGGGGAAACAAAAAAAAAATTGTAAAATACATATAAAATAGTATGAATCCTTATACATTTTTTTAAAAAATGGAGATTAGTACTTTTTAATAGGTATTGGTTGAACAAAATATGCTGAAATCATAGGAGTAGTTTGGGTTAAACCTAGATTAAAACTCCTTTTGGCTTCCAGATTCAAATTTTTAGTTCAGACACTAGACAGGTCAGTAAGGGAAGAGATCCTCAACCAAAATTCTCAAGTCCCTAAACAAAACTAGGGATTTCCTTTAGAGAAGATACATCCAAAATATTTTATTTTTTAAAGGTATATATTAAGGAAAAGGAAATCTATATGATTCTAATAAGGAGCAAGTAGCTCACTAATTTAAATAACTGGCAGAATTCTCAGGAGCTGTAAGTAGTGCAAAGGGCTTAGACACAGTTAGAGTGATTTTCATAAATGAATAGCCAACAGTGTAATACGTCTTTATAGAATATTACAGGCCCAGGTGTTGCTCCAGTCCCCTTCAACACTGCAGTGTATATTTACATTTCTTATTGGATGGACGACTTACAACATGCCTGTGTGGCAGCAGATCCCTTTCCTGCGGGAGGAAATCTGGGCTGCACCACCTGGCACCTGATGGGTAAGCACTCCTCAGCTCTAGCTCTGAGGTGCTTTTCTTCTGCATTGCATCCCTGCCTGCTGAGGCCAACTCAAATCAGTAGGAAAATGTTAGAATAGTGGAACTGCTGGTGGATTGTTGTTATTTGCTGGTGATACTGTGGTAGCACCGAGATGCTAACTAGTCTGGGTTGTGGTAGACATTCACCCACCTATAGAAAATTAAGAGCTGCACAAGAGAATTTGCAATCTAAGAGACAGACACTGTCTTACTTTTCTGGGGACATTGATCTCCTGGAACAAGGAGAGGACCATGAGCCTACTTCCCTCCTTGTCTCAGGAGGGACATGGACTTCCCGAGGTGTATTTTTCACTTCTGCATTATATTCACCTTGAAACTGAACCTGAAAAATTGCACGTGGGCTTTTATGCCTCACTTGCTGAATCTGTGTTACAAAATGGATCTTCAGCTAAAGAAATAACAAGGCTGGTTTCTGGTTGGCATAGTGACATAGCAGCAGTATGCTATATAAAGCTATCATGGGATTTATATTAGGTACCTATAGAAGCTGTTGTCTTCGTATTTGATGGGCCTTAGAGTTTGGCATTCGTTCTCCATGATGAGCTAAAGCTACTCAGCTATCAGCAAGAGTTAGGGTGATAGATCATTGTTGGTTTGTGGTGCTGCAACATGTGATGGGAAATTTGGACAGCTAAATATGTCAACTTATTATAAAGAGACACAGCAAGTAGCTCTCATTTTTGGTGATAGCTTGACCAGTTCAAAAAACCAAACCCAAATCCAAAAAAACCCCCACCAAACCTATGTTCTAAGGAGCACTGATATATTAAAAGGAAAATATTCAAAAGAGTGTGGTGATTTTTCCCTTCTTCTAAAGTTTTGATACTTCTCTGATATGCTTGTTTGCTCACAGAGGCTATATGTGGTAAAGAGAATACTTAAATGCTAAACGTCTCCTCAAAAACAACTATTCCCAAAAAGCTCAGAACAAACTTCAATTCTGTTGACAAACTTTCTCAGTGTGATGAAGAGTTCTGCTGACTCAAACTACACTAAAATCAGCAACACATCAAGAAATGTCACCTAGATAGATTAATCCTGGTATAAATAACTTAGAACACAGTTAAATAAACCAAGTCAAACCAGAATATATGACAGGAGAACCAATGCAGAAATCACTCTAATGGGCCCTACTATAGTTAGCAAACATATTTTGAATTTTTCCCTATATCAATTACTGGGCTCTTATTCAAGGTTGATTAAATCTGAGATGGCCAGTTTCCATCCTCTGTGAGTAGATAACAAATTAAGTGGCTCTCAGTGGCCATACTACACAATTAATTTTTTACATGTTTTCAAGAACCACTACCACTGAGTCACAGTACTACAGCTAGAAGCATTCAAGAAAAAAAAAATATCCATTGTAAAATGCTGGAACAAATCCACTATTTCAGAGTTACCGTTCTGGATCAAACCAACGGTCTCTTATGTCAAGTAGTCTATTTTTAATGGATCTTATGTTATGTTTCTTGGCGTGGTGAAGTACAGCTGTTTTCAAGGACATTGTTACATAATGTGTGTGGGCAGGTGGCAAATATTGTTACCTGTTAGAATTAAATCTGTCAAGGCAGAAATAGAAACCTTTTACAGTTCTTTTTATTATTTGTACAATGAGAGCATACAGTGGGCCAAATAGGATTCTCCTGGACTGGGCATTCTGCAAAACATTGACTAAAAGATTTTGATTATAAATGAAATTAAATCTAGTCTCTTTAAGACAAGGAAATAAGCGGTCAAAGGAAGATGTTCTACAGCACCTTAAGGGTAGGAAAAGCGAAGGAAATACAGAAATTATGGATAAACCTAGATTTCTTTCCAAAATATGGCCTGAAAATGGAGAAGAAAATTACAAAAGGGAAGACAGAAGCTACTTAGCAAGCTAGAACAAGTGAGCAGATGACTCTACTTGCTGCGTGTCAACAGGACCCAATTCCATTCACTGGTTAAAATTTCTCGTGGAGGGAATGTGTTCCATCCACTCACCATCTGATTCAGAGAGGGAGGATAAGGAAAACCCTAAAGCAAGACTGAATACCTATTCTAGTTTATTTGAAAGACAAATGGACTTATACACAATGACATTATTCATCCAATATGTGACTTTATTATCAGCACCTACATGCTACATTAGATTAACTCTTCAAAACAACTCTACAGTTAAGACAGATCTCATATACTGCTCTGAGGGAGTCCAGGTTCTGCTGGTTTTTCTCAAGTTCAGACGTTGTTCACTGAGGACGTTAAGTCAGGACCTTCTTTTCCTTCTGTGCTTACCTCTGTCCCATCAGTCATCCCATCAATCTCTCTTTACAAGCTCACAGGTGCTCTGCAAAACTAATTTCTTCTACTTTTTCAGGGTCTTTAACATGTCCCTATCAGAGAGTCAAACTTCACCATGCGTTTCCTCTTGTCTTCTGAATGGCCTCAACCAAGTTTATGCTACCACTAAAACAGAATGAAGGAAAGTAACATGTTCATTATTGAGGTGTCAGCTGCTCTTCTGCTCCTCTCTTGTCTACTTTTAGGAGACTCCAGCACTCTGTGCACAATGTCTCCCACTGCTCCTTCAACAGGGATTTATAATTTATGGTGTGCTGCAAAAGCTTTTAGGTATTGCAGTCTACCTGCTAAGAAGTACACACCTATCAGGGGCCATGAAAAAAAGCAAAGTAAAGCAAGGCAGCAACAATGTTAATTCTTAGAGGATGGAAAAAGAAAATGTGGCATAAGCAAAGAACTGCTTCCTTTGTTGTTAAAATGTGTTTGTACTCAGAAAAACACCTTGCAGCAATTTTTTAGAGAATCTGACCCAAAGTAGCTGATATTAATAGGAATGGGGAGAAGAATGGCTCTCAGATGTGCCCATGCTGGGGATGCTGCACACTGTCTAAGGAACCCAGTGCAATTCTCAGACAAGGGCTAGGAACCTCTTCAACACACAATGGTAAAATTACCAGATGCTATACTTGCAATTATATATATAAATCACTACTAAACACATAAATAAATGAAGCAATTTATGACATTAGACGAAGAAATTACAGACTTAACCATATAGTTTCTTTTTTATGAGATTGCAGAGAGAAAAAAAAGAACTCTATGAACTAATAATGTGGCTAAGCACTGAAAGCTATGATAGTAATATATACAAGGAATTGGCCAATCTAAATAATTTACTGATCTAATGAAAATCATCCAAATCTTACATAAAATTTCCAACATCTTTCCCTGCAATTTTATTGCAATGAATTGTTCCAAAAAATGTGTCTTCTACAGTGTTCATAGTACATTATATATGTATTATAACATAGTATGTTAATTCAATTGCTCCAAAGTTAAAATACAGAGTTTTAAACTCCATTTTAATTTACTTTCTAAGAAGATTTAACTGGGCAATATTTTATTATTATTAAACAAAAAATCTGATTGTCAAGTTTTGTGTTTTTATTGCATGTTGTATGTGTAGAACTGTAGCCACAATATGCTAAGTAGAAAACTACAGCTAAAAATGAATTTTCTACATATTTGGAACTCTGCTTACAAAAATTTAAAGTAATTGCAAATGCCTGAGAAATTTATGCACTGGGTAATTACAAGGTGCTAGAAGTATGATTATAGACATGCTAATAAGCTTTTCATTTCCTTCTCCCTTATTTTAAATATTGCTTCATCTTAGATGATTTATTTCTTTCTTTCATAACAAGAGAAGGTTTTCCAAAATGAGGATTTTTATAGAGTTTTACTATTTGCTTTGCAAGGGAATAAGTTTCCAGAAACTGTTTATATTCAGCAATAAGCCCTTACATAATAATATTATTTTAAATAGAGTAAGTTTATGAAAATCTCCTAGAGCACCTTGATCCTATGAAAATTAAATCAGAACTGTTCAGTGTATTCCACTTCTTGGAATCAAATGTAGTTTGGACAGGAAAAAAAACACAACCAAACAACCCCCAGGACTCTGAAATTTAAATGCAAACCTTGACAACATTTATCTGGAAGCAGCTACTTCACCACAGCCAGAGTAAGGATAATTGCTCATTCCACCACTAACCTTAAGATCAGGGGGAAAAAATCAACTTCAGAGAAACAGGGAGTAACGGGAAAGAATTTGCTCTAGGAAGGATGATGAGCATAGGCAAAAAACAAAGACAAAACCCAGAACAGGCGTCCTTGGTTCTGTCCTTTCATATTCTCTTTGTACCTTTCAGTGAATAAATGATGCATTGTTTAAAAAGTCTTAACTGCTAGCTGCCTAATTCTGCCTCTGTACCAGTTTAAAGCAGAGGGTGCCTGCGGTAGGGATGTGCTTACAAAAAGCCTCTCTGAGGATCCTCAACACCAAAGACTGTGTTTATCTACCATGAAACTAATGTTTTCCTGTGTTGCAAATGGATGTTTCCCAATCTAGCCAGAGTTTGATGTGTATCCAGGACCTTTCTTGTTTTCACTGCAGCTGTCATATCTGAAGGCAGAAACTCATTCTCAACAAATCTGCACTGATTAGGAAGTTACTTTAACAAAGTATTTCCAACTGCCTCTGACAAGGACTTTGTAAAAGCAATTTTATTTTTTCTGAGTGTTTGCCTACATGGTAACAGAGACAAAAGAGCCACGTAGCACATCACACCTCACGTATTGTTTGTCAGTACATCTTCCCTGACAAGCATGACAGGCAGCACCTGGTCTGAGCAACAAGTTTGAACCACTACTGGATACAACAAAGGCACGTTTTAGGCACAGAACGATTTCTCTGTGGAAAAGTGCAAGAGCGAGCACAGTATTTTCTTCACTTTGCAGATGATCTCACAAAGTAACAGCAGAAGCCAGGTCTTTTCAGAAGTCGTATTGTAATCAAGGGCAGCAAAGACTTTGAAAAAAACTTACCTCAGTAAACTCCCTGCAACCCTGTCTCCTGTCAGCTTATGCTGGTATCACACAAATCTTCCCTTCATCTTCAAAAGTATGGCTTTGCCTTACAATACAATTGTATGGTTTGCTCTTTTCACAACAGCAGTGTATATACATTTAACAACCTGCTGAAACATCTGTATCCAAAATAAACTAGTAGTGATATATGATAAATATGAATTTTCATAAAAATGAGACAGGTATTGGTATAGTGTATATATGGTATTGGTATAGTGTATATATATATATATATATATATAAGCATATATACACACACATTTCTGCTTGTGTCTCCAAATCAACGTCAGCTCAAAAGCCGTTTCAGGACACAATACTGTGGTACTGCTAGGAGCGCCTTAATATGTTTCTGCAAGGAGCAGCTTAACTCCCTAAGGTAAAAAAACTTTGCCATCTGAACCTAATCTTGCACACCTTTCTATTTCCCATGAAAATGCTAGTCAAACCTTGTATTGATTTTTCTCCTTCTGGACAGATCAGGAACTTTTAAAATATGCTAAACTGGAGAAATAACACAAATGAAAAATAATTCTGAGCATGCGATCTAACAGGTCATTTTTATTATCCCACTCCTCTTATGAGAGATACCTACTCAAAATTCAGTGGGGTGAGAATGGATTTATGCATGCCAAAAATCTAATGAAGATTATGTTGTAAAATTATAACTACTCTGAAGTACATTTCAAAGCAGAAATGTTGTTCAGTGTTGGCAAATTGGGAATAAATAAATAAATAAAAGGTCTGCTAACATGCTTTGATAGAGGTCTGTCCAAATTTTGAGGTTGCTTTTGCCATCCTCTGTCGACTAACTCCTCGGATGGGAATTCTGCCTGATTGAAAATACAATGACCTGACCAGATTCTGGCAACCTTCTTTATCTGAGCTGAAGATGGAAATGTCTTTAACCATACTTTCTTGAAGTACAAGCTGAGGAGTCATCTAGTTATGGAAAACCCTGAGAAGGAAAAATAATCTTTGCACTGTCAGAAAGACATTTCAGGTCACATTATGGTTGTTGCAGGTAGATTACTCACTATTCATATCAAGATGTTCACCCTCAAGAAGAAACAATTTCTCATTGAAGTTTCCAAGAGACAGCATTTTATCCAAGATGGGTGCTGGAAACAGTTTTTCTTTAAGGAAAAACTGATTCTGCCTTATTCAAAATAGATACTATTGACATTCTAATAATGATTTACAGGATACAGGCATTACATATATTTAGTTTCACCCAGGTATATAATCCCACAGTTATGCAGGCCTATAGATTACTCCAGTAGTTCAATCAATAGTTCTGTAAGAACAGTATCTCAATGAAAGAGATTATCTAAACACATAAAATAATGCCCTTATTGTAAATGGAAATAGATTGCCTTCCGAGGGAGCTTCACCAGCAGTTAAACAATCAATTTTTTTCTACCTATTACATTGATCTGTAACTATTTAGCAAATGAATTTCACATATATGCTGTGAGCTCTCATTTGCTTAAAAGAAAAAAAAAAGTCTTCTTTTGAGCTGCTCTTCTACCTTTTAGAGTCTTCGCTTTTTGATCCTACCTGAGTGCTTTGCAACATCTCAGATAGCAGAAGTGTATAATAGCCTCTCCACGCAGGTATGCCAACACCAGGTTCTGAGAAAGAATTTGTTAAACAGAGAATATACTGAATATACTGTAAGCAATAAACACTGAAGGGTTAATTTACTCAGTTCCTCATTGGTGTAAGTTCACAGCAGTTTCAAGAGGACAGCAGTATTTTTAAAGGATTTTGTCATATCAGATTCAAGCCATACATTTATACATGGTCACATATCCTCAAATCCATTTCACTGCACTACAACTGATACTAACTTTTTCTTGGAGCACAGGCAGTACCACTGATGAGTCTTAGGACTGAGCTATAATAACTAATCTCTAGTCAAAGCTTTTAACATCAACAAGGTTGCAGGCCACTTTGCATTTTATTGCCCACCCTGAAACATCAGTCTTGCAAACAAGGCAAATGGCTGAAGACACAGTCACTCTCTCCACTCACGTGAGTATTTTCAACTTGTTCATTACATGGTGTAGATCATATTCTGCAAGGCACAAACGTAACATTCCAAAGCTCATAATTTCTATTTTTTAAAAAGTACTAGGTCATATGTAACCTCATGATGATCAGCAACAACTTCTTCATGACATAAAGAACTTTCTCAAATTACCCCCAGGGAGGATTTTTTTTTCTTTTTTTCTAGTTTGGTTTTCCAAGTTTGGAAATCTCACTCTTTTGAGAGCTTCAGTAATGCAGTTGGTTGGCAGTTTCCACCTAAAGACGAAAAGCAAAGTCCATCATACTTAAGTCCAAAATGAACAGCATTGAAACCCAACTAGTATGAGTAGGACGGAAGAAAAAGCCCTCTTAACCAAATTTCATATAGAGAGGAAAGCCTGTGTATCAGAACTGCCAAGTGATCACTGTCTGGAAGAGGTGCTCTTTCCTAAGCAAGGATGTGGACTACAGTGGGGGAACAAGTTATTTAGTTACTCATGGCAGTGTTGTTTCATCTTCTATAATAGGCCATGTTTTTGAATTCCTGCCTCTAACACGCGTTTTTTCATTAAGCGACTAATCAGTACGGATAAAGTTGGACCGCAGGATTAAAATCATCCTGTTATCTGGCAAACATTTGCTGCCATCCTTCTCGTGTACACTTGCAGTGCTTCTCAAACCACCCTTCTTTCACCTCCCCTCTGCTGTTCATCCACTCCTCCCTTTACCTGGCTTGTATGACAAAGGAGATAACTACCATTAAGTACAGACGAACCCCCAAATATCGGTGCTTTGGTGTCAGCAGCTGCCAAATCATTTGGACGTGCTGGTGGCTGGAGTGTCACCTCTTGGGAGCCTTTGGAGCTTGGTCAGGAGCAGGAGAGGAACGGGCACCAGAACACCCTGGTGCCAGTGGAGTGTTCACAGCCTAACCTAAGTGACAATGAATAGGGGTAAGACATTTCCATGCACAACAGAATAGAGGGACAAAAGAAGAATTAAAAGTCTGAGAAGAGGCAGCAGTATTTTCCATGCTGTATTTCAGGTGACAGAGATGACCAAAACAGTGAAAAAATATGAAAAACAAGGTAAAAGCCCCATCACCTTTCTGCCTTCTCCCTCCTGCAGGCAGTGCACCTCCTTCCAAATTCTAGGCAAGTTGCTATGGAAACTATCAGCATGGCTACAAAAATAGGGAGAAATTATAGATTTCATCCATATATACATTATTTAATTTCAATCAAGAAAGAGAAATGATACAAGGTGGCAGACCCTGTTACTAAGATAGTTTCATCCTGGGGAAGGAAGGACCCTCTGCAGAAGGGACCTTAGCTGACCATCAACTCTTTGGCCAAGGTCACCCAGAGGAAAACAACATCAGCAAACTCTGCCCCTCTTCAGCTGAGAACGGTTAGTGCAAGATGCCCATCAAAGACTTTCATTGGATTGTTTTGTTGGACTCATGTAACCTGCCAATAGGAGTCGCATCGCTCCTTTCCTCCTGTTTTGCATCTTGACATAGCATTAGGAATTTATTCCCGTGTGTAAGCAAAGATGTTTGGGGGCAGTTTCAACACTACTAGCTCTCCAAGAAAGCACTGGGCATAGATGTCTCTGCCTCAAACTTTGCTATCTGAAAAGCAACAATGCAGAAAAAGGAAATAAGAGAGTAAAGAGAGCAACATAGGACAGGGGTTTTCAAATAACAACGCACACAGTTAGAGCCAGCCTTTACATTTCTCCCATCTGAGAGTTTAAAATATTCCTATATTGTTTATTAAATTTGAAGAAAAAAGGCAAATATAGCACAGTGTATATAGGGAGAGCTGTAGAAGGAGAGAGAGGAGGTAAGGGATTCTATTAACTGTTCCTGGGTTTTATTTTACTTTCTTAAAACTAAAATACGCTTAACACTTGCTGGATAACCACTTCAGAAATCCTTTGCAACTCAAAGCTTTTTAATGGCAGGGTACAGACGGATGGAGTAAACTGGAAGATTCAAGCCATGTTACTCCGCAGTTCTCCAAGTTGTCTTAAACAGTCCTAAATAGGGAAGCTGGGAGAACCTGACCACAACCTGCACCTTCTTCTTTTTTTTTTTCTTTTCCCCTTCAAACTGAAAAAATGTTTCCTAACCAGCAAAAAGGGTATGGTTTTTTGTAACTAATTCAGCTTCCTCTTAATTCTCTCTACCATGTGGGGTTTTTTACCCCTCTCTCTGTTTTGCTTCACTGAAAAGAACAAGAAGGAATTACAAGATAAATTACATTTCATGACAAAACTGTCAGAGCTGTAACAAATAGGCAAGCATTGTGAGTTTAGGACTAGAAAAAGAAAGCCTTATCTTCCTAGGCCCCAAACCACTAAACACTGATCCACTCATAAGCACATGAGTAATTTAAGTGAGCTCTTGGATTCAAGCCAATAGATAAATGTTAAATATGTGCCTGTCCCAGCCAATGCACACAATCTGGTTTTAAATGTGACATTTACATATATATATATCTTTTGCAGTTGGGGCGATTAGAAAAGCTGTTTATAAACCAGAACATAAGGCTAAAATCGTGATTAAAATTGTCCTGAAAGTCTCTCTGGTGATATTGTAAAGCATTGTATAATTTTGTTTGCAAAACCTTGAAAGTAACAAATATTAATGCAATTTACATTTAGCCCACTTTCCATTAAATATGACATGTAGACAAGCTATAAGGAGTAAAATAAACAGATTCTATACAAAACAGAAAATTTCAAAACAACTAAAATCCATGGGGTGTTGTCGAGTGTTACCTATTTCAGTGGCATTGAAAGACAGTTGTGAGTTAAAATTACAGTTTAATTTGCATTAATGCATTTTCACAAAAATCACAGAAAGAGCAGAGCATCTTATCTTTTTTTTTTTTTTAACTGAAATTCAAAGGAGAGAAAAAAAGAGGATGTTTTACTCTGCAAGGAAAATAATTGTTTGAGTTTGACAGGCAAATTGAACTAACTGCACTGAAGATGAGTGAATTTAATGTTTCCAGACTCAAATTTTTTGCAGGCTTAACTGTCAGAGAATAAAATAAAGTTCAGCTTTTTGTGGCTTAGATAACATACTCATATTTTTATAAGTATGTTTTCTGAAATCCAAGCAAAGATAGAGATTAATAAATAGAGATGCTTCAGTATTACCATAGCATTAAAAAAGAAGGAACTAACCCTGCATCCTTTGCATATACCAATAACCTGATCTTGTGATAAATTTGTCTCATTGGTCTTAGTTTTTGCACCACACTAATAAATTTGAAGGGGTTCCTCAATAGCTTTTTAGCAAATCTTATTGATGTCTTTGCAGACAACTCGAGCAGGCCTTAAATTGGGTCTTTAAGGGACTTTATGTCCATTACTGCAGCAGCTGGCCTTTGCATATCTCATCCTACAGGAAATCTGCTTACACATTCACCATCACATCAGGCAATACAGAGGAGACAGGATGGGAACACTTGCATAAGCCTTTGAGAAGAAGGGAATGCTTAATCTGGCCCACTGGTAGGGAGCTCCCACACTTTACAATGCACAACTCAGCAATCTCTGCTAATGCTACCAACATGATCAATATTTTTCAAAATCAGTGTGGAGGCAAACGCTTTCTTCCAAAGATGACAGTGGCACCCATTCATCCCCAATCTAGCAGCCAAATGTAAAGAGTTTAAGGAGGAAGTAGGTGAAGTGCAACCAGTCAAGTTCAATGATCACATGCTCCAGGATCGTCTTGTCGTCACAAAAGATGATGTCAGCAAGTCTGAGGACTTCATGAAATACACCACCAATGCATAGGTGCTCAATGCTTCATGAAGGATTTTCCAGTTTCTGTCCCCAGCACGCAGTGGGATTAGCTCAAGGTGCAAGCTGGGACACCATGTTTCTTCATCCTTGTGTGACATTAAGATACCCTGACAAGAAATAAAAAAAAAATGAGAGTAGAGCAAGCAGAGTACGAGTATGCGCTGCAGGTGCTACTTGGGTGTTGTCCAAAAGACTGCCACACACACACAGCCTACAAAAATGGTGTGCAGGACTGGAGCTGAGGACAGAGAGGCTCACAGATCACAGGCTCAGGCAGAAGGTCTGCCGTGTTTGCGTGTTGGTTGGGTGGAAGTTACTCCTTGTAGGTGGGAAGTGTTATGAGGATTCAGGGAATACTTCACTTGTGGAGCAAAATGGAACAAGACTGGGTCGTGCCATGCACTGCACAAGTGATGTGGAGTCAACTTTGCCTGTGAGTTGTAGGAGCCTGCAATTTTAGCAGAGCACAAGATAGGTGAGGATCCACTTTACCAGTGGTAAAGAGGGGAAGTTGTGCAGCGGGATCTCTGCTAGGACATCCGCTCAGTTTGGGGCCAAAAGAGTCATGATTTCTCCTAAAATCACTGAGGTCTTGGCAAAAGACTGGAATCTAAGAGATGCCTCTGGGGAAACTCCTCAAATCAAAGGATATGCCAGTCACGTCACTGCCCTGAGGAGTGGCAAAAGATGGTGCTTTCCAGGATGTTCCATGAATAACTGCTAGCTTAAGCCAAAGGAACAACCTGTTAGTTCAGCTCAGGGAGCAGTAACAACTTCAGCTCCCAACAAAGGAGGCAAGGGAGGGATTAGGTTGTGACAAAATAGGGCAGGCTGGGCGAAGGACAAACCTGGATGTGACTCATCAAAGGCCTGCACAGGTCCCAGCTTCACAAATTACTCTTGCAGCAGTACAGAGAGCATGGAAGGTCTAGGTAGCTCAAGATCCAAACCAAGCCCCTGCACAGGACCCATGAAACACCTACGGTCCATCTTGTCGTGTTTCTTCCTTGATCAAAAGACAAGAACACGAGTGACAGACAGCCACTATATGCCAGGTAGAAAAGGTCACAAATCAGGAAAAAAGTTGTTACAGATGCTCCAGCCCAGAAATTCCTCCATCTGATCTAAGAGAATTATGTTCCCAGCACATACATGTTCTTCAGCAGGATGCCTTTTCCTGCAATATTATAATTTCCTCTGAGGATCAATACTGAGTGTCGGATCATCGGTTTGGGAAAATGTCTTTCCTTTAATGAAAGAATGTCTTCCTGCATGAGAGTGGGAGAACTAATTTAAGCAGCAGCGGAGTCCAGGGCCCACACATCTCAGAATTCACAGTAAAATTGCATAATCAGCTTGCCAGTGCCCTAGGGCTTTTTATTAGGCATTTGGCAACAAGCTTCAAACAAATGTAGGCGTTCCATTGTCCTAACTCTTCATACTGACCATTTTAAACCTATGCCATAGGACCCCCCAAGGACTACGATGAACAGAATGAAAAGATGGGGTACACACGACCTCCAGATCTCTAGAAGTACTGCTGTCTTTTCCTAGAGACAGGTGATCTTTTTCTTGGCACCACTGTGTTTCTTCCAGGCATTGGATGCATGTCATGGTTCATAGATACATATTCCAACAAATGTGGACACACAGCTGGGCAAACGCAGCCCAAGCTTGATGCACTTCCTGCTCCTGGAGCTCGTGCTACTTCTGATATTTGCTACATGAATTGCCAGGTAAGATCAGAGAGGTACCTCTGAGAGAGGTATCCCAATACCCCATCTCACCATTGGGTGAGCCTGTACAAAGTCATTCCGAAAGGATATGCTCCCTGTTTGTTCTTCACATACTTCCATCTTTGTTCTAGGGTAAAAGCAAACCTCTCCTCCACACAGGGGAAACTCTCGGAAGTTTCCTCAGAACTCTCAGAAGATCGCTACAAAGCCCAAACCCTTGATATCATTCCTGCTGGAAAGCCAGTACATAAGTCCTACTGTAGAGAAGGGACAGATACTTGTCAGAGACAGGAGGTTGAAGAATTTTTGATTGCTTATTTTCAAGTCTCCCTTTCATGAAAGATGGTTTTAGAATTGCTGGATATTGCCAGTGCAACCCCCTTGTATGACAGATATATGTAAATTCATGGTTATACATGAATACACGTGTCATTCAAAGACAAGTTTCTCCTCTAACACCCATTTGCACAACTCTTGTCTGAAGGAGCAAAGAAATGAGACACATATTGTCAGATCAAAATGGGTTCTAGGAAAATGTTTCTCCCTACAGTTTTTCGCGCATTTCCAAAACAAGAAGCCCTCCAGCCCCCAAGAACTCCATATTTTCTCAGGTTCCTCCTAAGAACTCCACACACATCAAAACCATGCTGCTGTGGAGGTAGATAATATCACATTATCTCCAAAAAAAAACCCCTTAGACTTTGTTCAGTATAAGTTATTGTTCTGCACAAATTACCCATGGGAGTCTTTATGCAATTATTTAGACCACCTGTGTCCCACAGTGGGTTCCCTTATACCCTGGATGTGCTCCATATATGCTGGCAACTTCCATCACAGCTCATACAAGTTCTGAGTTCTGCAACTGTGAGAAAAGAGAGGAAAGGTGAAAACTTTTACAACGATTATCTATGACCAAGCTGTTCAGCTGGAAAGTAAACAGTCCTCTTTTAGTAGTGTGGATGGCCACTCCCGAGTTTGATGTCCGTTACTGGGATGCACAATATGGAGCACAGTTCAGCTGTATGTTAGATTTATCTCTTTCTGAAAGTATAAGACTGGCAGTGCCACCACTTCAGGGTGTATGTCCTGGCAGCCTGAGTCCACACCTGCCCATGGCCAAGGAAATCCATGAGGTTGGCCTCAGACTGCCTGTTGTGGCAAGCAGCAAGAATTTTTGTCATGGAATGTAAGGCACTATGAACCTGATGAGAGCAGTCAGGTCTTCTGCCTTCACAGGAGTTCGTCAGTCCTGTAGCAAAGAGGTGGACCTTCCAGCATGATTCAGGTGAGAGCCTTCTTCATAGACTACCAAGAATCACAACGTGAAGCGTTGGAAAGATTTAATACTTTAAAGCTTCACATTTTAAATCTTTCTCTGCAACCTCCTCAAAGTCACCTCTGTTTTAACCCCAGATAAATCTCATTTTCTGTGTTGATATCATTAAGTATTATCAGAGAAGCAATATGACAGAATTACAGACAGCTGGCATTTCTACTCACTGATCTGCTTTCAAGTATGAACTACCAATAGGCACCAGTAAAGAAAAAAAAAATTAAATTTAACAGGGAAAAATATGTAACTATAAGGCCTTTTTCATACAAACAAAGTTTGTCAGCAACATGGGACAGCAGAAGTGATAGATTATCATGTGGTGAACTGCTACACTCTTTTGGAAAACTATCCCTGACATTACCAAGAACAAACCCCAAAAAAACCCACAAAACCCCCACAGTTTTACATACTGAAAATTCACAATAAATATAATTAAGTGCTTCTATGGGTCACCTGCAGGAAATTCAGACTCAAAACTCTCACTTATGACTTACAAGTTTCACCGAGCTTTAAAGAAATTTTTCCACAGCTTCAGCAGTTTTTGCAGGTTTATGGCAATGAACAACAGATTTTCTGTGACTAAAATAGCAAAGCTATCCACTACTGTATATTCAGTTTATGGCATGTCATAAAAACTTGACAGGTTTCAACACTGCCCACAGTACTCAACAAGTGAGTCTTTTGCCTGCAAATTCCGAGCATCCTTCCATAAGATTTTCAATTTCAGCTGGGGACATGTCCAAAGAACTGCAGAATTTGGCTTATGAAGAAACATCTGGCATGTGAAGGGTTCTGTCCCTGCTCATAAGTTTAATTAATCATTAATGAATTATTTTGGGGTTTTGTCTTATTTTTCTTCAAAAATCGTGTAACATTTCTGACTTCTCAAAGAGAACAATAACAAGCTGAGTCCCAAAAATTTCATTTTACCTCAGTATATTTTAATACTGTGCAGCCATGTATTTACAAGCATTCCTCTCTGAAAAAGATCTTTTCTTTGCATAGTTAGTGGTCAAACACATCAAAACCCCGGTGCCTTTGAGATATTTTCTCATGTCATGGGGTGACCTAAAATTACAGACATGTCTCCATGTAGGTGACGTGAGAATTTTGCACCTGAAACAGTGACCAGCTGAATGAAACCTCCCAATCTGGGGATTAAAAGTTGTTCCTGACAAAGCTTTTGGTTTTATTTTGATTTAAAGTAATGGGACTTACCCATACAATTCAGGAATGCCTCAAAATAGCTGAAAATTTATTCCCAATTACATCAAGTTGTTGTTGGTTTTTTTTTTTTTTTTTAACCAGGAAAACATTTGCCTGTCAGCTCTTTGCAAAAGAAGGTAGAATTGCACCTTTTCACAAAGAAGAATGAACATGTTAACAAACTACAGGTATGATTTTGTCTTAAGTTATTTTTACATATATGTTTCTTCTTTGTATGGTAGTAATAGGAAAGTGGATCCAAAATAAAGCAGGTGCCATGCAAAAGTCTGTTCCCTCATGAGTGACTGGGAAGACAGTTGTTTGGTAGTGAAACCAACATCCACCAGCTGGTGCAGTCTAAAAGAGATTTCATCAATTTATGTTTAATCCTCAAAGCACAGTGAAAAATATCTCAGGGTAAATCATCCCTCGTTTGGCCAATAACAAACCTAATGCAATGAATAGCTACAGGCGGGAGTAAAAAGAAATTTTCCAAGAAGAAAATAGACCTTTCGAGGTTGTGGTAAGCGAGAGGAAGATGTGGAAAGGAAGAAAGAATAACATCTATTTCTCTATCATGTGCATATTTCTACCTGGTCAGTCTCTATGGCTTTGAACATGCAACTGAACCTGGACCAGAAAGAAATAGTTATGCCTACCAGCATACTAGAAAGATACTTGATAAATTTTTAAGTAAAGCTCAATAAAAACCCTCAAATTATTAACGATCTCCAAGATTAGATGTAAGACCAGGAGCAAAAGCCCTTTCTCCCATTTACTGTCTCCTAATTTAAGGTAGACTCTTGAAACATATAATCTAATGTAATCTAATTTTTGATTTAGAAATTATATAGTTACCTCAACAAAATCACCAACTTTATTGCTTTCTTCCTATTAAGAGTGTTAATAATTAGACTAATTTAATTTCAATAAATGTTGATTTAATTTAAATTGAAGTGGACTGCAATTTTACCCATATTTCAATTACATTATTGTTTCAGTGTCATAATATAAAATAGCTCTGCTAATGTAGGTGAAAATACAGCTTTCATCAGCTCTGGAGAACAAATATCATTAAAATCAGTCTAAGTCCTTTCAGGATAAAATTCTCAGTAATCCACGTGAGGATACCATAATCTCTCCATTCAAAATTCAGCTCTACTTTATCTTCTAGACAGATATTTGGCAGTCGTTAGAGTTAGCACTCAGAGTTTATAATGAGAGGTCCTGAACAGACTGTACTTCCTGGGTCAATGCTGATAGATTGATAGGTTCCTATCTATATAAAAGCCCCTCAGTGCTTCTTTAATTCTACTTGTTTTCTCACTCAACTTTTTGAACCCCACTTTAGTGAAAAAAAAGTTTTAGAAACTCATTTTTCTATACAATCTTTCACATATTCTGGCCTATTGCTAAATCTTTCACATATTCTGGCCTATAGCTAAAGCATCTGTTGAAAGTGTTGGGCAACGGTAAAACACACATTTTTCTTTCATCTCTGCCATAGCTTTATTCCAAAACTGACTGTATTTTGGCAGAAAAACACTATTCCCATTTCTTGGGCAAGAGCATCTCTTCCTTTCCCATGCCTAGAAACTCCTGCTACCTGTGAAATCCCCACTTTTAAGCAGTAGCTGGCTATGTCATGCGACAGCAGGGACTCAGAGAAGCATCACTGGTGGCTGAAGGATGGTGTAATGACAATTTTCTCCTTCTGTGCTCTCTTCTCTCTGCTGCACGCTGTTTCTCTCCAGCCTTCTCAGCGCTCGCACACTTACCTACTGAGTTTTCCAATGTGCTCCTCATCTTTTCCATGCTGTGAGGGCACAGCTTGCACTTTGAGGCCAGGATATGCCACACTCCTCTATATCTATGTTGAAAATCTGGAATACACTGAGGTAAATTCACAGCTCAGGTTATCTTCATTGATTTTTTTGTTTGACTCTATCAAGAACAAACACACAGGGTTGTTTAGGGTTTTCCATCCTCCTCCAGCTGAAGGATCTCTGTCAATCTATTTTTGCAGTGTTTCTGAGGATATTCAACCCTTCTGGTAACAGACAGTTTCAATTTTCCCTTAACATTTTATATAATGCTTCTTTTATTGATATAAAAGTATTGCTAAGGAAAAAAATCACCAATAGTGTATATTCTAATGACTAGAAATTATAGCAAATTCACACTGCCTTAATCAAACAAATTCACAGAATCTTTAAGGTTGGAAAAGACCTCCAAGATCACTGAGCCCAACCATTAACTCAGCACCACCACCATGCTCACCACTAAACCCTGTCCTCAAGTGCCGTATCCATATATTATTTGAACACTTCCAGGGGTGGTGGCTCCACCACTTCCCTGGACAGCCCATTCCAATGCTCAACAACCCTTTCATGACGAAATTTTTCCTAATAACTTATCTAAACCTACCCTGGTGCAATTTGAGGTTGTTTCCTCTCATCCTGTCGTTTGTTACCTGGGAGAAGAGACGAACACCCACCTGGCTATACCCTCCTCTCAGGCAGTTGTAGAGAGCAAGGTCCCCCGTGAGCCTTCCTTTCTCCAGGCTTAAACAACCCCAGCTCCCTCAGCCAAATTCCAGTCAACTGGAACCTCCTCGCTTAACCAGGACTACTGGTAAATGATAGGAAATGGTTTGGCAACCTCCTCCACAATCTTCTTCAGTGCCCTTGCATGGATCCTATCCAACTACATGGACGTGTGAGGGTCTAAGTGGTATAGCAGGTCACTGACTGCTCCCTCCTGGGTTATGAGGCCTTCATTCTGCTCCCTGTCTCTGTCTCCCACCTCAGGGTGCTGGGTACCAGGAGAACAACTGGTCTTACTGTTACAGGCTGAGGCAAAGAGGGCATCAAAGTACCTCAGCCTTTTCCTCATTTTTTGTGACTGTTTCTCCCCACATCGAATAAAGGATGGGTGTTCTCCTTAGCCTTCCTTTTATTCCTGATGTATTTGTAGAGACATTTTTTACGGTCTTTTACAGCAGTGGTCAGATTAAATTCCATCTGGGCTTTGACCCTTCTAATTTTCTCCCTGCAGAACCTGACAACATCCTTGTAGCCCTCCTGAGTTACCTGCCTATTTTCCTAAAGGTGAAAATCTCTCTTTTTCCCCCTGAGCTCCAGACAAAGCTCTCCGTTCAGTCAGGTTGGCCTTCAACCCCACCAGCTCATTTTTCGGCACATGGGGACAGCCTGTTCCTTTAAGTTTCACTTCTTAAAGGGTGTCCAGCCTTCCTGGACGTTTTTGGCCTTCAAGACTGCCTCACAACGGACTTTCTCAGCCAGTCTCCTAAAATTTCAGCTTATTAAGAAAAGAGAAAAAAGACCTAAATTCCAAATAGTGTTGACATAAATATCAGTAATTTTTTTAAAAACTGGCAGCATCAATTCAATTAGAATTTTTATCGTCATATTTATTTTCAGTTAGGGCAATACATTTAGCCCATTTGTTTTTCTCCTCTTCCGCTATGAATCATGGCAAAATTTGACATTTTTGTATAATTCCAATCAGAAAATACTTGATAAGGGAAATAAACAGAAATCATTGGAATCATCAGATAAATCAGCTTGTTAACAACTAAACTATATTCCCCCTTTTCTGTCATTTTCCTAAAAAGAGTCATTGTTAGGAGTGATTATAAACTACAACTCAACTGAAATTATTACAGTTAGAATTCACAGTTCATTGCAGACTGAATTCCGTTTCTGACAATATGAATCTTGAGTTACACTGCTGGCTTTCTCCTGCTTTAAGGAAAAAATCCTTCATGATGTTGTCTTTCCATTAATTTTTATTTTGCAACTGATTCGTTGTCTCAAACGGATGGGTTTAGAAGACAAAAACTTAACAATTATTTTAACCTTTTTAGCTGAGAGGAGCTCTGTCCTTTGACAAAACCCCATCTTCCTTCTCAGAAGAAGATGCTGTTTTTACCTGACTGTAAGAAAAATGCTTTTGGGGCTAGTGACAAGGCATGGCCACTCCTGTTAACTGGCAGAGGAGCCTAAAGGCCCTAATTTAACTTCTCCCCAGGTAAATCCATCCTTTCCTTCTATTTGTCTTTTGAGGCTGGAGACTGCTGAAGTCTATTAGCAAAACTGCTGGAATCATCTCTTCTTATTATTGAATCAGGAACCACTGCAAAACTGAGCCCTTGGGTCTTTTTTTTTCTGTTTTAAACCACACAACAGAAACAGGCAGTCTTGCTGTGGCTTGGGACTTTCTGTTCTGTGACCTCTGCCACCATTATTATTCGCCTGCATAAATACAGCCTGACTGTGTTGCTGCCCTGCCTTCTGACTATTTGTTGCTTGTTCACAGAGAGTCAGGGAGAAACAAGACAAAGGCTTTGGTCTTTTGGAAAGGTTTATGTATTCAGTGGATAATAACAGTTTCTAATTGGAAGCCACTGACCCAGCCACCCCTGCTGATGTTTCAAAGTCCCTCATCATAAATAGATGCACATAACAGTAATCTAAAGTGCATTAAAATTCCTTACTTCTTCCACCTTGGCAGCAGAAGCTGCAAATATCCCTTACAGAGCAGTTCTGTTACCCGGGTGACGTTGCCAGGGAGGAAAGCTAGACCAGCACGAGGTACCTTGCTGGCAGGAAGGGTGACACAGCTCCTGACACACAGCCAGGAGCACAGTCACTACAGGGAGTGGAGACCCTCCACAAGCACAGGAACTCAGGACAGGTGCTTGGTGATAGACTTCAGCCCAGTTACTGCATCAGCCAGATGCTCCAACTCATTAATACATACAGATTGCTTGTGTTATTATAGCTTTTTATTTTGGGCTACTATTTTGAAATTGGCTCTACCAGGTGTGTTTTTAAATCTCAGAGACTGGACATTTCCTTGTGTTCCTTTTTTTGCTCTCAGAAAATACTATTTCACATGAACTGTTGAAGTTGCTCAACCTAATATTAATCATAACAAAGTTATTCTCACTCAGAATATACAGTTTCACTTAATCCCTACTTGACATGATTCAATTTCATGTCCTGTCCTTTCTGTAAGCTGTATATCTCCCCATTTTTAAAATGTTTCCTCAGCAGAGGTAATAAAGGAAAAGAGAAAAAAATTTTAGAAACCTCAATCATTCAGGATTACTGTGTTTTGCACAGTGATAATAATCACTTGAATTTAATAGAAGCAATATTTCCACAGCTGGGATAATTTGACATAGCTCCTAGAAGTCCTTATTTACAATTTCTTTTTAGATGTTTATTGTAATAATGGCTGGGTCTTTTCTTGAGCACCAGGTGGTTTTCACAAAATGAAAATAAATTCCATGACTTTGCTACACAGATTAAAAGGATCTGTGTTAAAAAAGGAGAACACGAATGTTACACATCCCTTTCCAAGTGAATTTCAATGAGAATTAGATTCATAACGCCTCCCACAGATCCAGATGTAAGTTACTATATTACTGTATTACTGATCCTAACCGGTATCATCTATATGAACAAACTGCAGCTGCTCTTCTATGACATTCTCAATCTTCAGTATTCATTGCCACTTTCTGTTCACTATTTTTTTTTTATTTTCTCTTCATCTTCTCAACAACAATAAAAAAAGCCGTAATACTTTTGTATTTGCCACATAAGGTCTATTTTTTGCCTTTATCTTTTTAACACTGTATCTTTTTTTCCACAAATAGAAAAAGCTTATTTTTGCACTATCATGCACTGGTCCTTCTTTTTTGTTAAAATAAGTATCCTGAGCAGAAAATCTTATTTTTCCTCTCTGTTCTTACCCAGTGAGGAAGACCTTGTTACAGACAGCCTGAAATTGGATGGATATCAACCCTCCCAGAAGATATCAACACATATCTTCTCAAACAGTCACCACCTTGTCTGAAAACAACTATGACCTCCAAAAGTGTCAAAAAATTAATAACTGTTTGACAGATACTGATAAAAATTGAAATTTGTAGTTTACTAACTGGTTTTAAACATATACATTCTTTTATTCTTCTTCCTGCCCACAAGGTATTAGTACAATATTAACCAAAAGGGCCAGAACACCTTTCCCTTCAGGGAGCTGGATGAATAATCAAAAGATGTGCATTAAAAAGGTTTAATCTCTTTAATCTTTACCTACCTTTATTTAAAAAGGTTATAAGGAATGGAGCTTTGGTAGAATAGGTGAATTATACTAAGGGTAAGGGGTAAGAGCAATGGCTTAAGGAAGATAAAGACATTATTATGCAACAGCAGGAAAGGTAGAAAAAGAAGGAGGGAGGAGACTATCAGGCAAACTAATTTCAGTAGCTGAACTAATATGGCCAATGAGGTTCCAAAGTTGATTCAGGGTATCTCAATACAGAGCTCTAATCTACCACTTCATTATAAACCCCCTAGACTCCACCTAATTTAGAAGAAGCAGTAGAAACTAAGTAAAATATTTAATGAGAAATATTTACTATAAAACTGTGTACAACTAAACATTTTCTGCAAATATATTGAAATATTGAACATTATAGCTAAATGTGTTTCCGATATTCTTCCTCTGGTATTGCAAAATTACACTAAAGATGTATATGGCCTAATAACGTGATTTTAGATTATTATTTCTCAACTGCTGGTAAGTGATATAATCATGGCTTTGACCTCACAAAAAAAAAAAAGTCTTCTCTCTGATAAGCAATGACTTTCCAGACTTCAACAAATTATGTATTCAACTGGTTTCTTTTGAAATGAATGGCATATTGCAGTGTGTCATCTCAGCATGCCAAAAGCAAGGTTAATAAACTGTGATCCTGAAATTTCTGACTGGATTTTTACACCAGCAATATTAGGTAAATCTGTCTCCTATATCATCTCTACTACCTTCATTTTATCTCAGTTGCCCTTGCAATAAAAATGTAGCAGAGAACATATTAAGGTTTAAAAAAACTGGAAGTACTGTTCCAAATCAGAGGAATACAGATTTTAAAATGACTGTCTATCAGGAATGGGCATGGGCAATCTCTCTGCATTCAAACAAAATTTTGGTTTGCTTGTTGAAGAGATCTGCAGCATACTTATATTCCTCCACTCCCTACTCAGCAGCTTTTAGTCAGTCACGGAAAGTTTTCATTGCAGCAAATGTCTTTCTGCGTAAGGATCTGGAATTACAACATGGAAGGGGGTTAGGTAACAACCAGTTTCAATTACCCAAAAGAGTAGCAACAGTTCTGCTTTACCTGAGACATGGAGAGCAATAGTTAGAAGAGAAAGAATACTCAAACACCCACAGGACGTGGAGGTCCTGAAGGTAAGAGAGATTACATTCAGGAGAAGTTGTTCCTTTTGGGAGAGTAAAGCTTGCTATTAGCGTCAATTGAAACATCTACCTGATAAGAGAGAAACCAGTGGAAGTCAAAATGGTCATAGAAAAATATAAGAGAAAGAGAGCAAGGAACATGAACTTCTGAAAGGGAAACAAGGTAGCCAGGTTTAAAACACAGTAGGACCTGAATTTTTTTCTAAAGTAAGTAAGAAGTAGGACAGAGTGAGGATTAATGGAACTGGATCTAAGGCGTGTGGTTCCTCTGCCTCTTGCAGTGATGTAATTTGATCCTAAAAAGCTTTCAGGAACTTCAGCAAATTATTTTCTACAATTGTAGAAAATGAACCTTTGACAGAACTTGCTGACTGCTTCCAGGCACAAAAAACTGCTAAATTTTGAGATGGAAAACCAAAAGATCTGTCCTCAAACAACTAAATATTAAGGATGTTTCTACAGATGACTATTTTTGATTCAAATTTAATAAGGTATATACAGTGTTCTTTAAAATGGAATGCAAGAAAATGAAGAATTTCTACTTAATAACAGAATAAAAAGAAGGAAAAAACCCAGAAGATTTCAAATTATATGAAACATAAATATTCAATTTATTAATAATTTTCCACCAATAATTTCATGGCCCATTGGTTACCACTTCACTATCAGTAAAATTCCTTTAATAATTTCCCGTGCAGATTATTAAGGATTCTCTTCTAAGTATCTTCCTTCTGTGATTCATTCCAAAATATATTTTCACATTTCAGTAAAAAGGTATCTCAACGTCATGTTACGTTGTCACAGTTGTTTGGCTTTTATGCATTTTAACAGCATTTAATTTTATATTTGTAAAACATATCAAGACATTCCTCTTCTTCTCATCAATTTTTTTTTTCCTGGCAATGCTATTTTAAAACTTTAATTTAGGTTTTTTGGTTTTTGAAATTTTTTTTCCTCCACAGCTTTCCGGGCAACCATTTAATTTCTTCGTGCTTCTCTTCATCTTTTGAGGACTTTACATTTTAGAAAAGTAGCATACAAAATTCAGTCAAGTCATCTCTCCTGGAGAGATGAATTCCTGCCCTCTTTTGAAAAGCAGATAAATAATAAGGGAGAAATTAAAATATTTCACTCTGCTTAAGTCTAACGCAGACTTACTCTTTTGATTTCAGTTTATTTGTCATGCCTCAGAGTCTAAAAACACAATGTTCTTCCTATTTTGTGGATGAGATGAGTTTGTGAATGAAGATCTAATTAGAGAAAATAAAATCATGTTACCAGTATAGAAAACAATAACATTTTATTAATATCAGCAAATTAAAGGACAGCAAGAAAAATTACAAGACAGACCATATAAACAGGTATAATTTTCTCCATTACAGGTAAGATGTTTGTTCCTGTTAAATCCAGGATTACTCAGAGTGATTCCTCTGATTTAGTCAGTCAGATTAATACGAATAATACTGTGGTATATGATCATCACAAAAAACAAACAAACAAACAAACAAACAAACAAACAAACAAACCCAAACAAACAGAAAAACCCCCTAAAGCTAACACAATGTTTGTCCTCAAAGAGAATAAGACCTGTTGTGGGTACACACCACCTGGCTTTTGCAAGATTGTCCTATTCTCCTGTTCCCATTCCGCGTTGCCATAGCTTTAACGTGGAAATTTGCTTTAATCTACAGGTTGAGATCTGTTAATTGTTGGATTACATAAACTGCAGGAAAATCATAATTCACAGAAAAATACTCTTCAGTGCGAACCTCTTTAAATCACTGGAAACAGAAGGTATGCAAAGGTAGGGTCTTTCACTGCAGAATTTATTTGCCAAAAGAAAAATATAACAAAATACAATACAAGAATACAATCTGTGGGAAAGGATTTTTTTTTCACTTGAAGCTCTTGGTAGAATACCAAATCAACTACTTCTTTTCAAATCACTAGGACAACTTGCTGTGCAAAGTTTGTCCTTCCAAGTGAATTCTATATAGTTTTCCCTTACAGAAAATGATCACATACAACCATTTTTATTAAATGTCATTTATAAAATTCACTCTGTTCATGTTTAACTGTGGATAGTTTCATATTATTTTTAATTAAAATTGCTGAATACATAATAAATGAAAAGAAGTAGTTTCTTATGCTTCATGTCCTCTTGATGCAGATCATTTTTCAGCAGGCAGGATATTTTTTCTTGGCCGTATTTTCTGCTACATACCAAGATACTTCTTTCGGTCTCTTTCCAGAAACAAGAGCTTGACACCTTTGAATCGGTTTTAAAAAACACTTGTCTCTGCCTCTGCATCAGTTTTGGGTTCATTTCAGACAATGAAACACAGCAGCTTTGAGGCTTGAGACTAAACCATTTATCTCAGAGCAATAGTTTACGATTTGGTTTCTTTGGAGTTTTAGAACCTCTAAATATCTCACTCCAGAAGAAGAGAGGTTATAGAAACAAATTCTATCTGGACTGGTTTTGGGGTTTTTTGGGTATTTCTTTTATTATATTCAACATGTCTTATGAAAGGATGGATTCTAAATTTGATTTCTTAACATGATTTCACCAATCTGGCATTAAAAGAAAAGGATGTAACTGATTTTTCTTAACAGCCTGTTTTATCCAAGTGATAAAATCCTGCAATTTTCAACTTCCTCAGCTGCTCAGTAGATACTCAACTGAATTTGGAGGCTGGCCTAGGCATGAAAACTTGGAAAATCCTGATTTTTATGGAAGACATCAGAAATTCAGTATTTTGTTCACTATCCATGACACCTTACACATCAGGACTCAGTTTATCAGAGGCTGTGAGATTCACAGATATAAAATTTGCCCCCATCTTTATTGCTTTGCAGGAGACTTTTTATTTATTTACATCAGACTACAGTATTGCATGTCTTATTGTGCCTCCAGTAATTCAGTCGCTTGGAGAGAGTACACAAAATCTGTTTCTCACACTTTGTGACATACCCTGTCTGTTTGTCATGCCTGGCGTCTATATTTAATTGTAGCCGACTGTGTGTGGGTAGGCCTGAACAGCTCCGAGTAGGAAGGCAGAAATGGCAGTGACAAAACCTGTGGGATCAATACGGAGCCACAAAGCTGCCTCTGGGCTTCCTTGCCCTATTTTACAGCTCTCTCCTGGAACTGGTGTGACCCCGATCATCTGCTCTTCACTCCAACCCCAAGAGAGATGAGGAGCCAGCTGTAGTTGCTTTCAGCCTATCAAGTGTACCCTGACACGGACACTGTGTTTTGTTCATGATAGCATTAAACTGTGAAGCAAACAAAACTCAAAATGTGGCCATAAAGCAAGATTTATTTCTTTGTGGAAATTTAATAAGCGTACTTTAGTAGATAGAGCTTTAGCAAAACTATTAATGCCTTTAAAGGCCAAAATATCTGGGACATGCTTCCAGGGATCTGCCATGTTTATTCCCAACACCTCATGTAGCACACGTGCATGTTGGTGCCCACACAATCCCAAGTTCCTAGATCAGCTCCAGCCTTAGCTGCTCTCCCACTGACTCGTTTTGAGGAAGGAAAGGATCTTGAAGCCAACTAGATTGCATAACAGAAGGCACATAATGTAAAGGTACATGCAAAATTGTGGCAAGCTGGAATGTGTATTGTTCTCTAGTGTGTTGCTTAGACAGTTCATCAACTTCAAGTCATTTCTGATTGGGATAGTTCAGTCTTTAGGGGAAGTTATGTACCAATCACAATAGTGCACATTCACAACAGTAAATAACAACTGAAACAATCATTATGATTATTTTAATTAAGTTTTGTGCAACAGAGTAATAATCTCCTTCAACATAAAATAACCAAAATAATTTTTTAAAATTTCTCTTTCGTGTGAACTTCTCTAAATGACAGCATAATTTGTTAACAGCTTTGAAAAAGTTCTTGATAATCATGTTCTGTCTTTTCCTTATGCAAACTCTTAAGTAGTTGCAGACAAATAACCCATTTCAACAGGAGTCATCTATATAAAATTATAATTTTAAGAAATAATCACAGCAGAAATACAACTGGTTTTTTTGGGTGAGACCAAACCTTGGAAACTCGCAAGGTGATGATTTTTTATTAAATTTAAGAGGTCCATGTTTTTAGTTATTAAGTGTAATTTTGTCTATTCATTAATGTAGAAGCAACTATTTTCTCCCTGCCTGGAACCTTTCTCACTACTATCAAATCCATTCTTACATGAAGACATTTTCCAAACAAAAGATATGAGGCCACGTTCAGAATGCAGCTGAAATAATTTCTTCCAGATCTCAAGTCACTCTTTTGTGCCTGTATTAGGAGAGGAACATTACTTTTTTATTACTGTCACGCACTGCTCATTTCAGTCCGCCATTATTCTTCATCTATAGACTCTTGTCTTACTGCTTTCTGCCCTTCAATAGCTGCCAATCATCCTATTTTATACGGAGCCTAGATGGTTGTAAATGCCATAATTAGTACAACTAGTCACTGAGTACCTCAACTGAAAGATTCAAGTGCAAGTGCATTTAGCTGAAATATCTTGGTTTGTCTTTTTTTTTTTTTTATTAACAAAAACACCAACCGAATCTGAAGAAAGCTGCATTTAATGGTCATGGATGTCTTTGCAAAGCATCTTCCCTATTTACGAAGGCTTCCTATGCTCAGCTTTGCTGTTGAAAGACTTTTGGTAACTTTGCACAACTCCATGGCATGCCATGCTTCATTTGTTACAAGAGAGGCCAGTATGTCTGAGGAAAAGGGGTGAAATTATTGTGTATGCACATATGCCTCTGAATGTCATTTCTTCCTAGTGGCTCTTAAACCTGGTGATCAAATGTCTAAAAACCAGATTATGACCACTATCTTCAAAGAGAGTAGAAATAACTGTTTTCACACAAAGTAGCACTCTCTTCCCACAATTTTTCTTCGCTACCTTCTGATCAGAGACCTCAAAGATGCACTTGGACTTCTTTTCACCCCAAAAGAAATAAAATCTTTCAAAGGCTTAGTCAGGAAGAGCCAGTAGGAATAAAAGAAATGCGGCATTGCAATCGCTATTGTCAGTGATCAGGCAGCTCTCGTGGGAAAAGGCAAACCCCATTTTCTATCCTTTCAAAGTCTGTTTCCGGCCTTTTGTCACTCACTCCTTAGCTAATATGCAGTCCTTGGAGTAACAACATACCTAGAGCATCTCCACTGAAGAGTTTACTGCTTATTGCCTTGAACTTGAGAGCTTCAGGCCTCTCAGGCAATGGCAAAAGAAAAATGGGGTATCTCACATTCTCTGTAGAAGAGGGACAAAAATATTTCATGTCTTTCCTTAAAATGAATTGGTGTGGACTTTTACCAAAGGTTTACTGTAGGAAGATACAACTCCGTGGAGCCAAGGTTCACCTAGTTATTCCCAGCATCAAAGGATTTTCTCATGGCTGGTTTTCCCTACTCTACTTTCCATATACAACGTAATGTGTAAGTACTCACTACAGGAATTAGATTTCACTCTGTGAAAGGTGTGTGCTGTCTTTTCCTAAAAATGAGCAAGGGTCTCATGCAGTAACTCTGATTAAAGGACTTTCTCCTAGAAAGAGTTAGTAAGCATGTTCTAAACCTTTCCCAATGCCAGTTTTACAGATGAGACCACAATTTAGGCTTGGTGAGGTGGATTATCATGCTATTGCAAAGCAGCTGAATGACTTCAATCCAGAATATAGCCTAATGAAGAGTCATAATGAGCACTGACCAGATGGTGTTTTAACTTATTATATCAAATCATGTAACTTTAGATCTCGCAGAGAGTAGACAATGGATATAAATGCATACAGAAACAGAAATATATCCTTTTTTAGGACCAATGTCTTCAGTCTGCTCAAAGCAGCCCTCATAGGTTTTTGGGTTTTTAATTCAATTTTTTCAACACCCCCCAGTTAAACCTGGCTATATATCATCTGAGAAAAAAACATCGTGGTCAATTGTTTAAGATCTCAGCTCCTATTCCAGTATTAAAGAAAGAACAGCATTTGTGAATGACAGCAAGCTTTTAACACTGTTGAGAACACAGTGTACTAAACACTAGCTGTAAAGCAGAGAACTTGTTTTCCTTTTTTTTTTATCAGAATTGTTCATAATGGATTTTTATAACACTAATCCACTCACAGGTTTTCAGGCAACATGGGTGAAACCTGGATGCCCCCAGCTGACTGTCAGCAGCACCCTCTCCAGCATGGCCTCAGATCTGGTCTGCCTCAGAACCGGTGCTGCAGGGCCAGTGCTGGATTTCCACAGCCAAATGTGACTCCCAAAAGTCCCTGAGTCTGAGCTGCCCTATTCAAAGCCCACAGAAACCAGTAATGATGCTCACAGAGCTTGAAGCAAAAATACACTTTGCTTTTCCAAGAGGCATTCCAGGAGAGAAATGCAAAATGTTTTTTCACTTGGACTTTCAAGATATGTTTCTCTTAGAACAAAAGCAGTGGAGAAATTATTATTTCTTATCACAGATCCAGTGTTCAACAAATCCTATATAATCTACAACCTTCTGACAGCTTTAATAACTAAGTAAGAAGAAATCACACTGTACAACAAACATCAGTGAGTACACACAGTAGCTGCAGGTCTGTGATGAAATGTTACAATCTTCGCAATATAAAAAAAACCCGAAGAAAATAAAAAGACATGAATCTGTATACTGAGTCACAATAGTGTCCAATTGCCCATATCAAATTTTTTGACATGTTACTGCATATTTACTTCACTCCTATCTTTGACAAGCATTTTTATAATTTTCTTACTTTGCTCTGTTACACACCTTCTCCATTTTGCATATCTACATTCATCCACAAGTCCTTCCACAAGCTCTGCATTCTCTCCACTGCTAAAGTTGATCTGCAAAAGTCAGTAGAATATTTCTGATTTCACCATCTTTTTCTTCCACCTCACCATTGTACTTTTGTTTTACTGTTACTTTTAACTGAGGGAATGATCAAGCCTAATTTTTTGTATGATGACAGAGCATTTTAGATTGTAGGGAAAGACTGCGCATATATGTCTGTAAATGCAGATAGACAGGACTGACCAACCAGCTGCTATTCTCACGTTTTTGTTCCAGAGATGCACTTGGAAAATCGATATGTACTTGGATAAGGGATCAACAAGGATTCTGATCTGAACCCCACCAAATGTATGGGAAGACTCCCACTGATTTTAAGAGTTTTGAAATATAGCCCTTCATACGTTGTTCAGTCAGTTTTTAAAGCATATTCTGAGGAAATTGCTGTTTTACTATTATAGAAACCTAAAATTTCTCCACATAAAGTAAGCTACAATTAATAAATAATTTTAAAAACTTTAGAAACTTTAGTCAGCAGGAGAAAGGCTAGGAAAAATGAAAAAGAATAAATCTGTGCTTGCCAACATATGCTTCTTTGAAAGCTGATGATAAAAATTAAAACAAAGCAAGTAACTTATATCAAAGTAAGGTAGAAAATGAGTTAATTTGAATTAAATTGAATTAATGCAAGGATGATGCTAAAAATCGCGACAAGTAAATTTTTATAAGCCCACAGCCCCAAACCATAGTCATAACCCAGCATGACAAATCAATAAATCAACTGAATATCATCCAGATTTTTGAGAACTTGATAGCCAAGAGACATGACAGATGGCTGAACAGCAAACAGGCAGGCATTTTTCTTCTTTTGTGAAGCAAAGTTTTTTCCAAAATTTCCCAAAGTGTAGCGGCTTAATTTGCTGAACTAGTTTACCTCCTACATTTGGAACATTCATAGCAAAGAAGGAAGGAAAGCCTGCCAATTTCAGAGCATTCAGATATTTTAAAACAAGAGCCAGAATCCCAAAGAGTCTTTATTCCAGCTCTGCAAATGGAGAAACTGGGGAACAGATGGATTGAGAGGGTTTCTTGTGCACTGAGAAACTCTGCTTGAAATCAGTCAGCAGTGAACACAGAGGTGCTGAAAACAAGATTTCACAGTAAAGCCGACTACTGGAATTAGAAATGAGATCTAACAGTTCCCTCACTCTCATACTTCAGACTCCAGGTAAAACCAAATCTCTTTTCTCAAAATAAGAATCTGATATATTTTCAGAGTCCATTCTTTGCTAATCATTGCATGAGGTTTTAAATCCCAGAACACGCACCAATGTCTTAAAACTAACAATTTTCTGACTTGCTTTTGCCCTAGAAATGTGAGATGGACCCAATTTTGAAAACAGAGGACTAATGAATTGCACTTTACAAAGATTTGCACGGGAATATGATGTGGTTTATTGGAGGACACCTGGTGGTTGCTGGCAACTTTGTAAGGACTTTCACAGACCTGGCACATCCCTTCTCAGCTGCTCAAATTTTTCCCATTTCCTGTGATTTTGGTCTTTTCACCAACAGTGTCAAGAATAAAGAAATCTATATACCTGGAACCATAATTACAGTGTCTTAAGCTCCCCATACAGCCAGCACTGTGGGATGTCAAACACATAAATCAACTATGCTATTTAGGTACTTTAAAATATATCGACTCATTTGCTATTTACATTTGAAATTATCTAAAGTGTTTCATGCTGAGTTTGTTTAAGGATTTTTCTGTAGGAGAGTTTGGAGCTTTTTTCTATATGTTAGAAATAACAACTAAGTATTCGATCATTTGTTTTTAACCGTATAAAAGATAGATTGTTTTCAGAAACTCGTGCTTGAGCAAGTCACTTTTCCCATAGTTCTCAGACACTGGTTGCAGGGTAGAATAGATACCTCCCTGAAGGTCTACTCCACTGTTTACTGAAGAATCTTAGAAGTACAATTTGAATTAGAAAAGTGATATTTAAATAAATACAATCAGGAAAGGTGGACCAAGGTGTATATTTGATAATAAAAAGCCATTTTATTTTCAACTTATTTAATTTTTAAAAATTTGAAGTCCAATCAGGTAATAATTTCATAATTCAAAAAGAAAGAAGTGTCAAGTTTTCAATGAGAAAAATCCTTTTCCATTATCAGTTTTGAAAGAAACTAACTGGCATTTTGGAACTAAATTTTCATGCTTTAGTATATACATATCTTGGACTTCACTCTAACTTAATCAAGTAATTTATAGTCATGCCAGATCTAGCATTAACAAAAATGTAAATTACGTGAGAAATTAATAGTTCTCCTGCAGAAGAAAATTTTTAACCCTTCTAGACTCTACCTTAGCATTATAATGTTTTTGTGTACTCACAGCAAATAATTTTTTGTACCATGAAAAATTTATTTTTCTGAGTTAACATTATTATTTTTTAAAATGTCTGTACTGAATAAGCTTAGAAGTGAATGTCACAAATAGTGTGACATCTTTTTAGCTCAGTATGGAGTCCTGAGGGAGTATCACTGAGCTTCTCTGTTCTGTTCTAGTTGATGGGAAATGTGATAAAGTCTGTTTACTCTAGCCCCGTCTGTCAGCTTGAAGTGGTGGGTGCAAGCCCAAAGAGAACCTTTCTGCCCAGGACAGGCAGGGAGACCTGAGCACCAAGTTTTAGAGATGCTAAAAATGATCTAAAAACAGTGAAGACTTCTGGAGATCATGGAGGAAAAGAAACTGATGATGTTTAGGACAAGCTCATGTGCAAGCGCTGAAGTTTATCTGTAATTTGGAAATACAAACAAAGGTGAAATCACAAATAAATAACAATTCTGACAGAGCTGTTGCAGTGCAAACTTGTTCTCTTTATTTCCATACCAATGTAAATATAAATAATGCAGACTGGAAGTTACTGGCACCACACTGATGTTAATCAGATTATGCAGAGGGCATTTTGGAGTTACAAGGCCTATAGATGGATCTAGAGTTGGCACAGTATAGGGCACAAAATAAAAGTGGAAATCTGAGTGCATGATATTTGGCTTAGTTCAAGATAAAACAATAAACATCAAGGAAAAAGTGTCTACAGGAACTAACAGTGAAGATAACTGAAATAAGTGTATAGAAGAACAACAGGAGCTAGAAATAGATGCATGTTAATTTTACTACAAGTCATTGCATCTGCAAAGGAGGTTAAGGACTATGGAAAAGACTTTTTTAGACTTTAAAATAACATAATAGATTGGCAATAAAATTCATAATTCACATTCATGTCAAGGCTAATTTTATTCATAGTAGGGAAAAGGATGAAAGCTGACAAACTGCAGTTTGCAAATATCACAGTATGTATCAGAGATGAAAAAGCATTTCCAAAGTCATCTAAGAACTTATATGAATATGCATTTTACACAGTAATTTAAGCAGAAACGATTGTTGACTTTTCGTAATCAGCTTTAAAAAAGAACTGGACTACATATTACTAGTGAAGAAATTTAGTTTGAATCAGATAAATTAGCTACAAATTTAAGTACATTTATTAAACAGAATTAAGTCTCTAAGTGTTCCGTTTCATTCAAAACGAAAGTGACATCAGTACAGTATGACAAAATTTTCAAAGTGAATTAAGCATATCCAAATTAAGGCTGTCTTAGACCGAAGAAAAAGAAATCCCTGTAGATGTTCATTCTAATCTAAACAGTCATTTTCACTAGCCCCTTTTTTAATGTTATATAGTTTATTCTCTGGGCTTCCTTGAATTAACCCAGAAAGAATTTTAATAATGTATGAAAAATCTCAAGTCAGATCCAATATTCTTTACACAGGGCAAACTCCCAGAAACTTAATAAATCACAAGGGATATTTGACTTATGATATTTGTTCTCCAGGGGATAACAAATTAGCAACAACTATGCCTCAGATGAACAAGTAAAAGAAAGGTTAGTAACTAACAAAGAAATGTACTGAGTTAGAAACAGAAGCTTTACGTTTATGCAGCAGTTCTGGCAATATATCTGTTTATATATTATCAGTTAAAATCAGGTGGGACACACCTATTTTTTCTTTTATGAGATGTTCTGCTCTGATCCTTCATCTGAATTTGCCCTATGGTATTATGCTTGGAGATTAATGCATCTTTTACTTCAGTATTAGCTATGATTTTTTTCCTTGCAATTCCTTGTTTAAAAAAACAGATTAATTTCTTTCCCTAGAGAACTTTACCTTCCTTTTATTTACTGCTTTCTTTTGACAAGAGCACTTTAATAGGCTCATCTAATACACAAAACTATCCAACTGACCTCTTTAAGGAAGATTGATTTTTATTTCTCTTACGTTATTGCACAACTAAAATGCCTGCTTACAGCACTTTATGTGAGATCAGAATCAAACTGACTTGTAAATTAAGTAAGAAACGGTGCTGTTGTAAGCCCAAAGGTCTGAATGAACAAACATACCCACAACTGTGTCCCTCAAATGGGACTTGAGAGAAAACTTTCAGACTTAACTTGTAAATGAATTTAACATCAGTTACATTTCCTTTGTGTGTCATGAATAAGTAGTGAGCAGAGCAGAGAGCATCACTGCCAAACATTATAAATTCACGATCTAGTCTAGTCTCACACTGCTTAATCAATTTCCTATCAAAAATAGTTGCATTAAATAGTAATTCATATTTTTAAAGCAAAATTCCTTAGGTAATTTCCTCATGGAAACTAAAACTCTAAAACTCTAATGTACGTCCATTTTTAAAAGCTATGGATACTTGCAGCCTTTCAGTAAATTCAATATGAAGAGAGATAGTTTAAAAACTCCACCATGTCCCCCTCAGGCATCCCACAGCAGCTTCTAAACTCCCTTTACAGTTGTAAAATTCACATACAATTTTTCATTTTCTCTTTGAAGTGCACTCACACAAATAATGACTTCTACCTTTCTCAATGTTTCTTCTCTAATGTGGGGAAACCAAATTAATTCGATAATTTTATTTTGCAGAACTTCTGCATATAAATATTCCCTGGATTTTCTCACATCACTCTGTGAAATGCAGAGTGAGTGTTTGTTATAACTCTAGAATTTTCTTCAGAGAAATTGCTTAGGGAGTTGTTTTCCAGTCTACCTTTCATTAATGATGTGTTCTAGTACGTAGAAAATGCTTGTATATGTGAGTGTTTCATTTTGGTACACAAGCTCAAAAAAATTCTGTTTAAAGTATTTCCTTTTTTTCTTACGTAAAGTCTCTTCATATTTTAATACTTTGTGAATAAAATTACAATTGTTCTGAAAAATGTAATTTTTTTTTTTTTCAGGCAAAATATGAGCTTATTTGTGTCCTCCATGCCACAGGGAAAAAAATTTATAATACAACAGAAAAGATAGATATCATAGAGTCATAGAATAGTTTGGGTTGAAAGGGATCTTCAAGACCATCTACTTCCAACCTTCCCATCACAGGCAGGGGCGTCTTCCACTACAGGTTCTCAGAGCCCCATCCAATCTGGTCTTGAATATTTCCAGGGATGCGGCATCCACAGCTTCTCTGGGCAACCTGTTCCAGTGCCTCACCACCCCCACAGCACTGAATTTCTTCCTAATATCTAACCTAAACCTACCCTCTTTCAGTTTAAAGCCATTCTCTGCTGTTGTATGCTATAATGCCACTACATGCCCTCATCAAAAGTCCCTTCCCAGTTCTGCTGTAAGCCGCCTTATAAGTTCTCCCAGAAACCTTCTCTTCCCCAAGCTGAACAACCCCAGCTCTCTCAGCCTGTCTTCATAGGAGACAATTGTAAACTTGAAAAATCTAATATTTACTCCCAACAAAATTCACTGCATTCATGCCTATTGGATTTTGATAAACAAATTTCTAATGTGAAAGTCAAATTTTCTAGGTTTCACTGTACTCTGTCATGAGGAGTGAAGCAGTACTTCAGCAATCCAGTCACAGTAATATCGATATCATCACTGCTGGTAAGAGAGGGATCAATAAATCATTAGCACTCCTATTAAAGGCCTTTTAATCATATCCCTCTCTGGACATACCTGCAGCAGCATGTATCAGCCCTAGAACTTAAGCCATGGTATATTAACAGCCTGGCAGCTGGAAGTTTTCAGAATTATCTGGTACTCAGGTCTGCCTTATCTTAAGACAGGAAAGCTTTTTGCCTTGTTCTGCTCTCCTCTTGTGAGTGCTTCATTACAAAGCCCACAAGGACATACTGCTAAACCATTTGGCTGAGAAAGGTATGCTCAGATTTTTCCCTCTCATGTTTATTTCTTTCATAACATCATATTTTTACTTAGATCTTCATAAATGCATGTTTTCTCACCTGTGATTTCATGGTCTTAATAAAAGGAACCACATAATTTAAACCGAAACATTTTATTTCATCGATGTGCAAGCTGTTCTTACATATATAATAATTGCAAATTGCCTAGGCAACCTGCATAACTACACAAGACATGAGAAGACCTCTGGCTCTGACAGCTTGCACATAATCACTTTCTTCTTTAGGCAGGAGCTGCAGAGATCCTTGCCTCTGTGTGGTACCCTGCCCTCACTTCAGCCTGTGTACAGGAGGCTGATGCTGGCTTTGTGAGCTGTGCCTCTTTAGATTGCTCTCGCAGGCAAAGGAGGGAGATGCATTCCTCCCACAGATAGGTGACAGGGGCTCTTCCTCTGCTGCCCGCTGAGGAAACCTGAGCCAGTGATCCCAAACAGACTGAATATGTCCCAGCTTCCACTTGAACAAATTACGACGGACCCATCGTATGTGTCTCTTACTTCAATGGCTTGTAAATATGGGGAAATTATTTTAAAGTTTTCCTTTCCAGATTAAACCCTTCCTCAGGTCCATTCTGGAGGCAACTGCTGACAAGAAAACCAACTGGAAAGTTTGTTTGTATAGCCTTAAATTACAGGTTTCTTTCTGAAAACTGACAGCACCGTGTTGCAATATTTTTCATATTGATGAGCTTAGTTGACAAGTAATGTTCCTCTGATTTTTAGCCTTATGTGTAAGTATCAACAAGTCAACTTGATTTGTTTTCCTCTCATTTTTAAAAAAAATTTAAATTCTACTCCAAAAGTAAATCCACCCAATAACCATGAGGGTGACAAAAACAAATAGCCACCCAAGCAAGTTGAGTCAAGTAGATTTAAAGACTGCACATGTGTGGTCAGGTGGAGGCAGATTTGAGAAGTGGCTAATTTACCGCAACCTGGTACCAATTTTAACCATGAAACATCTTGGTCTTCAGTGTGGCATTGACTTACAAAGTCTCTTACCTCTTTAGTTGCACAGTCATAATCATTTTTCAGTAGGAATGTAGCACATTTATGTATTTAGAATTTTTTCCAGAAGGAAAAGTGGCATCCCAATATTTTCAGTGTTGTACTATAAAAAGCAATAGATAAGTATGGAAAACAAACTCCAATATAAGTAGTTATGTTTGCCTTTAGCATTCCTTGCCCACAGTCAAAGTAAATTCAACATAAATCAAAATTAGCAAGTTACAGTACTGAATTACAGCAATCTAAGATGAGCTACCCAGCAGAACAGAGATTAAACTCAACTATTCTTGAGAGATCATAAATTCATCTAGATTCCATATTTTATTGAGAAAAAAAAAACCAGCAAAATTTTCAAATCCTGGAGAAAAATTTTAGCAGTTGAATTACACTGGAAATGTTCTGACAAGTCTGTGAATTGGTTTTCTTTTCAGCCCAGGACTTCAAAATATGTTAATCATATTGCTCTCTTATATTCCACTCCCTTTGCCTATTTGGAGGCCTCGTTTTGCCTTTGGTGAGGTTTTACATTTGTCCTTGAGTAGAGTAGGAAATTTATAACTAAAAAGCATGAAAAGGTTAAGAGAAACTTAACTATTGCCTCCATCATACCAGCGTCTCAAGAACACTGATGGTGTAGACCATGGATGAAAGTGCCCAAGTAAGGAACAAGGAACAGGCAGAAAAGGTTGTTGCCAACAGTACCAAGCCTTAGCAGAAAAAGATCCTATATCAAAGTATAAATAAATGTTTGAGCAAGAAATACTTGTCAGGAGATAGAAATTATCATAATGGATAAAAATGAAAAAAAACTTTCTGGCATAGAAGCTGAATAAAGAAATGAGTCAGTCTCATTACAGCTATAATACCTGTAATTCAGCAAGAAAGATCATTTGAAAGACATAAGACTGAAAAAAAAAATTACCAGGCTAAATTTTTTCTAGTGTTCTGGATAAGTTATTGGGAAATGTAAAATCTGGGTGGCTAAACTGAAGCAATAAACAGTCATTTTATCACTAACTATCAGCTTCTAGAGGTCACTTTTGACATGCCTCTAACTTTGGTACATCTCAGAAATCCATTAAAACCAGCACAAAAAAAGTCAAGCAGGTTAAAAGTGGTTTTGAATTAGTTTAGTAATGTCATATAGTACTTTAACATCAGCTTCATGACTGGAGACTCATAATGGTTTAGGTGGGTACAGAAAAAAATTTAAGATCCTCAGTCTCAATATCTCTGTTCTGGTACTTAACTACAGGTTTGTCTTTAAGGTGTTTCTTAGCAGCTGTTTCTTACTAGCTCTTGTCTTTGCTATGTTTAACTCCTGAGAGTTTGCCAATCATTGCTTGATAATCTTTTAGTTCCCCAATCAGGTAAATTTTTTAAGAGCAAATAATCATAAAATCATAGAAAAATAGAGTATGCTGAGCCGGAAGGGATCCATCAGGATCATTGAGTCCTGCCCTGCCCAGGATGTCCGCAAGAGTCACCACATGCCTGAGAGCATTGTCCAAATGCCTTTTGAACTCTATCAGGCAGGTGCTGTGATCACTTCCCTGGAGAGCCTGTTCCAGTGCCCAACCACCCTTTGGGTGAAAAACCTTTCCCTGATATTCAACCTAAACCTCCCCTGAGTCAGGTTCATGCCATCTCCCTGAGTCCTGTCACTGGTCATGAGAGCATAGAGATCAATATAAAAGGTGGCAGAGGAGCTTCTGTACGAGGTGCGTGGAACTGCTCATTATAAATCTCAGTATTCTCAGTACAGTCTCAGTATTCTGGTTCAAAAGAATTTCACATTTTTAGAAAGTGTTCATCCCCATCTTAGTGAAAGTTTGGTAGAGTCTACAGAGCCTACGGAGAATATTCTTTTAAAGAAAAGAAGATGTTCAGCTGCACATATAGGTGTTTCTGTGATTTTCAATTATCTGCAATACATCAAAACTATATGATTTCCATCAGCTTACCTATATCCTTGTCTCCACATTTGCATCTGCCCATCTGACAGTGAGGTAAGGAGTACAAGACGTGTTTTTTAAATCCTGTATTCCTAAGGAAGCTGTCCCAAAAATCTAACCAATTTCTTATGGCTACCTTTTAATTCTTACCTCAGAATTCTCATATGCTGGATGAAGAGTAAGCCACATGTGAGAGATGATATCAAACTAAACAATGAAGGTCCATAGCATGCCAATAGAAGATTTCAGGGTTACCCAACATATTTCTCCGGCCACCTCAATGCTCAGAGAGGTCAAAGTTTACACATATGAACCTTCTGAACTGTTGCGTGCACCTGCAACATATGGCAGAAATGCCTGTAGAGGAGCCAAAAATTTCAACAAAATTATGCAGTTTTGAAGCTCCTTAAAAAAAGGAGTATGGCAAAGTAAATAACTCATAAGCATTTGGAAGCATAAACACCAGAAGTAGCCCTGAAGGAGATGTGTCTTATTGCATTTTAAACAAATATCAAGGTAGGTAACTTGCATGATAAATACACCGCATTTTGATTTCAGTAATTTATTAAATTAACAAAACCATATTTGTTTATCTCAATTACCAAAATTGCATAAGTTGCCATGTTATTTTCAAGCACCATTTCAGTCTCAAACATGAATTACAGAGGAGAATTTCAGCTATATTTCAAAGGTTTTTGTACCACAGTCCAACACACAGAATATATGTTCCTTAAGTTTTCTGAGCAGAATTAAGGTTATGCAAACACTTCATTCACCATATTTTCTCCCATCATATGATAAATAGATCCTTACACTCACTTCTGGTACTAACTGGATTGCTTACAAAAAAACCACCAGATTTTAAATCATCAGATCTGTGTTCTAGGAACCCACTTACTTTCACCCCATCACTGCAGTACCTAAGTCACACACAATTGTCATGTGTAGAAATGGGTTTTTACACACTTTTTCTCTATATGTCTCTCATATTAGGTGATGGTTCACACTCACAACCAGTAACCATATACCCCAGGCAGAGAGCTCCTGCTGCAACCTGCTCCAACCTGCTCAGACCTATACTAAGGCAGTTTCTTCAGCCAGAGAGAGGTGGTACAATTACAGCTGTGAAATTACTTAAGTCCTATAGACGATCTTTGTAAAGGCATCTGAAAAAGCAGATACACCTCCAGTGCTGCTTTTAAAACATACTGGCACCCAACTCCTTCAGGGAGCCAGCTGCCTTAGCATTTCCAAATTAATCTTGCTTGAAACTACCTTGCAAATTTTGCCTACCTGATTTCTGTGATCTCACAACAAATACCAGGGACAGTTTCTGGAAGCAAGCTCCAGTCTCCCAAATGCTGGTTCAGGCTAACTGCAGGACCATCTTTCACTCTTGGAGCTGTTAATTGAAGAGTTAGGCTGTAAGCTTTGTAAGGGAGAAAACATTACCAGCTTTTTATTCTATTTTTTTTTTTCCCTGTAAGTGCCACAAGTGTACTAACAGCTTCTGCTAAAAGGAAATTTGGAATTCACAGCCAGTTTCCATCAACGCAAGTTTCCCATGGATACTATTTATCTTCACTTGTTCAAAGCAAATTAACAATATGCTGTGGAATAGAGCTAGCATCTGCACATTCACTTATGCCCAACACCCTGAGCTTCGGCATATGATACACTGAAACATGAATTCTTACATCAAGCCTCAGATCAATCAAAATATTGCCTACATGAACTCTTATTAACAAAGCAGAGGGTAAGGAAGTGAAGAGCTGTAAAAAGAGGATAACTCTTTTCAACTGAAAGCAGCTGCTGAGGCTGCCTGAAAAACAAGAATTCAATTTATATCAACAAAACTGATGCCACTTGAAAATGTTCAGGGAGGTACAGAAAAATCTTCAAACACAAACCTGAAAAGCCTCCCACGCTTGGAGAGACACTCATCCAGCTGGTTCCATACTTGAGTTCCTTCTCCAGCAGAGCTGTAGCCCACTTTCTTGCAGTGCTATGTCACAGCCTCTCTCCTGCTTCGTGCCATTTGGGGCCTTGGGCATTGGGTCTAACACAGCAGGTCTGACCTGCTTGGGCGGGGCCCACTTTCTGAGGAACCCAGCTAAGAGGCTGTGTCCTGCCTTCACAGCCTCTTGCAATAACATATCTTGCCTCAAGCCATCCATGCAGATCATCTCTACCATGGCATGAACCATTCCTGGGTCTCACATCTATCCAGAAGTGAGGTCTGTGCAGCACAAAGGTGAGTGCCAAAATGTTTTGTTTCGGCCGGAGATGAAGCCACGATCTAGGACATGGGAGATCCATGTTACAGTCCCTGAACCCCCCTTTTCAGACATACTAAACTCTATCTCCTCCTCCTCTTACTCATCCCCAGTAAGCACTAAGAACCTGAACTGCAGCCCTTCCAGAGGCTGTTGTGTTTGTTTTCACTAAAAAGTCACTCTAAGAAACCTCACCTGGAAAAGTTTTGTTAGAGCAAAATCACCGAAGAAGAATTTCAGTTTTGACAAAACAATACTTCCAGTCATGAGTACAACTCTCACGGTTGCATCCTAGGTCATCATTGTATGCTAATTGCTGGGATGTGGTGAGCTCTGTTTGCTGTTTACAAAAAAAAAAAAAAGCCTAGGAAGGAACTTTTTCTGTCAGCTGTCAAAATTAGCTATAAGCTAGTTTTCAGTGAAGAAAGTTTCTGGCAAGCTGTCAACCAGAAAATTGAAAATCAGAAAAAGAACCTCTACCAGACATGAAAAACAGGTGTAGCATTTAGACACAAGCTTAATGCAAGGCTTGGTTTCACTGCATACAGCTCGTCTGTGCAGAGTGGAAACAAACAGAAACGTGTATCTGCTTGAGAGAGAAGACAAGGAAGAGATTAGCTGACAGGGGGGAAGGTACTGAGGGAATTTGCAGGAAGGTCTAAAGAACCCAGTTTAACTTGTTTATTAAGACGGAAAATTCTGGATATAGCTCCCAGTTGAAGCCCTTTTTTATCTGCCTTTTTCTGCATATCTACAAGGAAATTCACCTTACACTTGCTACACAAGTATATTTGTCTCCACTGAGGACAGTGAAGAAGGTTGAACTGGAAAAGATTTCTTCAAAAGCCACAAAAGTTTGTAGGATTTACCACATCAAATTTGAGTGTTGCTCTAGCAAAATCAGTGTCTTTCTGCTGCAGAGGTGGTGACTCTGCAGAGCGAGAATCACCACACTTTTGAACCCATCATACATTTCAAACATCACATTTAACCTCCTAATTTCTCACTGACTTTCAACACCAGGTGCATTTTGAAGCCTGATATCAGATAATAGTTTTCTAGAATTGGTAACTACAGCAAGAACACATACTGAGGAAAACAGATATAAAAAGCCTTCATACTGAGAGCACGGGACATGTTAGGGATATGTGCAAGGTTTAAAAATAGCAATCCAGATGAAAGAAATCTAAGATCACTTAGGGAAAAATTCCTTTATTCCCATATGAATCCTTCTTTAATGTCATAGAAACACAGAATCGTAGAATGGTTTGGGTTGAAAGGAACCTGAAAGACCATCTAGGTCCAACCACTCTACCATGCGCAGGGACACCTTCCACTAGACCAGGTTGCTCAAAGCCTCATCCAGTCTGGCCTTGAACACTCTCAGGGATGGGGCATCCACAGTTTCCCTGGACAATGTTCCAATGCCTCACCACTCCCACAGAGAACTTCTTCCCAATACCTGATATAAACTTACTCTCTTTCAGTAGCCATTCCCCATGTCCTGGTAATAAGTCCCTCTTCAGCTCTCTCGTAGGCTCACTTTATGTACTGGAAGGCTGCCCCAGAGCCTTCTTTTCCCCAGGCTAAACAGCCCCAACTCTCTCAACCTGTCCCCGCAGGAGAGGTGCTCCATCCCCATGACCATTGTCATGACCCTTCTTTGGAGTCGCTCCAACAGGTCCTCATCCTTCTCGTGCTGGGGACCCCGGAGCGGGATGCAGCACTCCAGGTGAGGGAGAGAGGTTAGAATCACTGTCCAGAGGGGGAAAATCACCTCCCTCAACCTCCTGACCTCTCTACTTCTAATGCAGCCCTGGATGTAGTCGGCTTTCTGGGCTGCAAGTGCAGTCAGAAGGTAAGGAAGGAACCATCTGGCCAATTCATACCAGACTAACACCATAAAGTAGAAATTTCCTAAGTAGTACATTCAGTTTGAAGTTTGGGTGCTATTTGTGGAAAACACCACCAGGGAGAAGACTGGTTGTCTCACCCTGCTAATATATGTGCTCTTCTCTGTCCTTGCAAATAATATCGTGATTCCTCAGAGGCTAGACTGAATGGTTTTCAGATACAGCTTTTAAGAGACAGATAATTTTGAGGTTTCCAAAGGCACATCAAGGAGGGATTCCTCATCTCAGAGGCTGCGTACCAGTATGTCAGGCCACCAGCAAGATGCCCTTTTCCTCCAGAAAATAAGAAAAAAAGACTGTGTTTTCCTACCCTCTTTTTTCCCACTCCATCCATCACAATGTTTTTCTGAAAGGAAATCCATATTCAGATCACTCTATTAATAAACAAGGCAACTTTCCCCAGCTCCCTACTCCTTCCCTGCTAAGTAGCAAATTTCCATTCCTTTCCTCCATTTGTTAAATCAGTGACTCAGAGGGTTTTTGCGAGGCAGAAGCACCCAGTATGTGTGAAATATTCATATCAAATCAAGACACAAGACAGCTCACTGATTCATAACAAGCTGCTAATGTCATAGTAATCCATAAATATTTTTCTCATTGACAGATTTTGACCCCTGTTTCTCTTTGTAGGGGGGAGGAAATTCATTCCACGATGCTCATCTCATGAAGACCTCTTTCTCCAATCAATCACTTTAAAAAAATTACTCTCTAGGCCCTGCCTGAGTTTTTTCCAAGCCTTTAAGAGCAATAAAAGTAGGTGGTAGAGCTAAAATAAAATATACTTTGTGTTTTCTTCTGAAAAAAAGAAAAGAGTCTAGCAAATAGTGGAGATACATCAACAGAAAAGATATGCAAAGTCCATGGCCTGTTCCAAACTTTCCTATAGCATTCTCTGGCATGGCATATTCTCCCAAACACACAGTGCCTTAGCTGGCAAGCAGCCAAGTCTCCTGTGGTGGGTTGACCCTGGCTGGACACCAGCTGCCCACCAAAGCTGCTCTATCACTCTCCTCCTCTGCTGGGCAGGGCAGATGAATATATTAAAATGGCTTTTGGGTCAAGATAAGGACAGGGAGAGACCACTCAGCAATTATTGGCAGGTGCAAAACAGACTTGACTCAGGGGAATTAATTATATTACCAATCAAATCAGAGTAAGATAATAAGAAATACTTGCTACAGAACACCATAATGCTTGTCCAATTTTTTTAAGCCACATAAATGAGAAATATCACTCTATAAAACCTTTCTACCTTTTCCTATACCAGTTAAGAAACAAACAAAAATGTTATACATGTTGTACAGTGGTTGTATGAGTGAACCTCCTCTGGTATATTACATACGTATCGTATGTAGCATTTCAAATTTGTTTGCTTCTGGCCAGAACTGGTATGAAGAGTTAAGCATGTAAGTTCATAAAAAGAGCTCTATATTACTCATCTGATACTAATGGGATTTGAGTTGCAGCTGTGATCTTCACGGGGTTATCATTAGGTCTATGTGACTTAACTGTATTTCATTCTCTGTTTAAAATTCATCTATCAGAGTGAAATCAGAAATGAGGTTTCTGTCACACATAGAGTAATTACTCTTAGTACAAAGCCTGTGGAGAGAAAGGTCTGCTGTTCTTTAAAGAATAGGTAGAATTTAACAGAAATTTTTACAGCAGTAGCACACTTTCTGTGTTTTGCCCAGCTGCTGTTTAGTATTACAGAAACCTATAGACCTATACATGTCCAAGTTTTTGCTTTTTTTCATGCCAAGCCTGTGCCAAACCCAAGCAACTCCTTGCTTAGCTCATTCTTTTGCCTGATGTTTTTGGTCTGGAAACCTCTCCCACAAGCTTCAACATCAAGTGCAGTTGCAGCTGCTACCGTTTGGTGTTCCAGCAGATGAAAATAGCATTGTAGTAAAAGCATTAGCTTGAGGACGGAGCACTACACATACATGATGCTCGAATCCTGATCTGAGTCCTACTACATAAGGTTCAAATTTGTATCAATTGCTCAGCTGAAAGCACTGTGAAAATGCACATGGAAACTCCTCTGTGTTGCAGGAGGTTTGCTGAATGTGGAAACTGCAGTTTTATATGGAAAAGCTTTTGTTTTCCACTGTATAAAATCAAATAAACCCCATGGCCGTAACTGAAGTGTTCTCCTGGGATGAGAAGAGTTCTATTCTCACTCTGATCTCAGACACAGTACATGCTTTTATTTTCAATAAGTGAATGAAATGACACTAATGTCTCATTTTGTGAAGAAAAATATTATTTTCATAACATTCAATGTGATATTATTATTATTATTATTATTATTATTATTGTTATTACTTCTCACTTTTATGACTGCCACTCTGAGGAATCAGTTCGTATGTACATCTGGGTTATGGCACAATCAGCAACAAAACACTTCTAAAATGCACAAACACAATTAAGAACCAACTACAAGGTGCAGTAGGGTGGCTAAATGTCACTTCACCCTGTCAGACAAGAAAAGAGAAACTCCATACCAGGGAGCACTGTATGTTCATACTTACATACGGGGCAGAATTGTAACACCTGACAGCTCTCATAAGGCAAAAGCACCGTATTTTAATGTGATTCATATAGCTGGAGGTAACCTCTGAGTTTTAGGCACATATAGGAGTTAATAATGTGGAAGGAAAAAAAAGAAGACAAAGAAGGAAAAATGTAGTATGGATTTACAGATAGCAGTTTTATGCCTACATAATTTCTATGTCTTTTTTTTTTTTTTTCACCGAAGAAGAAGACTGGAACTCAAGCAGGAGCTGAAAGAAGAGGGGGAAGGATATACTAGGCAAGCCTAATTTCAATGCAGAAGCTGTCGACTCCAGACACTTCTTGCAACGTGACACAAAACAGAGATAAGAAATATCATCAGACTGAGGAAACAAGTGCTCCAAGAGTACAAAATACGAGCTTACCTGCTGCAAGTGACAGCATATCAGTGGTAGTTTCCAGCTGAATAAAGGTATTTCTCAATTAGGGCATTTTTGGCCATAAAAAGTTCTTCTTCAGGGAAGACAGAAGGAGGTACATATCCCTGAAAGGCATTCTGCCATTCCCGGGGCTAATTAACAGTGGTTTTCCTGAGTACATTACAACTTCACAGTACAAGGGTATTTTCACTGATCAATCAAAAATTTGTCCAACAGATGCAGACTTTCAAAGCCATGTTTCAGATATCTAGAAATAGAAGATATAGTCAACTGATTTTTTGCCCATACTAAGCATTAACTGAAGAGCAAGATTTAGTTGCAGGTCTATCATTAGACTGCCTTCATGACTGCTTCCTGGTGCTGCTTTCTGAAAACCTTCTCGTACAGGAAAGTATTTTAAAAATTATAGTGGCTGTTTTGGAGGCAGACAGCTAAGTATTTGCTTTAATGAGAGACAGCTTGGGAGGAAATGCATCAGTAGTAATAAGTACTCTTTTTCCAGGACATGATGGCCTCTACCAAGAAAGTCTGCAGTATTTCAGAGTAGTTTCCAAACTATCCTTTCACCTTGCACCTTTCTCCCACTCTGCCAAATCTTTTGTACTTCAGAATCCATCTTGTCTACTTCATCTCCATACATTGAGGCCCTCTAAACTGTTTGTGTTTTCAAACCTTTTAGAACACATTTCAGCTAATCTGAAGAGAGATCAGTTGCTATATAATATATATATATGTGTATAAATATATAAAATCAGGGTTTGTAAATTAAAAGCAAAAAGAGATCCTGTACACCCATACATAGGTATACATACGCTCACAACTCCTATTTTTCATGTCTAGCTTCTATACACTTTTCCTAAGCAGCTGCTGTCACTGTCAATACAATTTTCTCATATTGTGTACTCACTATCAAGTCTTCATACCATTAAATCACTAATAGACACTAAGACCTCCAGGAGGTTTACTACAGCGTTTGCTGCAACTTTGCAGCGGAGTGCAAAACAGCAGGTATTTTTGATATTCCTTTTAGCAGAGAAGTAGCAACCTAGATTTCTACAGCCATCAGTCTTCCCCAGGGCTTGTTTACTTATGAAGGAGATGGGTATTTCCCTTCTGTAGATCTCTAAGCTCATCTGGGATATTGCCATTGGTATTAACAACATTGGAAACTGAATAAGAGAGCTTGTATTTGCTGCCAACTAAACACTGGAGAGAAAGTCGACTGAACAGGCTGGTAACTTCCATGGCTGTTTTCCAGAAATGGTTGTCCTGGTTTCAGCTGGGTTATCGTTAATTTTCTTCCTAGCAGCAGGTACAGTGCTGTGTTTTGGATTTAGTAAGAGACTATGTTGATAACACACCGATGGTTTAGTTGTGCCTAAGCAGGGCTTACCCTGCTTCAAGGACTTTCCAGTTTCCCATGCTCTGCCAGCAGGCGGGTGCACAAGAAGCCAGGAGAGAGCACAGCCAGAACAGCTGACCCAATCTTGCCAAAAGAGATGTTCCATACCTCAGGATTTTGTGCTCAGTGTATAAACTGGGGGGAGTTGGCCAGAAGGAGCCAGGCACTGTGTGGGATGGGCTGGGCATTGGTCAGCGGGCAGTGAGCGATTGTACTGGGCATCAGGTGTCTCTCTTGGGTTTTATTTTTCTGTCTCCTTTTTACTACTAATAGAGTTAGCATTAGTATTAATATTAGTATATTTTACTTTGTTTCCGTTATTAAAGTGTTGTTATCTCAACCTACAAGTTTTTTTGGAGGGACGGGAATGGGAAGTGAGAAAGAGACTCCGTAGCTCTTTGTTGCCAGCTGGGGTTAAATCACAGTGGTGTCACCTAAAGCCGGGCAGTCCTTGCACACAGTGTGTGACTGGTTTTACCCAACGCAGCAGGAGAAGCAGCTCCTGCTCTCAGCTGCTTGCCTCCAGCAAGCAGCTCCCAGTGCTTGCACACTCTCTTGCATTAGCCATACAGTCGGACATCAAAACATTTTTCACTAAGTGATCAAAATCTGCAGTCTGAGATCATCCGACTTTGCACATCAGTGCTTTATGCAGCAACAGTTCCCAAGCCACATGCAGTCCAACAAAAAGAAAAACACAAGCCAAAAAACTTTGATTCAGTCAGTTGAAATATCTTTTGGTCTATCACTCTGGCAATGAATAGATGTACTCACTATATTGTACTACATACCTGTAAGATACAATTAAAAATTATCCAGGCACAATTAATTTTTTTATTTGACAGATTACATAAGTTATCACAAACTTAATCAATTTTGCTGAATCCACATATTTTTCCTGAAGAAAAAATTTCAACGGGAAGAAAACAGCCAGATTTACAATGATTTTGTTTGATTAAGAGTTAATAAGCATTTAGGGGAAAAAAAAATCCCAGCACAATCTCCCTGTCTTCTTTGCAAAGACTACATTAATTTACCAGAACCAAAAGGAATTCTAGCTCAAATCAGTGCATTTTCCCTTTGTCTTTCACAGGACAAAAATTTCATTTTCAATTTTGCTCTGAATTTCTCGGCATGTTGAGATATTGCTCCTTAACTGAACTTGGCATTTCTCAGCATTTGAGCATAATTTCTCTGTCATCTGTCTGTCCTGAACCAGAACACCAGGTATATTTTTCCAAATAAAAGATTTCTCAGTTAAAAGAAGCAGAAATCACAGAAAGTGACATATTAACTATCCACACTAGCTGATTGGAATTTAACCCCACAAGCAGGTCCATGACCATTCTTTTCGCAGTACTGAATTTTTGGAACCTCCAAAAAGGAAGGGAGGTGAGAGTGGCTGCAGCAAGTACAACTAATTCACAGACTCTCTGCATGTCTGTCCCACGTTGCCTTCCTCCAGGACCCATGGGACAGCACAGCCTGTCCCCGATGCCCCATTCCCCACCCAGACCTACTCCTGGACCAGGCAGCGCCTACCCTGCCTTCACCTCTCACTGCCTCCTGGAGCCAGCACAAGAGCGAAGGCAAGTCATTGGCCTGGAGTTACAGAGAAAGTGCAGTGCTTTACAATGGGAATTTAATCATCTAGAAGCAGATTCTGTGAGCAAAACCATAGTGTTATTTTTAATATACTTTCTCGTGTGTTAAATATATCTTGGCCGGTTTTCTGCTGTTGTTCAGTGAAGTGTGGTAAGCTGCTCAATTTGACAAGAAAACTTCCGAGACACCTTTTTACTGCATTCAGACTAATTTGGCTGTTAATGTTCCATGATAGAAATAAACCTTTAGGATACATTCTTATACAACTCTGCAAGCTTAACTGTTAGGAAGTTATACTTCCCTCCTACTGTGATAGAAATTATGATCTCCTTCTTAAAAACATAAACCTCAAAAAATATTATTAGAAGCCTCCTTTTCACAAATTAAGAACATTGATTTTTCATTACAATGCAGAGAATTGCACTTAATGTGTAGAACAATAACTCTATTCAGGCACAGATATACATATGCAAATGGTAAGTCATGAGCAAGAACACAGGTTATTTTGAATGAAAATAGTTCATTATATTCTAGTTCTTTCCCATTTCACTTGCTCCTAACTTGATAAATACCTTGGATTTTCAACTTTTACCTTAAACATTTTTTTGGCCATTTAAAGGTCAGGACTTAATTTAGAAAGGTGGATGCATGTTAAAAAAATATGAATGAATGACAGAATAGGAGGTGAGACTTACTCATCAGTTGTGTGAGCATCATTCATTTCCCCAAGTAAAGCAAGCATCCTGAAGTCAGCTATTCGTTCTTCATACGGAAACAATCAGAAAGTGCTAGATTTGTCCAGAAAGAGTTATCTCGAATATTTCAACAACAATCACATTTATCAACCCGATATCAAAAAATATTTGACATACGTGACTGTATTAACAATGAAGTATGTGGAAGTCCTGCAGAAGGCTGAATTTCCACAGCACTTCCACAGGAACTGGACTGCCAGCTAGTCCAAGAAAAAACTCATTATTTATACTGCTGGGCATAAAGTATTTTTCATCTGATAAGATCAAATCAGATTGTGTTTTTGAACACAGAAAATTCAGAAAATTCGCCATGAAATGAAGGCTTTATTCTGTATAAAGAACAAAATTAATGAGAAGGTATACGGTGTATCTGTTCTGGGTGAAGATAACGAGAGCATTCCTCCGAATTTCAGCAACAGCAGTAGTGGGAGTCGTAATATATAACATCAGGAAGACAAAAGACTACAGACTGGAAGTTAGGCTCAGGTTTACCATAACTTACCTTCAGCAAGCTAGTAACTTATATAACTGTGCCTTGACACCTCCATCTTCACAGGAAAACAGAAAATTACTGAAATCATAGGACTGTATCAAAGAAAATATATCAGCATCAATAAAACAGGAACTTTCTTGGTCAAATGCCATTAAAGTATGCAATAATATTTAATTTCCTTTGTATAGATCCAGTTAGCTCACGTGCTACTTCACTAGTTTCTAATTTGCCAAATATTTATTCTAGTCTGCTTACAAACTGTCCAGGAAAACAAGTTACACATGAGAGTGTTTCCTCCATGTAATGAATGCAACACGGCTTTTCATCAATTTTGTAACAAGTGAAGCATTTGAAGTTTTCTAGCCTCTTGTTCAATATACACTTTGAAAATGCATATTACATTATTCAGACTCAATAAAGAAGCAATCACCTTGGAAAATCGCATACACAAGACATTACACACAGGTGATTAAATGTGTGATAACAATTCCCCTTAAATTCCAATATTTTTGAATGCCAAAAGGCTTTACCATACACAGACACAATAAAATCACTTTGGTGTGTAGGTAGATCATGCTTAAATGGGATTTTCACATCACAGACAAGGGTTACAGATCTATTAATTGAGGACAATATTCACTGTAGCTCCGGCATTGTTCACAGAAACCTAACACTTCACTAAAAGATGATAAAGTTTTCAAACTCCATACTTCGGAAGCAATCACTGTTGGGGCAGAAATTTGTGGTATAACTCAGTTTTATGACCAAGTGTTGCTTAGTACAATGTTATATATTGTAAAGAGAAGAGCCAGAACTATTCTTATCCAGGATCACCTGGTACAACACCGTCTCTTGGCTCTGCAAAAGTGTGTTTTAGTGCTGGCTCAAGTACAACAAATACGGTGCCAAAACCTGACCATCATCCAGGTCCTTTTCATCTGAGCTTATTTTCAGGAGGTTCTTGTTTATCGATAATAAACTTGCTTTAGTTCAAACTCCTGGGATTTCTGAAATATTCCAGAAATGTCTGTCTGGGTGAGTTGAGTTCAAACTGCAGTGGTAATCTGTGTCAGTCCTAGGTCGTTGGACTCCTCTCTCTCCTGAGCACAGTAAGATGACATTTCCACGACTAGTCATACAGGTTTGTTTGCCCCACCTGCTTCCCTCATATAAGCCGGGTCTTGCACAGTGTTTCTGACTCTGCTGGTGCTCTGCCTGTCCATTCTCATCTTGAAGGGGAAGCAGAAGTCCTTGAAGCATCTCTTGAAGTTTTCATCCAAAAACGCGTAAAGGATTGGATTGAGGCTGCTGTTGGTGTAACCCAAAGCAATGCAGAAGTAATAGCTGGATATGGCAGCTGTACTGTGGGACACATCCCCTAAGGCCTCAACCAGCACGAAAATGTGAATAGGAGTCCAGCAGATAATAAAAACTGCCACAACCACGAGAACCAACCTGGTGATGCGACGCAGGTTTCGATCTTTTTCTCGAGACCCCGAGAGAAGCCGTACGCTTTTCAGGCGCAGAATCATCAGAGTATAGCAAACAATTATAATGAGAACTGGAATAACAAATGCAAAGACAAAGACACAGATTTTCATGAAGATGTCCCACCACACATAATCTCTGTCTGGAAACTGCAAGGAGCATTCAGTGCTAGCGGTATCTAGGAATGAAGGAAGCAAGAAGAAAATTGCTTTGTTATTAGATATTCTAAACAATGTAATTATCATAGCATAACCTAGGAAAAGTGATTAGCATGTACTGTGATATCATTTAATGGAGTTATAATTAAATCACTCCAAGGAAGCTTTCAGTTACCGTTGAAACTGGTTTTATGCAGCTATCTCTAGAAATTACTGAGTTTTGAGCTTTTTTAAATGCAAAATATTGTATGAAATTTCTTTCCCATGGGAGGATCTAATAAAGCAGAGCACGAAAACAAAATCTGTAAAGTTGTTTCTATTTGAATCTCACTGAGATTTAAAACCAGACTGAGTACCATGTTCAGTGAAGTAGAAATCTCAGCATTATCATCAAACTGAGTATGTTTTTGTCTGTGGGTGGAGAAAGATTTTTGATAACATGAATGGTAGAAGCTGAAGGAGGTTTTTCTAGTAGGAAAATTTTGCCAATGTATGATAATTGTGTAATAATCCTTTCCCATGTGCATTTTATAGCACAAGTAGAGTACACACAAATGCTTACATTGAGAAAAACTCCAGACAACATCTTCTTTTCTGTTAAATAGAAGCAAATAAAATACATATGTTCTTGGAGTCAAACAGAACCTACTCTTTTTGCAGATCATGCCATTGAAAATGCAGCCTGTGCAGAGACTGCAGGATCTGGGCCACAGAGATCAGCCCACTCCCCCTCCCATTGCCCATGCCAGGATTCAGAGTCACAGGCTGTCACTTGAATATATTTAACAGAAATATTTTATCTGACAGGAGCTGGTTAAGGAATGTAATATTTGGGGTTTCATTTGCTGACCTCATTGGAGCCTTCCAGCATATAAAACGTATGGAAAAATAAGTAATAAGATAAATAAAAAGGCAAGAGAAGGAGTAAATTTAAAACTACTATCAGTAGTTCAACTCTACTAAAGATAAGTCAGGGAAACACAGGGATTTTTCACTCTGAATTGTAGTTTGGACCTCATTCTTTTAAGTACTGCACTGTTCTTTGGATTTTTTTTTTGTTTTCCCCACTGAGTGTGTCATTTCTCTACAAATTATTAAATATTGTCTTTCATCGATTCAGATCTAAGAGTGGAATAATTCAATATACTCCTGCACATCATTTCTTCATACCTGTCTCCATCAGAACAAGTCAGAAAAAAAATCAGGCCATATTTTCCTGCTATAAAAGTGTTTCACAAATCAAAAAGATACTGGAGAGAATTTGTTTTGAAAAACAATTAGAGGAAGAAGTTAGCATTATAATGCCATACAAACAGTTCCATGGTTAGATATCGGAAAGCTGTTACTGGGCTGTACTGAATACTGAAACATTTGAATAGAAAAAGTTTATCACTAAAAAAGCTAGATGTTTTGAGTTTTTATTTTAAGTAATATGTATAGTTGTGAAAGCTGAACATTGAAAAGATGTGTTTTTCAAGGCTGATGCAGGCTACTCAGATGACAGCTCAAGTATGACTTGGCAGGTCTTGACACTCAGTGAACTTATCTAAATCTTTTGTGATGAAGGTTTTCATAAGCATAGTTACTTTTACATTATTTCATTCTAGAAATGCCAACAATCACCTTCGAAGAAGTTTTCCTGTCAATTATTACTGTTATTTGTAGTAGATCATGGCTTAGTAGCAGCAATAAAATCAGGATGCAGCTGTATTACCTAAATTAGCAAAGCTGCCTCCAGATGTGTGAGATGAAAATGAAGTGTGATCATGGATGGCTGCTCCGGACCACATCCACCACTGAAACCCACTCCCAGAGGAAATGGCCTCTTCAGATCTACTGACATAATTTCACACATTTATCAAAATTATTAGTTCATTCTCACTATATTTGGCTATAATTTGTGGTTGGAAATGTTATTTTAGAATTCCAAATTATCAAATACAAATTTAATTATTATCTTTCATCTCATTGCAGTTTACTTTCTATGGAAAACCTTATTCTAAATTCATTAATATTCATGTATTGCACTTGATATATGTAATGCCATAGCATAGTACTTTATGGAATCCATTTACATTTTCCCAGATTACAACTAGGAAATAGTCAATAGAAATTCTGGTCATAATGCACAATACCATATTACTTTTCTGGAACTTTGGAAGTGGAACATAATAAAATCCAATTTATATTTTATTTTTACTGCCTGAAAAGTTGTAGAACTATGTAGAGTGCTATAAACTTCAGATTTTCTACTGACATTTTCCACTTTGAAAGCCAAATATTCCAAATACATTGATATATTTAAGGAAAAACACTGCATTCTCTATGGTATTTTAGTGTAAATATATTTTATAATGTTCTTGATAAACTACCATTTATGATTAATCTTAATCTTGACATAGGAAACATATATATATTAGATACGTAATATTGATTGTGTCACTTTCATACCCTTCATACCCTTACTGGCAGTACGAATAGTTAATTTTATACCTTTATTTTTTTGGTAGCTGAACAGTGGAGCAAGAAAAGCTCCATTAAGGCCAGAGCAGGAAAATTTACACAGATGTAAAATTTATTCTGCAGGAAAAATGTATCTAAAAGGACACACCTGGGAGCAATTCTGAACTATGATAACAAAATGGATTAACTGAGCACGGTGAGGGAACCTTAAACATAATCACTTTCCATTTGCTGTTCAGTTGTTGCTTAATTGTGAATCCAACAGAGGCCCTAAAGCATATAAATGACGACTGTTTTAACCAACATAGCATAAAGTTTCAGGCCTGATCTCCAGCTGTCAGGCAAAGGGAGCATCCTCACCTTTCCACTCGAGCATTTATCAGAGCAATTCATGAACACACCAGACAAGGCAATCGACACTAAATGCTCAAGAGAGACCTTAGAGCAGACAAGCAAGGAGGAACAGTAGCAGCTGACAAGCAGTTGCCAATATTTCCAATCTCATTTAGCCCAGCTGTGCTTTGTATTACCTGTCTCTGTTTCATAAGTTAAAAAAAGGGCTGCCTGCTACATGGCATGGAAAAGGCATTGAATCATTGCTGGCCTCAGAGGACCCCATTGATCTAAACGGGCTGCTGACAGTGAATGACAGGAATATTCTGTTAGCTGAGCAGGCTCCAACAAAACACCTGTCTGAGCCGATGTCCCATGGCCTTCAAGATCTCCTATACAGCAAGACATTCTTCCCAAATATGCCTGAAGTTAATGTTTCCCAAGCTAGACGTTGTTTTATAGAGCCTGTCAAAACTTTGCTGGGGAGAAGAGTTACAGCACTGCAGACCAGGACACGTGATCCCCCAAAGCACCGAAGGAAGAGTTTCCAGAGGACTTTTCTGTCATCTACATAACAGAAGACCAACAGCAAGAACAAAATCCATATATCTTCAGTCAAATCTATCAGCCCTTGAGCAGCTGTTACTGAAATGATTTTTCACATTGATCTATGTCAAACAGCTTAATGTACAGCATTTATTGTCTCTGCCAGATGAAACAGTGTCCTTAGGTAAACATTTGTCTCAGGGGGAGTGAAACCTTTCTAAATAGAAAAAGTTGATAGTGCAGGAAATAATGAATAATTTTTCAAAAGGTTGTTTACATCTCAAACAAGACTCCTACCAAATAAATGCCTTGTATTTTATCTAGCCATCAAGTAATGGGATGATCCCAAGCCAAGCTCATTATTAGAAGTCTCCAGCCTTTTGAAGACACCGAGATGCCCCTGCACTGCACTTATGCCCATGGGTATAAAGTAAATGCATGTGAAAATGCTTCTCCCCCTTTCTCTCAAAGAAGATCTCAAAATCGGATTAACCCCATAGCAGGGTAATGAGTCAGGAGCTGTAGGGGCTGAATCCACAGTCCTCCATGAAACAGAAATTTCAAGCAAAGCCTACACATGGTCTGCATACAATTTTCATTGACTTCGTGTTCTTGTAGCTGTTTCCCTGCCGTGGTCTGAATTTCCACTTCCTGTAAGGATCCTTATTCTCAGCTTTTCCAGGTTTCCATATTGTGGCAGAACATCTACCCCGCCCTCCTCCCCGCTCTCTGTCACAAATGGTTGATGCATACGGAAAGAGAGAATCCAGGGGCTGAAAGGCCAGCAAGGGGTCATCTCTGGCACCAAAGAGGCTCAAAATCAACATCTTAGTCTGGAGAGCAAAAGTGGGGAGAGACAAAGAAAAATAAATATTCCTGACTGAGAGACACTGTTTTACAAACTATAAAAGCACACACACGTTTCACAAAGGTAGAAGTCTTCTACAAACACACACTGAAAGTGTTCAAGACTTCTCCCCGGAGCTTGGATGCAACTCTGTGGTTACTTCTCTGAGGACTGAGTGAAAAGATTTGATGTGCCCTATAAATTGGATGGTAAGATACATTGAATCCTAAGTTATATTATTTCTTCGCTAGCTGTAACATTAATAGGTACCTTTAACCTCGCGCTGTATAAATCTACTAGTAGTTTTCTTTTTTTGTCTTATTCCTGTGTAGTATTAGTTTGTTTTAAGTCTTATGTCTGTTAATTTCCTGTCTATTAAATAAATAATTCATGCTATAATAGACTGAATCAGCCATTATTAAAGAACTTGCAAACAAGAATGGGTTTTGGGATGCTGGCCGCCTTAATAAACTTTCTGCCTGCTGCCAGAGGGCTGGGCAAAAGGCGAGGACTTATTTAAACCCCCACTTCCATTCGTAACACATATCCATTCCCATCCTTTTTTAAACAAATCTTGAGATACTGTCACATATACAATTTATCTTAATTTTCTCTCTCCAGCTACTGACTTTTCCTTTCTTCATCATGCCTTCAAGTTCTGCGAAATGGCTAGTGATAATAAACTCTTGAGAATTCTAGTTTCTGCTCTTGAGACTTCATCAGATCTACTCTCACAACACCTACAAAAAGAACCTTAAGCCCACATTTCAAGTTTCAACCTAAACTGATCCTAGATTTTTCCACTGTGATTAAATTCCTCATAATTTTCCCCTGCTGTCTGCTTGTAGTTTTTGATGGTCTCATTCTAGCACAGATAGTGCTCCAAAGTGTATCTTATTCTTTTATTTGGCATGGGCATCTGATAGCAAATTTATATGTTGTACTGTGATGCTCCGCAATATATTTCAAAATGTCAGGAATTTAGACATACTTTCGAAGAAGGAATAAATAAAGTTTGATCAATATTTGAACCTACATTTGTTTGTCAGTTGAGAAGTAAAAAGGCTGAATTTTGAATGCTCACACTCACCTTCCCTGACTTTGGTGCCTCCAAGAACTATTGCTGATATACCAACAGATGAGGACAGCAGCCAGATACAGATGTTGATTATTTTTGCTTTGAGAGGTGTACGGAAGTCCAGAGCCTTCACAGGGTGACACACAGCAATGTATCGATCGACACTCATCATGGTGAGTGTGAAAATGCTGGTAAACATGTTATAATAGTCAATAGAAATCACTATTTTACACAGCACGTCACCGAAGGGCCAGGAGTTCATCAGGTACTCAGTGCTTTGGAAAGGCATGGTCGTGGTAACGAGTGCATCTGCCATAGCCAGGTTGAAGATGTAGATGTTGGTCGCTGTCTTCATCTTTGTGTACCTGCAGAACAAAAAAAGTAAGGCTTCATTACTGCGAGATATGATTATGCCCATTCAGATATGTAACAGTTTATCAGTCAGGCTTTGCCACAGTTGGGGTCTCTTATATCTTTTCTCATCTGTGATAGAAATGTACACAAATGCAGGACCCTTGGGATAAAAGTGAACACACTTCATTCAGTCTCTCAGCACCTATGTTAGCAGCTAGAGCTATTTACCACAGGCAAACCAGGTATATGAATACACTTAATCTAATTAGATAAATGCTGATTCCAATTCTATTTTCTCAAATCCCGCTACAAGAAAATATCACTGTTAAATTTGGAAGTGATCAAAATGTTTTTTGTTTCCTTTTCTTATAGCTATCTGTCAGTGATTGTGAGATTTCTGGGTTTGCTTTGTGGGAGAAATTGTTATCCAGTTCTCCAGTAAGAAAACAAGTTAATTGCTATGTCTGCTGGGCCAGATTGCTTCTTATATGATAGCTTGTCTTCCTTGAACTCACTACAGTGCCAGCTGATACAAGTTTTAGTCATTTACCTTCCTTGTTCCTTCCTTGCCAATTTCTTCTCCTTTCTTATCATCAGCTTTTCCCAGTCTTCTCTTTTATGACTGATAATATAAAAGATTACTATTGTTTAAGTAGGATACTACAGCGGTGAAAAAATTGTCATAGCCGTATTTTTTTCTGCATCCTTTAATTTCATCAAAAGTAAGCCCTTGTTTAGTCCATCTAACAGGAACATGAGCCTACATAGAAAAATAGCATCAGTTTTTTGAGACGACACCCTGCTTTGTTTGGGCCCAATGACAGTTTTGGGAGACAGTCTGTGGAGGACTGCTTCTGTCTCGGTGATGGACACAAAGGATGACAGAGAGCCTGCTAATATGGGAATATACCTAACACTCCTTTCTGAAATGCTTCCCCTCAAATACTTGCGTTTGATCATTGCTGTTAATTTATCATTGGATTTAATGAGATGTTCTTTCTCAAAACTGCTTTGGCCCCATATTTTGAGTGTGTGTCCGAAGTAGAATGTGCACACGCAACACACACAGAAACACATGTAGCTACATTTTGCTATATGTCACTAATAATTTACAGTGGAAATGCAAGCTTCGAACAGTTCAGTCAGTGAACACATAGGACAGTGTGTCTACTTGCCTTTAAAACTTTGATGGGTAGAATTAAAAATAATTTTAAAAAGAAATGAGCAGTGCTGTCAAATTGTGCCCAATATGCAAATTAGCTATTAAATAAAATGTGGGCAGAAATTTCATTTTATGACCAATATGAAATATTAAAAATAGCATTGGTTTTTCTAAAACATTCTAATTAAGACTTATCAAGGAAATAAAGCCAAATGGTGGTTTGAAGCAAAGGGAAAAAACTGCAAGGGAAGAGAGAGTACATCCTTCTCACCCACGTACCAACCCATCAGTCAGAGCTGGGCTTCTGCCCCCCACTAGATCAATCTCCTCAACAGACCCTCCAGCAGAGGAGGTAGTCTGTCCTGTAGGTCACATTATAGCCCTTAAGGCACTGTTCAAACACAAATATGAGTCTTTATGGCTAGAAAAAGCAAATATAAGACATATTAACAGACAAAAAACTTCCCTCCTGGTTAAAAGAAAAAAGAGAAAAAATATTATCTTCAAGTGTATCTCAGCTGTAAGACTGAACAAAAGTTCGCTAAAGACTCAAAAATCTCTGCTAAAATGGACTAATTTCCATTAAATAAAGTAGAATAGTAGAACGACTATTTCACTTCTGCAGACATCACTGATGATATTTGGAATTGCTGTCTTGTTCGTATTGCAAAAAAAAGACTATGGAAAGTTGGAATGGTTGCATAAAGAACAGTGAAAAATAACTGAAGGGACTGGAGAAAATTCTTTCTTTGACTAACTTAAAGAGCTCAGCACATTTAGTTTATCAAAAAGAGCACCAAGAGGTGACTTGATTACAGTGTCTGAAGACCTTCACAGGGAGAAAATAGCAGGTACTGAAGAGCTCTTCCAGACTACGAAGAAAAGCATAACAAGAACAAATACTTAAAACTCTTAAGAGAGACAAACTCAGCTTAGAAACAACAACAGCTTTTTCCTAACAGCTAAGGTGATTATTATTGGGAAGAAGAAAGGAGTAATTTTCCCATCCACTGATGCCTTCAAATGAAGGTCTGCTGCTTTGCAAAGGGTCTGCTTCAGTCAAATACAAATCACTAGACTCAACACAGGAATATTCAGATGAAATGCAATGACATTTGGTATGCAGAGGTGACACAAGTAATCATTCTTCTGAATCATTTTCTGTAGATCTTTAAAAACTGCCACCAAGGGTTTGGATAGGGAAAGCTTGCTTTCAAAATATAGAAGAATTAGCTTGGCCTTTTTTCCTTCAAGAAAATCAGAAAACTGGGGGAAAATATCTAAGATGATTTTATTAGCCTTGAAAAATCAAATATCTGAAAGTCTTTATATCTCACTTTTCCCATTCCTTGCAACCTTAATTCAATTCTTTTATGTGTGCCATTACAACAATATATACCATATTATCCCAGTACTCCTTCCCCTTTTCCTTTTCCCTAGTCTTCCAGTGGAAGAATAGGAAAGAAGTGTTGTAAAATAGGGCTAGTTTTTTAGGCATCTTCAAAATCCAAATTGTTGAAGCTGCAACATAAAGCATATTCTCTGTGTATGCACTGTTGATGTTCTGTATGTAAATTGAGCAAATTTGACTTTTTGGACTCTGCAATAAATGCACATAAGAGAAAATTAGTTTTACTATTGCTATTGATCCAATAGGAAGGGCGCCTTAGCATTCACAGGTAGGAAGAAATATAGAGTCATTCCAGTATCAGCATTTAGACAACTTCCAATGTAACCAAGTCAAAGATGTATATGGGAATGAAAATCTAATAGGTAAAAGAAAAAGGCAGAGCATGCCATTTCTCTCATAAAGCTTTGTGAAAGATTTGCCTCATTTCAAGGATAGGTATGCTCATAGCAATCCTTGCTTTGATAACTTTACCTGATGTGCATCTAGTCCATCCCACCACTCACCAGCCCGGCAGTCCCATGACTAGCTGGCCTTGCCCAAATCCACCCCAGTTCACAGACCACAGATGCCTCCCCACGCCACTCGTTCTGCACCAGGATAGGCACCCGACCCCTTCTCTGACAGACTTTTAACAAGAAGGTTGGAGACAATTAAACACTGCTCCAAAAAACATTGCATTTAGACAATCAGTTCTCCCAGGCACTGCAGAGGGATCATGCATACCTATCACAGGGAATAAGGGTGCACTGGCAACTTGAGCAATGCTAAATCCAAGCACGTTTGACTAATGCAACCTTAAAACTCATTGATCTCACACCGGTGATGTAAAGAGCTTGATTACTTTTGCCTGGACACATTGGCCTCTGTATAAATGAGGTATTGGCCTTTAAAATTATCAGGAAGTATAGATTAAGTCATACATTCATTTAGAAGTTTATAAAATTCAGAAATGCCTTTGAGAATCTGGACTCAGTCATCCAAACTCCTTTAAATGTTTTTAATTAAACACCTAAAAATTATTAAATGCCTATATTCCTCTGAAGATATGTGCTTGCATGTTTAATCAAAAGTCCAGATAAAGTAATGGAGTGACTGCTGTTGCTGTCAGACCCTTTCAAGAGGACCCTGGTAAAGTCCACAAGATGAGGGATTTGCCTGCTTTCCTATAACTCATTCTATTGCACCAAAACATAGAAGGAAATATTTTTTTGTGGTCTGCAGTTTTCCCACCATACTCTGTTCACTTGAACAAGGTCAAAACAATGATTGTGTAAGGGAATGTTGTCTTCCTTTGCAAAATTAAAATTCTTGATCAAATATCTGAATTCATTTAAGTTGAAAATATTTCTATCTGCTTTAATTAGTTTAGCAGCACAAATAGGTTAAACCTGGACATAATTACAACATAGATGGCACAGTGGCAATAAATGACAAATATTTTCTTAGTGACTGAGGTACAAGTTTCAAAGACTCTTGTAATATTTATAAACCACAGCTGTATAAACTGCTTATGAGAAATCCTATGTCTTGAAAATGGTGTGTTAAATACTGGGACTTCTTAACAGAATTACAACTTTTCTAATACTACATGGGAATAGAAAGTCCCTCTTTTAAACCAGGTGCTAGAATCTAATTTCAAGTGGCAGAAAAAATTCTGATCACTTAAGCTGGTGGATCTCAAGACTGCGTATAGAGCTATAAGCAGGACTCTGGAAGATATATCAAAACTACAGAAAAATATCCAAGATGAAACACAACACATTCATTTGGATGCTTTTTTTTTTTTTTTTTTTTGATGGGTATATGATGAACGTTTTTAAGGAGCAATTTTTAAGTTATGTCTACTTACTTGTCAAAAGTAAAACACTCAAAGCTATTAAGCATCGTTCACTTTCTAAAAATGGAAAGTTCTTTGAGACTGACTTTGGACTGACCCCTGGAAATTTTCCCCTGTTTCTCAGTTGACTCATCATTACTGTTCTTTTGCCTCTGGAGTGGAACATAATTTGCACAAGCTTTTAAGACAGTAAATAAGAAGAAATCACACCTCCAGCCTACGCTATCAGTGAAATTGTGGTAACAGAAGAGGGAAGCATGCTACTTAGGATCTGGTGTGCTTTCAGGAAAAAATCTGCTAGTAGAGCCCCTTAAAGTTATTATCTCAAGCAGAGGAGATGAGTGGAGTTTAATTCTAAAGAACACTGCAGCACTAGAGAGGATGATAAAAGGTGAGAAAGAGGCTCTGGTTAAACTTTTTTCATGTAACTGTACTAGGATGAAGTCATGAAATGTTCCCTGCAGTGTGAAATGAAGGATGGGGAAGGGAGCAAAACTAACAGATATACTACAACGTTCTCCAGTTGCAGAGGGAAAGTACAAAAGCATAAAATACAATGAGGAAAAGCAAACATAGATTTTTCACAGATATCTAGTTAAGTGAATGAAAAAGAAAGCTAAAGCACATCTAAAGCAAATTGCAAAAACACCTATCAGCAGGATGCAGGCTCTGTTCCACTAGGTTCCTCTGAATGAAGTATATGGAGATCAAGCAGCTGAAAAGCTTAGTCAGGAAAGCTTTAAATCTCAAGGCTATATTCTGAGTACACTCAGTATAATACTGCGTCAGAACGGGAAGAAAAAACCAAAAAACAGTCCAGGAGGATCTATTCCAAACCCATACCATGTCGAAAGGATGGCTCAGCTCTCTCTTGGATATTCATAATCCAATATAAAAGTCTTATGCCAATATGAAATGAAGTCTAAGGTAATTTAGAGAATATAAAAATTAATATGCTGCAGTTTTCATCTTTGTATTTGATTATACAACATTATCACATTTTGAATTGCCAAATTTTAGCACTAGAGAGGACCTCAGATGACACTTTAAATAAAGGAAAACATTGTTACTGCACATATTTAAAGGTTGCCTATCTTAAACATCAAATGTTTTAGGATCCAACAAAAAATTGTTGTCTACGAAACTATATCCTAAAGTGGAATATATATGAGAGGAATATACATTCCTATATATATATATATATTCCTATATATATTATAACTATATATCATATAATATAAAATAAAGTGGAATTATATCCTAAAGTGGAATTCTCTTTACTAATAAGCATCCAAAGATACCTACTTTAAAGCAGCTCAAAAAAAAAAAAGCGTGATCTTGCCTTTATTCTCCTCTCAGGGAGCATAATCTACGTGAATGTCAAAAGGTATAATTAAAATCCTCACAATTTTCCAGTACCGTTATTTCTCTGCACTAGCCATAAACTGAGCCTGATCAAGATCTTGCAGATTTAGATTGGATGTGGAAGCTTTTTTCCCTGAGCTAAAGATCCAGGCTCTGAGTTAGTTCAAGTCTGCATATATTGTGGTCAGTGTGGAAGAAAATTCACACTACTTAATAAAAATGAAATAATTTTTCTCCTTCTATGATAAAGGCTTTTAATATTTTTATGTGAGCTCAAGAACCTCTCTTTGAAGAAACTATGGAATGGTAGACAAAAATTACTGTGAAATTTTTGCTTCCATGACTTTGGTAGGAGAGCTCAGAGGTCAAGGTGCTGTGATTCACTGTGGCTCAAAATGAATCTGTGAGAATGCAGAATTTCACTAAATTGATACTTTATCTAAAACCATTGTGTTTAATAATATTATTAAAGAGCCTGGACAATTAGCTTAGACTATGTACCAGATTTTTTTGCTCTCTGTTGGTAAGTAGAGATGAATACTGACCTTGTCAAGCAACTTATTCTCTCTCTTGAAAAACTTCATGCTGCAGCAGATGTTTCCCAGTGACCAGTTGTGCTGTGGGGAGTTCCCAGGGTGTTATACAGACCATCCTAATCCTTCTCACTTGTCAAAAGTACATTGCTCTAGTGAATATTGACTCTGTCTCTGGTAACATCCACCTTTCCTGCTGTTCTTTTCCCTTGGAAGAATCTTGTTTTTTTTTTTAATAAAGGACATGAGCTCCCTTGGCAAAGTGCTTCCCATGGGTTTATGGGAGAGGGAATTGAGTAGGACAGAGATTGCCTGGCAAAGAGAAAAAATCTCATTGCTGAAGGAAACAGAGATAATAGCTCCAGGAAAAGATTTCTCTGGGTCTTCCTTTCCTTGTTGGAAGCAGACAACCGTTATTGAATGTTTGCTTCCCCTAGATGTTTCTGCAGGACAGAAAAAAGGAAATAACTCAGAAACCACTCACTCAGGGGTCTTGGGGTATGGGTATCACACTTGGTCCCAAAACAAGGCACCTGGTGTCCATTATGCCACAGGAATGAACAACAATTGACACAGCTGGGAGTGTTTTATAGGACAGCTACACACTCGGATATGTGGAGACCCAAAACTCTGGTCAACACTCCTGTAATAAAGTTGAATGGGAGACAAGGGACTTCGCTCTACAACGAGTATAGGATTATGTGGTAATACGACAAATGCACATACCACTAGTGAGCCAGCTCAGGGAGAACTCATCAGTCCCTCTCAGGAGGCAGCTGGGACGCTTTCTCTGGACTCCACCTATTTATCTGTTTTCTTCACCTGCCTCAGGGACGCCCACAGCACAGACCAGCTGAGCACACACATTCCCGAAGGAGATGGTTCAAGAGAAATGCAGAAAACTTTAAGCCACAGTCATCTGAAGAGCGGTTTCTTCCACAGTGAAAATATTCTTCTCCCGTGCACTTTAACAAACCAGTCATTCTGAGAGGCGAGTCTGACAATAAGTCCTGATGCAGTCCATCATCCAGCAGCATGGTAAAAAAACTTTTCTCAGTGTGGACACTAAATGGACATTGACTAGATTGTCTGAACTAATCCTACCATGCAGCCTACCTGTCACTACTCAAGGAGGCTTTTGCCAGTCGCCCAACAGTAGCCACAGTGGCTGGACTACCAACAATGCAGTGGGAAGTGCATTTAGCAAATATAAAATCCTCTGCGTTCCACGTGCAGCACAGCTAAGTTTGGGGAACACTAGATATTCGCTCTTAATGCATTGCTGACTTTTGGAGCAGAGATGAGCAGCTGCATGTTACAAGGGTGGATTGATATAAGAAATGGAGAAAACAGGACGGTTCTGCTCACTTTCTTGCCATGTATTCGCAGAAATTTGTACACTGAAGAAAATTGTCTTCTCATCCTCATGCAGAGAACACAGAGGTTTCATTGAAAATAATGTCTCAAAACTGAAAATAGTAAACTGCCTAAAATTAATTTTCACTTCCATGGGGGTTAGAAGGTGGATCTAATGAGAGCTGAACCCTCTGGCTTAGGAAGAAATATACATTTCAGAGAGAATTCCCAGCCTAGCATACCAAATTCCCAATAGAATCATGTCAATTTAAAGCAAATTAACAAGTAATCTTTTGATGTTATCAAAATCTAGTATTAATTTCAACCAATATCTTAAATAAATTTTATTTTTGTGTACTTTTTTAAAAGTGCTGTACACCTTTACGTATTCTTCGTTTATATCTTTTTTACATTTTGTGGAATGCCAGCATGGTCGGACACCCCTCTTCCAATATCCTCGTTGCATCTGTCCACACGCTTTCCCCACATCTAATCCAGTTTGTGCACGCATGCCCGTCTGTAGACAAAATGATATTCCTACTGCCTTTTCCTCATATCTCTCTAAATTCACCAAAAAAAAAACAAACCAATAAGCAAAGCATAAAGTCTTCTTTGAGGAGAAGAGCACAGGTTCCACACTTTGCAGGAATTATCTCATATTTAGAGATGAAAGGACCAAAATGGAGACCTGAAATATACGTCCTGGAAGTTAAGTGTAGCTGGATACGTTTTCTTCAGAAAGAAATATGTAACTGGCATCAAAGCTCTGCTTGGGAACCCATCTCTTTCAGAGAATTTAACTTAAAGGGACAAATTAATCACAGTTTAGACAGTGAGAGTAGGCAAGACAGGAAGATTATCTTCCCTTGTCCTTAATGTGTCCCAGGTAATCCAAATCACCCTGTTAAGAATTTCCTTTCACAATACCCTGTCAGCAAATTGAAAATCCTCTCTCAGAAAAACACCTAAAATGATCCCACTCTTCCCTCATTTCGTCCTCTTCACCAGAAGGGCTTAGCCAGTGTGCCCTCCCCAACACCATCTCCCCACTGTGCATCCTCCCCAGGCTTCATCCAGGATCACGAGCTACCCACCACTCTCCCATCCGATAACAGGCAAGTTATTTCAAGCTTTCTGCCTTGCCAGCCGCCAAACTGGAAATTTCTTCTAAGTTTTCACTTTCTTCCAGTTCAAAAAGGTTCTCTGTAATTCATCTTGCTTCCAGACACTGATTCCAGTTATGCCTTTCTCTGAACTGAATGATTACCTGGCTGTTAGCCCAGCGGAAATGTCTGGATGGATACCAAATTACTTTTCAGAAGCCAAACACATTACTCACCATAAGCTATAGCCTCTCTTTAATTCTGTCTATAGTAAATACTCCTTTCAAGCCTTTCCTCTGCTGTCCCTGCCTATTTTCAGTATCAGCTCTTCTTATCACAGCATGACCATGAGTTGGGTTTCTTGTCAGCTTACAAATCCCAGGTCTCGCTTAGTCACTGTCTAGCTGGGTTTTAAAAGTATTAGAAATAGTAACATTTTGTTTAAATGGTCTGTGCTCATCAAACTATCAATACTCTTTGATAAGCCTGTCCTGTTTCATGTTTCCTGTTGCCTTGTTCTTTGTGCCATCTGTAAAAGCTTTTGGTAATGATCAGTCTTCACAGTTGTGATGGAAATTATGTCACGTTTGAACTAACGCTGCAGAACTGATCAAAATTACCTCCATTCAGTGAGGTAAGGCTAAATGCTCTTCGAAATTTGTGATGAATTGCTGTCAAACCATTTGATGCCTCTCTACTGGTAGTAGTAAAGTATCAGATTTTTTATTAGCAAAAGAAAGGTTAGAAGTCCTAAACTTCACAAAGTATAGTACAGTTCAGCCTTTGCCTTTAGCAGACAAAGCCTTGATTTCATAAAAGAATAAAATCATATAAACTGCCAGCAATAGGGAACAGGTAATTCAGTTAGGTTAACTCTTCTGGAGCTCAAATTTTCATTTCATAACAGTATTCTTTCCAAATATAATTTAATAAAACTAAGACAATAATTTAAGGCAATTTAACAAGTAATCTTTCGATGGTATCAAAATCCATTAATAATTTAAACAAACATATTGAATCAATTTCATTGTCGTGTACTTTTTAAAAAATATATTTTCATTCTTGTTTGGAATGAATGATGAAGAACTTTTAAAAACAATCTGGAAAGGAGTCAATTTTATATGACATTTCTTAATACACTCTTATGCAAGATGCTGTTCAGTTCAATGAATATAAGAACAGAAATGTATTAGTGGTTAAATGTTTTCTTCAACATTAGACTAAGCAGAGGATTATAAGGTTTCTCTTTTCCCTTAAGAATCAATCTACATATCTGTGACACAACCTCTTCTTAAAAATTCTTGAATATAAAAAATTATTCAGTTCACCAGAAGCTTGAAAGATAATTTTAAAAGAAATACAGGATTGGCTTTTTAGGATCCTGTTGATATCAGTTGGTCTCAGCAAATTACTTCAGAAACAATGAGGGTAAGATAAATGCATAGAAAATGTGCATCTGGAGAGGGTAAGAGAGAGAATCTCCCAGAGTTTTACCAGAGTACATTTCTGGTTTTGCTAAATGTAAATCCATAGTTAAAGCTGTACCTTTAGCCGGGAGATTTTTCTTCCCTGCAACTGTCACAAGAAACTACCATTTGGTTTAGAGCCAGCACTAAAATAAAGAAAAAAAGTCGTGAGGGAAGGTGAATGGAGAAAATAGCCTTTTTTCTTCCAAGGACAAATAGGTTTTTTTTATCCCCTTCAGCCAACAGTTTTACCTCCAGAAAAATCTTCTAAGACCTCAGAGGAAAAGCTAATATAAAAATAAAATGTTTGGGGTTGAGGTAGATTCTGGTCATGCCAAGAACCACACAGCTGTAGGACCTTCCTCAGGTGAGGTTAGACAAGTTTACCTGGTATTTGCAAACCCATTTCATGGTTCCCCTCCTCCTCCATAGGGTAGGGCTGTGCTTCCCACACAGTGCCAATATTTCCCACCAGCGCAAGAGGCAAAGTGATGCCCTCTTTCTCTCTTACTCTCTCCCCAGGCAAAGCAGCAGCCGCAGGAGAGCACTGCATCCCATGTGCCATGGCTCGGCATGGACTGTCCATCCACCCAGCTCTCTGCTGGCTGACGGCAGAGCCCCTTGGGATGGTGCATGTGCTGCACAGCTGATCCAAGCATGGGGACCTGCAAACCACCCACGCTGGGAGAGCCGACTGCCACAGGCAGGAACAGAGTGCCAGTCCACTGTATACTCAACACAGAGCTTTCTCTGCACATTAAAATGACCACTCTATGTGTGTCTGAGGAGCCCAGGGTGTTTACAACAGACCTGGTCTTGCTCTGTTACAAGCTTTAGTGATTAGATGTTGGCTTTTAAATCTGACTGTTGTTGTGTGTTTAGAGACAGTGAATGCCAGCATCTCCATTTTACATGTGAGGAAACCATGAAGTGAGCCTGTCAGGACAGAATAAAGTGTTGAAGCCTGATAGTAAAACCAAGAGAAGAATCCGGGTCTCCTGGTAAATGGTTTAAGAGGCCATGCTGTTGACACCGTACTGAAGGACCAGTCCCAATCAGACTTCAACACAAATGTCTCCCCACAGGAGCTATATCAAACTCAGCTACTTTTCTGTCAAGAGTTTGTACACATGATTGAAGTGACATTCTCCTGTTATTTTTCTCTCAGAGGAAACTCTGAGTTTTCCCTCTCAGCAAAAAAACACCCCACCAGACCTGTAAGAGATTTCATTCAGCCAGCACTCCATGCACAAGCTGCTGAGATGCTGACTCACTGGTCTCCATGAGCTTCTTCAGAATCCCTTGTGCAAAAGCAGCAAAACCAGTCCTGTAGTGGTATTAAAGCAAGGAATTGGCCAAGGCCTGCCTTTACCACAGGCTGAATTTGAGCCTGTTTCTGAGGCATCTCAAGATTCTGGAGTCTCCTAAATCTATCACAGCACTGACACTTCAACACTTTGACTGAAAGTCTCAGAACACAAGGGGTCTTTCTTTTGTCACCCAAAAGGTGACCCAGCATCAGGCTTGGGAGTGTCAGGCAGTTGGGCAAGATGATTATTGTAATAATTCCAACTGAACTATTCTAACATTATTAGATGTTTAAACGAGCAAAGGGAGAAAGAGTTGTGCCTGCCTTGCCTGCCTGTTCAGATGGGGCTAGGAGGAGGAGAGCAGATCTGGAATTCAGGGGTGAGAAATGGCAGCAAAGGGCCTCAGACAAAGACTGTATTCAGCTGGAAGGCAAAAAAGAGCCACAGCATGTCTCCGTCCCACTTTAGAGTTGTGGTAGCTGGAGGAAAGGTATTGTGGAATGACTGGGAGTCAGGATCTGCCTCTCCCTTACCATCTTCTCTCACAAACTTCCCATAGACCTTGTCTTTCCTCACAAAAGGACATCACTGCCGTTTACATTGTTCATGGGTCGTTAAAATCCATCCTGAGACCAGGATGAATGTATCTCTCATGCAGAGAGTATATGTGAGGAAAAAATGGAGGCAGATGAGAGGTTAGGACAAAACTGAAGAAAATAAACCTCTTGCAAGAACATTTGAAATATTTCAAGACCATAAGAAATGTTTGAAACTGTTGGCTTGGTATACCTGCATGTCAGCTAATGAGTCTGTCAGTGGTTAAAGCATTTGCCACACAGAAAACCTAGGAGAGAAGGATAACGAGAAATAAAAAAAAATAAGAAAAAATAAGAAAAAATAAGAAAAAATAAGAAAAAATAAGAAAAAATAAGAAAAAATAAGAAAAAATACCAATGGGCGTTTCATATTTTTTTTCCCATGTAATCGAGAGATGGACCAAGAGAAAATTCAAGGAAAGGCTAATGTAGGAACTAGAAGGAGAGTGAGTAAAAGCTGTCTAAAGTCTCACAAAAATAGTCTTAGGAGGGCAGCAGAAGCAGAGAAAAAAGCAAATATAAATGCACCAGAATAATCCATACATACTAACTTTTAGGGCTAAGTTTGGATTTATTTCCCCTGCCCAGGCCAGTTAATCAGCTATTTTTGTTACTGACTGATGGCTTAGAATACCTCTGTCTCTGCAGCTGTGTGACTGTCAAATATGGAGTCTCTTTTCTTGAAGGAGAAATACAAAAAGAAATTAAATCTCCACCCTGAATGAAGTGCAAAAGGGCATGCAAAAAGGCTATATGTAAAAAGGCTATATGCAAAAGGGCTATAAAAATAACATCACAAAACTGGAGCCAACCACTTTTTCTAAATGGACCACAGGTATCTTTCTTTATTGCACTGACTATTAAATGGAATTTTATTTTCATTATTCAAGAGTATTCACCTGATTATAACTCATCTTTTTGAAGTACCTCATCAACAACTTCAGTGCTTCTCATAACTTCCCCTTATATCAAGTCTGACAGTTACTTCATCATCCTGCAATTGCTTGACCCTTGTCATGCATGCTTTACTAAAGGGAATCCCTTCCAACATCTCAATTTTTTCCATGTACAAGCTGATTTCATTGGAGCAATGAATGCTCTACAGTTCTGGGATTTTTTTTCTAGAAATTTTATCAGAATTCAAACCGGCTGTGGGGAAAGAGTCCAAAAAGTTTCTTAATTTCAGTGCCCTGGATTGCTCATTATCACCCTGCTGAACTGCACTGCCCAAGCATGACCATAGATTACAAATGAAAACGACAAAAAGAGAGAGGAAGCATAGTGCAAGCTAAAATATACACCAATACAGAAGTGTAAGAGCAAGCATAAGTATCAATGCATTTCACTAAGTGGTTTAGTTTGAAACATTCGCTAACACAGACACAGAGCTTTCCCCTCTTTCCTGAAAAACAGTGTGAAAGGTATTTCAGCACCTTCTCTGCTTTGTTCAATCCAACACCAACAACTGGAGTTAAACACTGCTGAACAGGGAAAAAATATCCATTGCTTTACATTAAGACATTCTGCCTATCTTTATCGTTTCCTGGCTTTCCCTCCTTGTTAAACAAAACAAAACAAAACAGGTGCCAAGACAGTGATGTATCAGTGTCCACATGACTGGACACATAAGCTGTCTCTCAGGGTCTCCTCACAGTGGAAATAAAAACCGCCTTGTAAAAGTTTCCTTCTTTCACTCGAGCTTTTTTCCCTCAAATGCCAGCAGCGTCTCATCCCTAGAGGGCAGCCAATGAACACAGCTCCAAGCACGAAGCTCTTTCCCTCAAGGCTGCAGGATTTATCACATTTAACCAGCTTGTACCTTCTATCTCTAACACAAGACCGGGCAAATCACTGTGACTGACAAGGTTTGGGTCATTTCAACTGCTTTTACCCAGTTCCTCACTGTGCAGCTTCCATAATCCACCCGCTTCCCCACCCTGCCAAACTTAGGGACGTTCTTTTGCACCTCTTCCAACCAGCACCCAAAACCTCTTACCTTATGATGACAAACATGACCAGGGAGTTTCCCACCAAGCCAACAACGAAGACCACAGAGTAGACAGCGGTGATGATGATGGGAATGGCAGGGGAGATGCTGGTGTGGTTGTGCTGGCCGTCCCCAAAGACCCTAGTGGCATTGATGTCATAGTCTGCCCAGCCCGGGGGCCAGCTGCTGCTGGTGCTGGAGGGTCGGCAGGGCCCTGGGGAGCAGGTGGAGCCTGGCTCCTCACGGAAAATCTGTATAGGGGCATCCATAGGGGTACAGTCCCCGCAGGCAGGAGGGAGACCAGGAGGAGAGTGCACACAGCAGGAGGCAAGTACGCTGGAAAGAGGGAAGAGAGAGAAAGAAACAGAAGTATTTTCACAGCCACGGAACGTTAAGACCTCTGAAACTTGTATGTGTCAAGGGGAGCTCTGCTGTGATGGGAACTGTAATTTGCCAAGCAGAGATTTAAGCAAATCACATTCATACTAAATGATTGGAAGCTTTACATCTTGCTATGTAATGCTGCTTCTCCAAGTGCACAAGGAAAGTTTTCCTCCACTTTCAAAGGTTGCATAGTGAAGCAGATGGGAACAGCTCAGATCCACCCCCACACTTTAACCCTGTCTTTCCCATCTTTCATATTTTAAGTCAAACTATATCCTAACAGGGACTCCTCATTGCCTAAGCTCTGCTATAAAGGGGAAGGAGACAGAGAAACCCACCACCTCTCTGCATACCTGCTTTAACATCCTGCCCTGAGTTATTTTTTTCTGATCCCATACCTGCTTTCACAGAAAAGACACATTAATGACAAAAAATACCTCTTTCAGTCCAGGAAAAGAAGCGGAGTCCTCAAACAGGTGCTCTTTGCAGGAAAAGAAAAGAATAAAGCTGCTGTGCTTGGCTCCTGGAAGTGCCACTGACCACCTAGGACATTTGGACGTGAGGCACCTGCGCCCTCAGAGAGGCGTGCTGGCAGCAGAGCCGGTTCCCAGGCATGAGCTGCACTGTGTAGCAGCAGCAGCAGCAGTTGCTGCTGTTCCAGCTCCCACCACTTTGCCTTTTCTCTCTCAGGCTCCCTCTGCCTCCCTCTCGCTCTGCCAGGGCTCCAGCAGCACTCTGCACTGATGCACACGTTCTCCACTGTCTCTGTCCCTGCAGCTCAGAAGCTCACATGACTGCTTTCTAAACACTGAGATGCAAGATAAATTAAAAGAAAAGCAAGAAATAAGTTCTGCTATGAATGAATGCTTATTTTAATACACTTTTCCAAGTTGTCTTTCCTCAATTCCCCCGCACTCCCAGGCCTCAAGCAATGATCCTCTTTGCCTTATTGAATCCCACAGGATTTCAGACTGGTAGACACTGAGTAAAAGAGGAATTTCAAGTTTAGATGCCTTGCCTGGTCCATCAGCTCTTTCACGCCGGAACTCCACAATTGTGCATACAAAACATTTCTCACTGGGAAGCTGTGCCTCTGCTCCTTTGCACCTTCAACTTCAAAGCAAGTCAGAAGCTGGCTACCAAAGAAAAGAGGGGCACCCAGATAACTATATAGTTTTTTCAATCTGTCCCACACCATGTGAGAAGCCCAGAATTCCCTGTAGCACTGTTAGAGCTCCATTCTCCCAGTTGCAGCCGGAAACAGGGAGATGGTGTGTACAGAAATCACATCCCTCAGAGCTTATCCCTGACATACTCTCTCAAGCAGGATTTGGTAAGGCACCAATATGTGTGTTCAAGTATCCCTTAATTTGCACACAGACCTTGAAATCCCCACCAGCAGTGTCTCTAAATGGCAAATTGACAGAGAAAAGGCAAGACCCTGAGTTATTCCTACTCCTTTGGAAGAGGCTGGGAACAGCCAGACTGGCTGCATCTCAGAGTGTGCAGCAGGAAAACCAATCTCCGGAGAAAGAGAGAGGCTGTGGGTTTCCTTCAAGCTTTCCAATTTTGATACTTTACTTCATGCTCCTCTTGTTGAATGTCTGTGATCCGACTGAGTTTTCTATTCTAAACCAATTTTTTTCTAAACCTGTAATCAAGAGAAGAAATTATGTCATCTCTGAGTGAGAAGTCACATAGGAGGCTTAAAAGGTACAGAATCCCCTCTCTTAGAGGAATAGGCTTGTTCAAATGTGATAATGGCTTTGACTGTGGTCACTGTTTTCTCCAGAACTTTGGTAACTGCTCACAATCATGTGTATAGAGGTGTCTAAAAGTTTCACATTTAATGACGATGGATAAAAACGCAAAATTACAAATACATGACAAAAATGTCCCTGAGCCAGGGACATAAACCTGAGCAGTAAACATTTTTTTGAAGATGAAGCGAGATCCTAACATAAAATGTACTCCAATTCTGTTTTTATCCTCTGCAATCCATGGTCTCCTGCCCGTGTACTGAAGGGAACTACTGCTGCTATATCTTCTCATACGTAACTTTACTGGCCATTTTCAACTTCTTATTAGCATCTTCCCCAGAATTTTCCATATTCTGGAATTAAAATATACAGGAGAAATTCAAGATAGCAATATTTTAGCACTCATTGATAATTTAGCTCTTATGAGCAATCATTTTGTCACTCTGCAATTGCTACAGGGGGACCAGAAACTTAAATATGGGGTAAAAAACCTATTATTGCTCTGAGTAAAGCTACAGCACAGATGATGCAAAAAAGTAAGATAAATAGCTTTTTCAAGCACCAATGGTTGGACAGTAAACTGCTCATTCTCTAGCTGAGTTCTGTGCTGAAGCTCTCCACTGATCTTAGAATTTGAACAACAAAGATGTGCTCAGAGGTGTAGTCACTGACCCTTCACAAAGTTGGCATTGTAACTACATGGGACTGGAATGAGGTGGAGTTTGACCACGACACTGCAAGTTACATGTTGAGCCAGAGGCAGTGTTTAAGTTGCCTGATGCTTTTTTCTATGCGTGTTCCATTGTCGGAGGCCCAGCTTTGGCTCTTGGTTGCAGTAGGACTTTACAATACAGTAGAAAGAAAGTACTTGGCTTAGGGAAATGCCTTGTCTTCTGAAAGTCAAATCAAAATCACATGCACTGTTAAAAAATTATCTTTTCCTTTCTTGTGTTGGCTTTCCTAATGAAAACCTGAATATCTGGATTATCAATACCAACTGGTCTCACTGCAGGTACCAGAAACAAATGCCATGATATCAAAAGAAAAGCTAAAGGCAGAGGGAGAACCAGTGTGCATCGCCATCTTCCCCTCTTTCAACACCTCAGTGCCTCTGTGCCCTTCTCAACAGTCCTGTGGAAAAAGGCAGGAGTCTCCTGAAGTCACGAGGGCAGAGAAAGGCACGGTTTGCAGGTGACCTAACCCAGACAGCCCACACACCAATGCCAGAAATCCCCGTTCCCTCTAAGGGCTGACATCAGACAGAAGGCCCTGCTTTCAAAGGAAAGCAAGGAAATGTTTAGAGAAGAAAGATTGCATAAAAAACCATAGTCTCACCACTCAGCTGCAATTTTCTTCTAGTAATGTTCTCCCAAACACGTGGCTTGCATGCCTCTGCATTTTTTTTTTGCTGTAATACTTTAGATCCAGTAGTGTTCACTTCACTGTACTTTGAGAAACACAACAGAAATCACTTGGAATTTTAAAATTAAGAATACAAAACTATATATCAAATTCCATAATTATAGAAAATCATTCAAGTTGTAAATTCCAGCCCTCAAAAGTGAAAAAAAAAGTCACATTCAGCTGCCCAATACCTGGGAATTCCAACATGTGCATTTACACTATTTTTTATTTTCTCCAGTCTCTCTGCTTCAATCAAAAATCAGCTACACAATATTGCTAAATGTAAGTGGAAGGGCAACCATAAACTGGGAATTTTATATCTGTAAAGTGTTTTCTTTTGCAATCCTAGTGAAATTCTTCGAATGAATAAGAAACATGGGAGGAAGGAAATATGTGATATTTAACAATAGCAGGTAGGAAGGGCTTCTGCACTGTCTTTCTCCTTACCAAAAGCTAAAGAGCTGCCCCCATCAGCACAGCATTTTAAAACCTTAACGATGTGGTGGGACATTAATTCAGCCCTGACTCAGAGGTGAGAATGAACCACATTGAATCACTGGCACGATTCTGTGCAGCACCGTGCCGTCTGCTCACCGTGCTGCAGCACAGACCCAGCTCCATCACCCCAGCACATACAGGCTCTGAGTGAAAGCTGTTTAGTTCCTGACATTTTTTCCCTGGAAACCATGACACTTTATGGTTTTCAGTCAAATGTGCAGGATAGGACAGACCTTGAGTTTCAGCCATGATCTGTAACACTGGATACTTTGGAACAGGATCGTTTGCAGAGATCACCTTCTGTTCTAGAGGCTGGAGAAGAGACCACATGAGTTAAGTGGGGCACACTATCAAGACGCTTTTTCAGCTAATATTTGTTTTTACTATGTGATTGACCAAGGCCTACAATGATAGTGATCCTGTGTAAAGGTAGGAGATGCTGGAAACACTTTCTGGTGGCTCCAGTTGCCAAGGAAACAAAGTTCTCTTGTCTCTTTGCATCCAGAAATGTTAGCTCTCAGTGCGAACACAGCTCTCGGGAAATGGTGTGCTAAGGAAATATGTTCTTCAAAGACCTGCAAGGGAGAGGAAGTGGGGAAAGAGAGATGAGATAGTATATGCAATGCTACCTAAACATCTTTTGCACACATCTTTTGCTCACAGCAGACTAAATATTCAGCATAAGACTTGTGCTTTGCTTTTACTTGTAGATAACCAAAGTTCGTGTTACATATTGAAAACAAATACTGGTACAGACCTCCATTGCGACCTTCAGAAACCAGCCCAATAAAGTGCTGAGCACTGGGATAGCTTCTGCCCCAAGACATGTCCTCCTTCCACAGAAAAGTCCCTGGCTGGTTATGAAGAGCCCAGCCACCCTCAAACTGCCAGCTGCAGGGAGGGACTGGGGCAGGTGTTGAAAGGTTTCTGACCCTAGGACTTTAAAAACAAGGGGAGTTATACAGAGGTGAGCTAAGTGGCGGTGAGGAGGTCAGTGCCTGGGACTGAGGAGTTCACAAGATCCCAGCAGGAGGCCATCTGCCTTACCCTGCTGTCACCCTGCTTCCCCGCAGCAGTGCTTCTGTCACAGCTGGCCGTGGCACACATGTCAGGACCGTGGAGCAGAGGCAGAATTGTCAAAACAGGTCACCATTTTGCCATCTTCCCTGCATTTCATTTCATCAGGGTCCTCAGCTGGAAGTTTTATATCTTCTCACTTTTCTGTAGCAGACTAGACCTGTGACTCCAGAGGAAATAAAAGGATGCTTAAAGCAGATAAATGTGAGCTACCGAACAACATTCAAGACTTCTCTTTAAAAGAGAAAACTGGTATTCTTCAGATATCTGTGTAAGGATACAGATATCTGATCTACAGACCAGCTCATCTGATACAGATTTTCTAACAAAAAAAACCCCAAATAAACAAACAAAAAAAATCACAAAAACCAACCAAACAAAAAGAAACAATGACAGAACAAAACAATTACATCTCTCTAATGATTATCTACAACTGCTTCTTCTGTGGGCATTATCAGTTAGTCATCTTTCACTACAAGTTGGCTTCCCAGCATGTGGAAGCACAGTTCTGCTGGTAAGTGGTTACACTGTTCCAGGGAGGGAATGGGGATCAGCTAATACAACTTGAACTTCCACCCAACTTTGGCTCTGAGACAGGAGGTGATGTTGATGCCATTCATAAGTTTTATGGGAATAAATAAAAGCCACTTTAAGATTAGCCTGGTCGTTTCTTTTCAGGATGATCCCAGTGGATTGTGTGGGACAAGTACGGACTTTTCCCCAAAGAGTTCAAGATCCTGCAGAGTCTTCTCTTTACCTTTTTAACAAGAAAAGAAGGGTGATTCATTTCCAGGAAGGGTAAGAACTCTGTTGATTAAATGCCAATGATACCTAAATCTTAATCTTCTTTCCTTCAGACTTTTAGAATTTTTTTTTTACTTATTCTAGTGCCTGACAGAAGTAAGATTGAAAAAATGATGTAGCTGAAGCTAGAGAAAAGTAAATTTTTCATACAGACCCTAAACCTTGCCTCTCCCACCTCCTCTGCCTCATGCTTTTGGCACCTTCATTCATATATATTTAATGGCTTAAAGACAGGTGTGATGAAAGAGGGGTGAATTTAGCTCTCTGAATAAGGGTTGTGCCTGCACCACCTGACTAAACCAGTCTCTGCTGACTCTGGGACAGAGTGGCTGCTGACTCCAGGATGGAGTGGGGAAAGCTAAACCCCACTTAGTCCTTTCTCCTTCCCTTTTCCCAGCTAATCAAATCCTATTAGTTGCTCGGTGAATGCTATAGAGAACCTGGAGCTGCAGAACAGTGCAGTAATAGTGATGCTAAGAGAAAGAGTATCAAGTAAAACAAGGGGTGGATGCCACAGTTTTCCTCAGAGCAGGAGGACTGACCTTACTTAAAGATGTACCAGTAAAGCTCACAAAACAAACCCTCAATTACATGAAGTTATTTGGGTTTATTTAAGTCACACCGAACAAAGGGCTAAAAACTGGCAAGCTCAAGCTCTAACTCAAAGGTCAGGGTGAAGCCCAAAAGTTGTCAAACTTCCCAGAAAGCCCTTTTAGCCAGAGCACACATGGAAAGAACACATGTGGCCTGTATGTGAGGGGAGATGAGCCCCAGCAGAGGCTCTGGCAGCAGGGCTGAGGCGGCTCTTCACAGCCATCTCTTCCCCTAGTCTGCCTGCACTGTCGTGTCTCCATGCTCAGTTTTCTCCCTGGTTATATTTCATAGAATCACAAAAGGCTTCATTAAGGATGGGAAAGACCTATAAGATTGTGTATTCCAACAGCTCACCCAGCTTTGCCAAGCCTACCATTAAACCATGTCCCCAGGTGCCACATCTATATGGTCTTATAAATACTTCCAGGGATAGTGACTCCACCACTTCTCTGTGCAGTCTGTTTCAGTGTTTGATAACCCTTTAGAAATTTTTCCTAATATCTGATCTAAAACTCCCCTTGCGCAGCTTGAGGCCATTTCCTCAGGTTCTGCATTTGTTGCCTGGGAGAAGATACTGACTCCCACCTGGCTACAACCTCATTTTGGGTAGTAGCAAGGAGTGATAAGGTCCCCTCTGAGCCTTCTTTTCTCCGAGATTAACAACACCAGCTCCCTCAGCCACTTCACCACCTCCACTGCCCTGCTCTGGACATTCTCCAGCACCTCAGTGTCTTTCTTGCAGTGAGGGGCCCAAAACTAGACACAGGATCCCAGGTGTGGCCTCACCAGTGCCAAGTACAGAGGGACAGTCACTGCCCTGGTCCTGCTGGCCGCACTATCGCTGATCCAAGCCAGGATGCCATTGGCCTTCTTAGCCACCCAGGCACAGGCTGGCTCACATTCAGCCAGCTGCCAACCAGCATCCTCAGGTCATTTTCTGCTAGGCAGCTTCCCAGGTACTTTTCCCCAAGCCTGTAGCACTGCCTGAGGTTGTTGTGACCCAAGTGCAGAATCTGGCAGCTCAGTTTTTTGAACCTCAGGCAACTGGCCCAGCTCATGGATCCAGCCTGTCCAGATCCCTCTGCAGAGCCTTCCTACCCTCCAGCAGATCAACACTCTTGTCCACCTTGGTGTCAGCTGCAAACTGACAGAGGGTGGACTCCATCCCCTCTTCCAGACGATTGAAAAAGGTGTTAAACAGGAATGTTCCCAAAACTAAGCCCCAGGGAACACCATTTTTGACCGGCCACCAGCTGGATGTAACTCCATTCAACACCACTCTCTGGGCCTGGCCATCCAGCCAGACTTTACTCAGCAAAGAGTAAATTCATCCAAGCTGTGAGCAGCCATGCTCACAACTACTTAGCAGTGTCAAGCAACAGCAAGGTACACATTTCAAGCCTTTTGCAGTCATTTGCTTCAGCATGTTTGATAAAGTAAAAAACAACATTTAAGCTCATGTATAAATGTCACAAAGAGGATAAATGGCCATTTTACGCTGTCTTGTTTGATGCTGTTACTAAACTGTAGATCACAAAGTGTGAAAATTAATCTGAAAACTCTTGCCAATGTTTGGCAGCATGTGGAAGTGCTCCTTTTGAGATATTTTTTTTAAATAAGCCATGCAAGAAGAAAATTAGCCTGGGATCAATTCGTCAATTGCTTAAAGCTGAGCTGGGTATAAAGCTGGAAAACTCAGGCTCCACTTAGAAAGGTACTTAGTGGGACACATAAAATACCAAGTCAAATTTTATTGTCATTACTTGCTGTGTGTAGCATGGCTAAATTCAGTGATACTGCTCATGGAATAAAAATACCAGGCTAAAAATTTAATTTCTAAAAGACAAGGAGGAGGGGAAGGAAAAGAAAATCAATAAAAGTATAAGAGAAAATTACAAGAGCAACCCAAGCTGAACAAAACCTACAGAAGGAGAAAGTGTTGACTAGGCATCTGTGCAACCATGCAGCATCAAGAAGAAATATCAAGTGAGAAGTAACAATTTGGCAAAAGAACAAAGAAAATCATCAAAGACTTAGTCATTACACTGAAGTATGCCCCGTGGCTGGGTTGTCTTGACCTTTTTTCTGATTTCACCTCTTTTACTGATAGTATAACTGCCTCTTATTACAAATTGTCAGCATATTCATAAAGTAAATGGCGCCAAGGCAGTCCCTTTTTATTTTAATAAACTAGACTCTCATACCAGCTAATTTTCTAAAGTACTTTTCAATCGCAGTGAAAGAAGATTACTAATTGCTTTAGGTTGATAATTGCTCTACATACCAAAGGATTTTTTTAGTAAATGCAAAGATCCTTTGAAATCTCAAGAATACAAAGTATTTTATTGCCCAATGGCTTTATCTTCACTGTTTCAATAGTATGACTTGAGTGAAGACACAAGTGTGTCTCTACTGCTTGAGTCTTTACACTTGCTCTGCCACACAGTGACAGAAACTGCGCGTTTCCACCAGGAGGGAGAGTTGGCCAGTCAGGCATCTTACACAGATCGCTCTTAAAGAAAATGGAATAATCTGGGGCTCATCCATGAAGACTGTTGAAGGACAATGTATTAAACATGCATAAAAATTCTTAATTTCTATGACAAAAAAAAAATTAAAAGTCACTGATTAATTTTAGAAAACGCAAGACATGCATTTGCCGATCATGTTCCTGGCATGTAACCCATGGTTTCATTCTCATCCTACAGACAGAAACTCTCCTAGAAAATATTCACCTTAGAAGAATTGAACCCAGCTGCCAGTTTCCTGGAAGTTTCAGATTACAGATACACAGTTTCTAAGAATATCTGCTTCATAATTAAAATCAATGTTATACCTAAATTTTATCAGAATGTAAACACTTTTTATAAGGTTCACCACTAAGCAATTTTGCACAAAAAACAGACAAATTCGCTGAGAGTGTCCTGTGGTCTGCCAGCAAAGACTCTGTCTTGTATAACAGGTTTTCATCAAGCCAGAAGAAAACATGTTGCCCAGAGAGGTGATAAATGCCCCATCCCTAAAAACATTCAAGGTCAGGTTGGACAGGGCTCTTGAAGACCCGAGTTCAGAATGTCCCTGCTCATTGCAGGTGGTTGGACTAGATGGCCTTTAAAAGTCTGTTGAAATCAGAGTATTCTATGGTTGTAAGATCTGCAAATACCTCATTCCTGAACAAAATAGCCATTTATTTAGATGGCACATTTTTACTACCAAAGATGGAAAATGGATGCATACACATTTACGGGGAGATTGAGAGAGAGGGAGCTCCAGTAGCTGAGGCTGGCAAATGGCACTTTCAGGCTTTAGCTGTTTCTGTTGGAGCCAGTCCATTGTAGATACACAAGTATTCAGAGAAAGACAGATTGCTGCTCTAGTCTATTAACCAAAACTCTTGCTAGACCTGTGGAAAGCCCAGGTTTACCTTCTTGGTCCAAACCAGATATTATAACTGCCTTGATCTCCCACATGCTGACCAAGTGAGCCTGTTCCACCAGTAATGTTTTTCATTTCATCCAGAATATTCATATTTAAATTTCCAATAGCAATTTAACCTGTAAATTCTAGTAATAAAACTTACATATTTCAATGTAAGTTATAAAACCAACTCACTATATTTTTAGGTGTGAATCTGAGTGTCTTGCTTAGGTCATTCAAATCTGAGCTTTTGACTGTTGATTTTGATTTATTTTTACCTTGATTTTTACCAGGTGTTTATGGGATATTGTATACTTTAAAGTCACATGATACTTGTAGAATGCTTGATATGCCTCTTAAATGAATGAAGAGTTAGGAAAGTGTCAGAAACTACTCAGATAAGATTTATTTTTTCAGCTAGTCAGCAATAAATTCAGACAAAATTATGGGTCCTCTAGCAAGATAAGTTTACTAATTCTGATGTTAAAATTATTACATAAGAGGCTAAAAGTCACAGAGAAAAACTTATTCAAGGAAAATTATGTCCTACTGTTCTGGAATAGTCATGTGAGTGTAAGAGGATTAAAATATTTATTTCAGAATTGAAAATGCGGAATCCTTCTCATGCTGCCTATCAGTGACCCACACAGTATTGTTTCAGAAACCACAGAATATGTGTCATCTCAGAAGAGAGTTTCAGAGATCACCTTAGACATTTTCAGGGATGAATTCTCATTCCAAGAAAATGAGCTCTGGTTTATATAGATAGGTCCACTGAGTGCAAAGGATCATGAAGAAGTGTTCTTTGTATTTTTCATAACAATGAGGGATACCTCTGGCAATTAACTTTCCCTCCATTATTAGGAATTCTGAAAAATAGGACCAGCTTCTAGGAACTGAAAAGAATAAAAGAGACAAGAGCTATTCTACAGGAGAAGCGACACTCTAAATTTTATATGTAGCCTGGACAAAAGAAGAATGAACCATTTGAGGCCCCTGCTCTTGTACCTTTGTTGCCTTTAAAAAAAAAAAATAGAATGATTCTAAGGCTGGTGCAAAGAGTTACATTCCTGGGTTTCAGTAGGTGTCATGGGGGAAAAAGCAAATAAGCTCTTCCTATAGTAAGATTTTCTCTTATTTCGAATGTCCTTGGCAACAAAGTAATGAGGTCTCTTCAGAGTTCATGGGCATCCCTGCTGTTGAGCCAAACCCCATGAACAAAATCAGTCCCACTGCTCCTAGAAGTGCTTCACGCAGGCACACCAGGTTGTAGGTGAAGGTCCTCTTTCAGGAATGTTGCCATGGAAGCTTCTTAGTAACTCAGCTCTGATAAGCCTTTTGCTGTGCAATTACCAGCTGGTGGTTTGGCTCAGAGAGCCTCCAGTCCCTCAGCACTGTGATTAATCTGAGACCCGTGGTGTGTTTGAGCTGAAACTGGCATTACACGCCTTGATTTGTTAGCCCTTGCTAACCTTGTTAGGTTTGCCTTGACTTGTTAGCCCTCCCTTCAAACTTCTGCTGTTTTTCCTGGTCACCCATTCTCCCTGCAATTCTGACTCCACAGCTGCTAGTTTTATATTTTACCAGACAAATATATATTAGGGAAAAAATCGTAAAGAAATAGAGTAACTATTTAATGATAAACTGTTGCAACTCAACTATTTCTGCATATCTCAGGCAATAAGATAGTGATAATCAGGTGAAATAGTAACCTTGTCTAAATCATATGAGCTTGCTACACACAACATTTCTGCGGCAACTTATTTCAACAAATGGAACACCAGCTTTATTTATTATTCTACAGACTATGTTCATGAATATTGTTCTTTTACGGATTCTGTTACTTGGAAGGGTAAGGAAGACTTCAACAATTCCAGATTAATAATGCCTCCTGGAGAGAAGGTGCTTCTGAGAAAGGATCCAGGTTCGACATTTTTGAACCTAGGTACCATATATACTCACAGCTACTGCCTTCTCTCTGTGATTGCCCCATGTTGCTTTAGAGTAATGCACAAATGGATTTTTGGGGCACACTCCACTTAAACAGTTTGAATCATAATTATGTATCCAGAAGATAAATGAATTGCACATGATCTTATCATTTTGGTAAGCTTCGTACATCTTTGAGGTTTGAAAAAGATCTCTTGGGAAGTATGAATTGATACATGGCTCTTCAAAGTGGTGTAGCATTATGATCTTTTTAGTACAAGCAAGAAATAAGAAAAAGAGAAAATAAGAAAAGATGGAAAGTCATAGAACATAGTATGACTAAGGCTGGAAATAACCTCTGAGATCTTTAAATCCAACCATCAACCTAACACTACCAGATCCATCATTAAACCTTGTCCCTAAGAACCGCATCTACATATTTTTTAAACACTTCCCAGCCTGATGATTCTGCCACTTCCTTGGCGGGTTTTTCCAATGATTCATTTAATTCTGACACAAATTTATCTATAGGTGCAACCACCATAGATTTGAGATATATCTGCCAAGTTATAATTTTCTTCTCTTGGGGAGGATTCAATTTTGGGGGCTTTAAAATTCTGTTAGAGATTAAAACAGATTTCAGAAATGGCTCCAAAGTAATTTATTCCATTAAATACTTGGCTCCTTAGCTATTCTTCCACCATAGAAGACACGTGTTTTTGCTTCTAAAATACTATACATGGATGTCCCCCCAGAAAAAGAATTAAAGTATTAAACCTTTCCCATGATTGTTTTTAACAACAATTTTCTTTTGTCTTTCATAATTTTTCACTCAGCAGGAATGACATATTTCCTGTTCAATCAAATCTGCTGCAACTGCATTCTGAATGTATAACTACTGATCTCTTCATCATGAGATCCAAACGTAATTTCTACTACATACGTATTTGCATTTTGAGATACAGACATAGACATGTTTAGATGATGCAACGTGAGATGAAATAGGATAGCTTCCCTGGTTCAAATTTAGACTTTTTTATCTTCTGAAGTACCAAATTTGTTCTATCCTGATGAGCTTAGCGACTCTTCCTCAATTGAAAAAGAATTGTTCTACACCCATCTAGTATTTCATTTAAGAGACATAAAGACAGTTATGTAAAAAGAAAGAAAATGGTAGATCATATTGAACATCTTCTGAGAGTTGTATAGTTTTACCAACACTATCATTCCCCTTTTCATGTAGAGTCAAATTGTCAGTAGTTAAAAATCATCAAACTCAAAAAAGACAGGTTATGCCTGACTAAAAAGGAGAACACTTCTAGAACGAATAATATTTGAAAAGCTTGCTTAGCCTACCCTGTCCTAAATATATTTTGAAAACTGGAAAAACAGAATAAACATTAAACATTTCCTTTGAAAAATGTTCCCAATGGCTTAGATGGCTACAAGTAGTTGTTGGGATTAGGTCACTTTGCCAAATCACCAAGTTCAGCAAAATAAGTATGAGACTGTGGCCCCAACAGCCTTGCCCCACAGCAGCCAACAGAAAGGCATCATCAGCAATCCCTGGAGAAAAATGAGTGACCTCCATCTACGATAAGCAAAGAAAGTCTACCCCTGCCCCTTCCCACATTCCCCAGTGGAGGGCTATTCCCAGAGGGTTTAAAATCAGCCTTTAAGTTACTGCTGCAGCAGGAGGAGCTGCTCGAATGTTGTCCTCTCTGACACACTGTTTTTCAGTTTTTAGGTAAACTTTTAATACTGGATCTGCTTGCATTTTTTTTTTTTCCTTCATGCTAATTTTCAGCCTTTAGTTTATTGATTGGGTAAAGAAGAAAAGAAAAAGATACACAGAGGGAAAGGACAGAGAGGAATATTATAAGGCTGGCGAGACTAGACAAAGAAAGAGGCAGAGGTGAACAAAAGTAGATGGTTGTTTGCCTGCTGCCTTTAGACTCAGACATAATAACTGTAGAAACTACATGGGAAAAAAATGATTTTTTATTACAAGGTCTGTAGCAAGAGTCCAGTCTAATAAAATAGTCTGTGATTATTTTTTAGCTTCTGAGCAGAGACAGTAAATATAATTCTGAGCACTTGAATAGTTTTTTCTACCTGTTCCACTTTAACTTTTTTTTCCATAGCATAACCCATCAGCACACAAATCATTGAATGACATATAATAAAAGCAACTGAAAATGCAAGGATTTGAGTGGTACCTCTCCATATTTTTCCAAAATCCAGCCACAGGACAGTAGCATTCAGAATCTTGGTTTTTCTGGCCTGCAGCAAAAGCAAGACTCAAGGCTCTCCAAGTCACACTATGGGGAATTACTACTACAGGGAATTACTACTACTTCCATTTTACAGCTTATTTTACTGCTCATCCTTTTCTTCTACAAGCCATGTTCAGCAGGACATCTTCCAAGCAAAAACATTCAATCACTATGTTCATGCTTTCCTCCATGTTGCCTTTTTACTTCAGAATTCCATAGCAAATACCATAAAATTACTTATTTTCCACCTCATTACAATGTGGATGTGAAAATTAACTTCCTTTACAATCATATTTATTAAGTTTATTTTTTAAAAATGCTTTGAAGTAAATCAGCCAAATAAATGGAAGTTACACTCAAAAAAAACACCCCAGATCCTCTGAAGTTCTGTGATTTCACTGCTTGAGGTCTGCAGGTACCCAGCACTGCAGCTGGTGAGGTCATTATTTTTGCTCCTTTTGTTAGACTCTTTTATTATCTGCTGTTCTGTAGTCTGATATGGAGAACCTTCTAGAGCCACGAGAGCAGACTCAGGCAGGCCCATCAGCTGATAAACATTTGTTGCCTTCAGCTCCACCACTGTGAAATTAACTTCTTTTTAGGAATCAGAAAAACAAAAGATGTGCTCAAAGCAGCAGAAAAACTACCCTGGATTGAAGGCTTATTCCCCATTTGTCTACCTTTCCCTTATAGTATTCTCCCTTCAAAATCCTGTAATCTTTGATCCAATTTATAGAAAAAAAGAGACACTATTTCACAAATCACTTTGGTACTTCCAATAGGACTAGCTATACGTCTGAGGTAATAAAAGCTAAAGTAAAAATAGAGGGGAAATCCTGAGCATTTTCCAGAATAATTACAGAATAACAACCACTGATTTCTTCACCATTATGACTGTATCTGACATTTACAATGATGGGTTTTAGAAAATATAGTAAAGGAAATTTTGGGTACATGAAAGATGGAAATTTTCGACACTGAATTCTTCCTAACTGCATATCTTGCCTTCTTTAAAAATCTTTAAAGAGATTTCTATCTAGCTCTTATGTGGAAAACCTTGCATATGCTTTTGTGAGAAGAATTTGATGAACTGCCTCTTCGCTGTTAAATAATAATAAAAAAAATCCTACTTGAAAGGACAGTTGTGCTGTCATTTGAGTGCTTCTAATTAAACCTACATAAAATTACCATGAATAAGTGTCTAAGAAAAATAGCAGTCATTCAGTATGAAAGCTTTTTTTTAAGCTTGTTTGATTATGAACATGATTAAATAAAGTATTTAATATTTGAAAGGGGGACCAAGGATGGATATCGAGTGGCATTTTTTAATATTAGAAAAAATATGCAAGTAACAAATATTGCTTTTGCTGAGATACCAATACAATCTTCGTGGCTACCCTAGAATACAAAATTACAAACCAATTTAATAGTCTACCTAGTTTATATACATTCTATCTAGTTTATATACATTCTAGCTAGTTTATATGTGTTTTGCAGAGATTACATGTTTCCAGTCTAGAGAAAACTGTAGAAGAACATGTTGTTCTTGAAGTTAATCAGCATGCTGATTCCCAGAGAACCACTCAATCCAGACCTAGAGACACTAAGAGACTGTCAAAAATGCACTGTTCCTAGTGGACTGGCATTTGGAAAATACAAATTTATAAAACACTTCATCATATGGTACATTTTTAAGTGTACTTGGTTTGTAAAGAATTAGGTGTACATCACTTCTGGTTGGTTTGTGCTTTCCTGATATAAATAATAAAATAGTCCACTGTGCTCCAGACAACTAATCTAAAGCAAGCCAGGTCAGTGATCACCATGGAGACCTTTAAGATCAATGCTTAAAAAATAAAATCAGCTGTCCTAGAGGTACTGGAACAATTCCTGTCCTTTTTTTAAACGTTCTTCTTTAGCTTCTGCCTCATATGGGACTCCTAATGTGCCCTCTCTTCGCCATCCAACCACACAACTTCACTAAACGCATCTCACGAATTAAGTCCTTTTGATTAATCCTTTGACAAACTGGGTAAAAATTGGCCAATGACTTTAAAAGCCATTAAAAGAGACAGAAAGAAAGATACAGGTGACATTTAGTTTTCTTAATTTTACCTAAAAACAAGTGATGCAATTTGACACCTACTGAACTGTAGGCATTCTGTATGTAGCACGAGATCACCACATCAGTCATGGCATGCCTTCAAAACTGACCAGGTTCCTAAGGCTGGAGATTAAAAGAAGATAGGATTCTGAAAACAGTGTTATCTGACACTCCAGTCCAATGAAGCTGAGGTTTGTATAAGTAGGTACCAGCCTCAGAGAAGCTAAAGATGCATAGAAATTTCTCCTCTTTCAGGATGAATGTGATGCATAAAAATGAGTCCCTGTAGTGGAATGCATAGGAGATTTGAGTTGTATCAACAGCAGAAGGAAGGAACTATCTTCCATGACTGACTGTCTAATCTATTTTATATCTGCTTGCAAAATTTAAAAAAAACCAAAACAAAACAAAACAAACAAACAAAAAAAAAACACAAAAAAAACAGAGTAAAAACTTTGAAGATTAGCTCCTTACAAGGAAAAATGTCAACAAAAAATAACTCTATGTGACAACAAGTCCACAAAGAATTTCTTTACAAGACATGGACTTGTTAGGGCAGGTTCAAACGAGGGTCAAGAACATTATCAGAGGACTGGAACATTGGTCTTACGAAGAAAGTCTGAGACAGTTGGGATTGTTCAGTTTGGAGAAGACAAGGCTCCAAGGAGAGTTCACTGCAGCTCTTCCATGCTTAAAGGTGGCTTATGAAAAAGACAGAGAAAGGCTTTTCACCAGAGCCTGTAAAGACGATACGAAGGAAAGCAGTTTTAAACGGAGAGTAGGTTTAAACTGGAAGGAATTTCTTATGGTGGGGGTGGTAAGACATTGGAACAAGTTGCCCAGAGAAGCTGTGGATGTCCCATTGCTGGAAGTGTTCAAGGCCAGGTTGGACAGGGCTTTGAGCAACCTAGTCTAGCAAAAGATATCCCTGCCTCACAGAGCAAGAGGTTTGGACTAGGTGATCTTTAGAGATGCCTCCTATCCCTAACCATTCTATAACTCTACAATCCTATAATTTTTATCCTGTCTAAGTCTAGTTTAATAATGAAACCTACTTGTTCAATATAAATCAAATATATTATCCAAGGTTTATAAGATTAAAACCTGCTACCTGTAATCAGGAAAGATCAGTGTAAACAACTTGTTTAGAAAAATTGTTTTCCAGAAGGAAGGAAGAAAACCACAAATATTATTCATAAAAATTGAAGTATTTATCAGGAAGAGAGGAGTTTCTGTACCCAAGCCCCATTTATGGTTACTAAAGAAAGAACTCCTCTCCTCAGCTAATTCAACTACATTGAAATATGGCAAGGGCATTGAAGAACAACCAATGCACATTTAGCGATGAAACAAATATGCTGACTCAGGGTGAAAATGTCAAAATTAGACAGAAAATAAGCATTAAGTAGGGAAAATACCAAGGGCTTAGAAATAAATGCATTATTCTCTTTCGGAAGAAGATTGCTTAACAAGAGCAGGAAGTACAATGATGAGAATACTTTTGGTCTCTGCGGTTCGGAAATAAATGATGGTCTGTGACATGTAGCTGAGTGATTTGAAATAGATGAGAAAGCAGAATGAGGAGCCTTTCCTCCATTTTAAAGACAGAAAATTACCACACAGGCATTTCTGGGGACAAAATTTTCATTTAAGTAAAAGCAAGCTACTGAAGTGTAGATCTGCTTGAACATATAAAAGCTAATTTCTCTGTTAGTTTCTTATTTGGACTAATACTTAAGCTACCAGTGAAAGAATTTGGATTTGCAGAGCCAATTATACCTTGACAAGTGTGTTGTATTACTAGTTATCTACTGGCTGGATTAACACATAAAAAGTTGGTGGTTTGCTCAAAAGCTGAATGTGGAAACCAAGCAGGTAGGTTAAAAATTTTTATTTTGTCTATGGATTAAAATGACCCGCGTGGACAAAGCCTGGAGAAATGAGTCAAAGGTGTCACCACACACACACACACAAGGATATGTCCACCATTTGTGACACCCAACAGCTCACGGAGAGCCAAAACATGTGAAATGCTGCTCCACTTATTGATGGAAAAAAAATTTGGTTTTCAACTAACAAGCAAACAAGGCTCAGTTTTGGGAAGATTCAGGAAGTATCTTCTTCTCTTCACCTGGACCTATTGCTTTGGAAAGTGCAAATTTTCTGCAATTCTGTCACACACATGCCTGGACCAAAAAAAGAGCAAAAGGCTCCTGCACCTTCATGATGTTATTGTTCTCTCTCTGAATCAGCTGGTGTGATACTGCCTTGGGGATGAGAAGACATGACTGATAGAAGTGTGAATTCCTTTTTTCATAAAGCTTTTTGCCACCGGTGTTGGAGGACTATGTTGTTGCTCTGGAATCCCTTAGAGTGCAAAGCTATTTCATCCTAAGTAAGGGCTGACAAGGAAGCACTAAAGGTGGTGGCCATTCTGCTGTCATGAAAGCAGCTGAACATCCTAAAACTGTTTCATCCTGAGCAAATGCTGACAAAGAAGTGCTAAAGGTGGTGGCCATTCTGCTGTCATGAAAGCAGCTGAACATCATAAGCAAAGGATGACATGCCCTTGGCACCCACTTAGCATACAGTGACCATTTGCATTTGCACCCATTTTATGAGTAGGTCAGTCACAGCCCATTTAAAATATCAATTTTGACTATGTTAAAAACTATGCAATTATCAGACCATTGGCTTTACCTGGATTTGAAGCTAAAACTGAAAAAGAGGAGCAAACTATTGGAAACATTTCCTTCCCTAAGGAAAGGTCATGCATTTGTCATATTTTCATAAACCAGCATGATGCTGATGGCTTTTAATTCAACAATTACATTTGCCTCCTCTTTTAAATTCTAAGTAATCAACACCATGGGTTTGTTTTCTAAAATATAAGTTGAAGTTTTTTCCCTCTTACTAAATTAATTTCACATCTTTGTATCTCCACAGTTGAGAGAATTGGCAGTACTTGGACTAAGCTTGCATCCTACTTTTTACTTTAGTTACATTTATCATATATTATATTTACTAGATCTCTGAAAGGCTTGCAAAAGATACTTTATAAAAAATAATAAATACTTACTTTGTAAAATTAATGTTTGTTTCAATGTCAGTAGGAAACAGGAAGCGAGGATTTGAAAAGGAGAAATAATTTTGGCAAAAATAGATTGCTGTTTTTTCCTCGTCCAGCACTGATAAAAATGTAATTAGTAACATAATAGATTAGCTAGAGAATTTTCCTAGTTATGGAAATGAGTATAGATTGGAGGTTTTTTATAAAACTCATTTCAAAAGCAGGCACAAATCTTGGGGTATTCTTGAATCACAGGGGAAAGGGAATAATCCTCAAGAATGATGACTGACTTGCACTGAAATTTTTCTTTGTAAAGGGTAATGCATGCAAAAGACAACAGAGGAAATAAAAGTTATAAAATATTCTGAAAAGTAAATTGTCAGACATATTCAACCCTGAGGCAATAAATTTGTTTGGTTTCGAGCAGATGGATTGGAGTATCCAAGTAGATGAATTGGAGAGCCTGGAAATTTCTCACAGCTCTACTAGACGTGGTCACCCTGGGCTCCCAGAAAACTGGAGACCCCAGAGAGAACCTTTTGCTGTGACCAGCACTGGCCGGGGTCCTGCCCACTTGCCCACACATGGGGCACGAGTACAGTTCAGGAGATTCAAAACAGAGATTCCCACGAGATGCTCACGAGTCGGGCAGGAGGAAAGTTCAGTCCAGCCCAGCAGCCTAAAGATAGTTCTGGTGAGGGGAATAATGCTGACTTGAAGTGGGTAGGACAAACCTTATAGTGAGGTGTGCAGATGTGAGCTTTTGGCATCTGATACATCATGGCCCTAATTACTGGAACGGAAACAGGAAAATGAAGAATACCCATCTCTACCCACAAACTCCTTTTGCTGCACTTAGTGGTAAGGGACACATTAGAGCCAACCAGATAAATGACAGGAGCATTCCTTCTGCCTAACCCACCCTTCCCCTATGTCATTTCCAGTTAGTGTGAATTGATCTTACTGCTTTTTTTAAATTTTTTTAATCAAGGTCTCTCTGATATTTGAGATCTTTTCTCTGACATTTATGTGACAGAAACATCCAAAATTACTTTGTGCTAACCTGTCTTGCACATTGTAAATTTTCAATTAAAAGACAAATGCAATGAGAAGCATTCAATATTCACAGCAGTCCATACTGCTGTCCTTACACAAACAGCAAGGAAACTCGTTATCTTCTTTTAGCATATTCTGTTTCTGTACATCACAGAGTCACAAAGTCACTGAGACAATCCTTCCCTGACACAGGGAAATTAAATAACCCCTAAATTTTAACATACTCTGTTTCTGTACAGCGTAGAGTCACAAAGTTACTGAGTCAATGCTTCCCTGACATATCATTCCTAAATTTTAGCTCCAAATGAGTTATAAATGCTGATGCCTGTCTCCTAAAAGGCAGGAGTGCCGTAGGAGGCTCAGGACAGGTAGTAGCTCATGGTCATTCCCGTTTTCAGCACCCACAGCCAGGACAGCCACTGCACTGAATACTTGACCAGTTGCATTCATGGGAGCATTTTTAACATGGCCAGGTTCCTATTCCATATCCATTGCATCCATCAGTTATGGATCATGTTAGCAGCATGCTTAGCACAACCCAAAACAAGGATCCTTTATAACAACCTTCCTGCACGCAGTGGTAGGCCGTGTCTGTGACAAATTTCTTATTCTCCAAAGAGACCAGGCAGCCCATCTGCAGGGCTGGGGCTCCTCCAGGTCACTGGGCACTTGCTGTCTACTCAAAGTTAGTTCTCAATTTCCCCCTATAGTCTGTGAGAGAGACTCACCACATCTGGTATGGGCACCAGCAAGGCTGGGCTGGCCTCGTGCTGAGAATGGCCACTAGACCAGGGGGTTATTTTGCTTAAATATGAAACAGCAAACTGTGAGTACTTCTAATGATGCAGTTCACCTTGAGGATGCCCTTCAGAGATTCATTCAGTCCAAGCTCTAAATCTCTTTGAAGAAAAGTACACTCATGGCTATAAACAGACTAAGTGATACTAACTAGTCTAAAAGAACTTGTTGTTGCTAAACCCAAATGTCCAGTAAAGTGTTCTCCAAAGAATGTTTAACTCACCCTAGCTACTTACTTCAATAGCTAGGAGGTCAATAAAATGCTTCATAACTCTTGGGACTGCTATTAGGTCTTGATAAATAAATTAGTCCATAGCCATGTACACAGGCTTTATTCTTTGCTTCCTTTAAAATGTTAATAGCCAATTTTAAAAAACACATGGTTCAGGTGGTTCGTGCCATTAATTAGAAAAGTACTTCATGCCTGCAGACTCTCCTAATGCCATTCTTTAGAATGATATTCAAGTTATTCTTAAATACAAAGGGAAAAATTATTGAAACCTGAAATCTTCCCCTCTGAGAAATCCATCATCGATTCGGTATATGTTAGACACCAGTATCACATACAAAAGGTTCAGAACATTTTCACTGCTCTAAGGAGATTATAGTCCTACAGGGATATAAAAAAATTTATTGGAGTTTCACAGACAGCTATTTTTTATCCTGTTCTGCTTGGATTATATTCTGTCTGGAGAGAATGAAGAAAGGTCTCCTGACCTTCTAAAGATGACTGGGATTACTGGGTTAAATTCCACTCTTGTTCTTATTCAATAGCATGGAGTTTTCTTTCTTGTTTCTGTTTATTTTCCCTAAAAATTCATCTTTATATCTAAAATTTACTTAGAAATTGTAACAATTTACTTGTCCATTCTGTCAGTACATAGCTACACCTCAGTGTAAAAAAAATAGAATTTTAAATGAAAATTATTTTTGTCCCTAGGAGATAAAAAATATAAAATATCTCCATAGTTGTTTACTTTCGTTGTATTTGAAACACTACTGTAGTTCACAGGGTACTGCAACAGTGGCATCATTGATTTTCATGGTTACTTCATCTCAAATATATCGATTTAGAAATAAAAAGGCAGTTTTCTAACCACCTGCACCTTGAAGACTCAACACCACCTAGAATAATAGGAGGACTTTATGTCTTTTTTTTTTAATTCCATTCTGATCAGAAATAAACTTTTTTTAGATCAAATCCTAGCCCTGCTTATATTTCAGTAATTCTAAAGTCTTCACCACCTGCTTTTGGAGACAGCTGTCACACTATCATACCTTGTACAGTGAGATTCATCAGCCCATGCTCTCCTTCAGCAGTGGGTACATATAATTCCTTCAGTTTAGCCAGTATTTCTTCAACGTGACACTAACTGTGGCTCTGTAGAATTAGAACAGTCATGCTTTCAAACATCATCAAAGGGTTATTTTATCACTCAAAGTTTCCCCTATGAGCTCCTGGGTTTTCTAGCGCAGTGAATTTCTGAGGAAAATAAAAGGGATAATTATAAACAGTTAATTTGTTTCCGTATAACTGCCATTATCTAGGGCAAAGGCAAGGCACCTTCTAATACGCTTTAATAAAATGTTTTGTCTAACTGATACTTTCTTCTCTGTGTGAGGTCTCAGGCTGAGATCCGGCCTCACTAAATCCAGTCTGATGTTATCCAAAATTGTCAGTCATAAGCTGTCACTTCTGCTACTCCCTCAGCCTATTAAGAACGAAAGGGTGTGAGGAAACCAGGCTGTGGATTCTCCAGCAGCCACAAGAGCTTCAGGGAAGTGTTCTTTGGAGAGACTGCATAAATGTTTTCCCTTTGATATTCCTCAGCTATGCTTTTTAAACTTATGTAAACAACATGTCTGCAGCACCAACGAGCCTCACATTGTTCTTCAGCACTGAGCTGGTTGTACACCCAGACTCGAAATAAAAATGTTTTGCACCTGCATTGAAAAAATAATTGATAAATGTATTCAGACACACAAGGGCTGTAAAATCTTCACCACTTGACTGTGTAATGCCAGCAGGAGCTTTCATTCCTCTGCTGTTAGTGTGCTGAAGCTTTCATGTGCTGGAGCATGTTTTCCCTCACTGTGGTCAGCAAGATCCCTGCCAGCACAGCCCAGGACCAGGCGCTGCCTCAGCCCTGTGCTACTTCAGGGCACACAAGTGTGACATTTACTTCCATATGCCACAAAGACCAAGCTACAGAAACTATCAATGTTGCAAAGCTTGATAGGTATCAAAAAAGAAAATCCATAGAGTGAGAACAAGACTTTCAAGAGGGTTTGGATATTTTTTCAATGCTTTTACACCTTACCACCAATGATGCCAGTTATGATCTTCTAGTTTACATTAAAAACTAGAGCTCTATCAACCACAACTTCTTCACATAAAACAGGTGAGACATTGGTCCAGGTACTGGTGCAGGACAATGTGTGTTTATGTCAGTATTATTATCATTATGCAAATGTTTCTAAAGCTATCCAAGGTGTTTTCTGACATTTTATTTATTTTTGAAGTTTCAAAAGTTAAGCCCAGACTGAAGATTAACTTGTCCTTTAAAAGGTATAAAAATTTCCAGCTTGTATAATATTTGTATGCTATACAAATCAATTTCATTTTGAACAAATGCCTTATTTAACATTTGTCACAGAACCTTACCACAGGACTCATTCAATCCTGCAGAAAAAAATATCATAGAGTATGAAGGACATCATAAATCTTTTAAAGATTTGTCCATCCATATTTGTAATGAACACCAAAAAAATACTTTTCATCTCAAAGATCCTTAATTCTTATCAAAGTATTATGATTTTTTTATAGCATTTTTAATCTTGATTCTGGTATCAAAATACTATTTTAAATGTTATTGGTAAACAGACACTATTTTTAGAATGCATTTCTTGAAGGACAAACATCTGATAAAGTATTTTTGAGCTGAGACAGTCTCCCATAACTTCTGAAAATACATAATATTGTCTATGTATATATATGTGCACATCTGTGTGTATGTATATGTAAATATAACCATAAATATGCAAATGTAAAACTATAACAATCGATTTAAATTTTTTAAAGCAATTTTTAAAAGCTATTTTGTGCTATGTTTAATTCCAGCAGAATTTTTCAGATTACTGAGGAAGTATTGTTTATCTTTAATTACCGTGGTTGAAATTTACTTATTTAAATGCAACATTTTCAAAGTGGGAAGCTCCCCAGGCTGAGCACAGAGGAGCCAAAAGAGACAAAAGGAAGATTGCTTGGTTTTGACTCAGCTTTATCTGTGCAACTCTGCCTCCTGTGCATATGTATTACCACGGAGATTTTGAAGGAGATGAACTGTTTTGTTATTACCTTCAGGATTTCTGCTTCGTGCAGGGAACACATTCAGGGGAGAGATGTAGTGAAAATATCAGTATAGCTTTATTCATTACGATTGATGTGAGCTGGTGCCAAGAGCAGCTCAACACCACCATTACAGCTGTGGGATCCTGCAGGAATTCAGGTTCCAGTTTTATCTCGAACACAAATTTCTTTTTAATGTTGAACAAGTCCTCTTGGGCATCACATTTGCTAAGCAAAAGGCAGCAATATTCTTCAACCTCACAATGACAGGTTAAGGCTGAATTAAATAGCATCTTGCTACAAACATGCGTTTTCTCACTACTGGAAAAGTGTAAAATAAATTAAAGTCTTAATTCAGTGCTGGGTGCAAAGAAGTTGCATGAGCTGTGTGACATCATCTCTCTTCACTCTGATCTTGGAGTACTCACAAATCTACAAAACCTGTGGCCTCCCATTGCAGGCTTTTTAATTTACCAACTATCACAACTACCTATCTCCACCGTTAGGAAGAAAGATGAACAAATCATATATATGTTCATCATCTATTCAACACCCACTCACTTCTAACCTTGCTCAGATCAGGAATGCCTCATTTCAGAACCCTGTTGAAATTCAGTTTGTTTGCTAAATTTTTGTCTATTCTTCATCCCAACTGATTCTTAAACAGCATCTTTCTGTCATGTATCTTTGTGGTGGGTTGGTCTTTGCTGAATGCCATGTGCTCACCCAGCTGCTCTCTCACTCCCCATCCTCAGCAGCACAGGGGGAGAAAATAACATGGAAAAGCTAGTGGGCTGAGGTAATAACAAGGAGATCACTTATGAAGGACTGCAGTTCCTGCCAGAAAACCTGCTCCTGTGTGGGCTGCTCTCCACAGGCTGCAGTTCCTACAAAGAGCCTGCTCCTGCATGGGCTCTCCATGGGCTGCAGGGGACACATCCACCTGCTGCAGTACGCGATCCTCCACAGACTGCAGTGAGGACATCTGCTGTGCTGTGCTGTGCTCCTCCATGGGCTGCAGGGGGACATCCTGCCTCACCGTGGTCTTCACCACGGACTGAAGGGGAATCTCTGCTCCAGCACCTGGAGCAGAGAACTTCCTATTCCCCTTTACACTGACCTCAGTGTCTGCAAGCTCTATCTCTTATATATTTTCACTTCTCTCTCAGAGTTGCTGCACAGTATTTTTTACCCTTACTTCAATATCTTTTTCAGAAGCAATGGCAGCTGATGGGTGCAGCTCTAGGCAGAGATGGATCCATGCTGGATTTCACTGGAACTGGCTTTTTCTGACATGGGAGCAGCAACTAAGCTCATGTCAGAGAAGCCATCCCTGCTGCATCTCCCCATACCAAAATCCTGCCACATAAACACAGTACCACAGACTTTATTGCATCTTTCCCACTCTATTTGAATATCAGTTCACGTTAGGCCCAGACTTTAGGGCACCTCAGACTCCAGTGCATGCATGAGAAATATGAGAAAAGAAGATGAAGATTCGTAAAAAGGTACTAGAGAATTCTTTTCATACTTTATAGAAAAGACAGAAATATTTCATCAATCTTCTTGCAAAGTATTTGCCTCAGTATCTTTGACATTTGCTAAAGGCAATATTTATCATTTGCCTCCATAACACTTCATCGTTCTCTTTCAGTACCACTTGAATGACATGACACTTTTTAAAACCCACTGTGAAGTCTGTAAATCAGTTTAGTGCTTAGAACACATGAAATTCATTATTCAAGCAGCAGTGCTATTGACAGTGTATCAAAAAGGTCAAATGAGGAGATTAAAACCTTGGAGTATGAATTAAACATATCAGTTGATCTTTATGACATCGAATACATTTCACACATGCAAAAGAGACTTGTACGTTTCCTGTTAACAAATTCGGGCACACCTTTTGCACTTGCTGCTTGAGGAAGTGCAAAATATGTTTGGAGAGGGGCAGATGACAAGCAATGAGATAATAAGAATGAGAAATTTTTCCCGTCATTTTAAAGGGAAATGTTGATTGAGAGTTGTAATAGAAAGAACACAAATGTTAATCCTCCTAAATCAAAAAAAACCCTTCCTGACTAAAGAGACGGCCAAACTTTTGCGTACGTGAATACCATATAAACAAATAATTTTTGATTTTTAAAGCAGCCTATAAAGAGTTTACGGAAGTCAGATTCACTTTGTAGGCTGCATGCAGTTATTGCTAATCTAGGAAGCATAATTCTGAACATAGCACATAAATCAGAGTCTATTACACTAGAAAACCCAGACAGGAGGAAAAAAAATCCAGACATAAAGAGTAATGCAAATTTCTAATCATTATGCTAAGGAATTTAGTTTGATCTGCATTAAAAAATAAAATAAAATAAATCAAGGAAAAGGTGAACTGAAATATTCTGTGTTGGGTTTTTCTCCTGGTCTCTGAAAACAAGCTCCCAAGAAAGTAGATATGACTCATTTTTCTCACTGACCCTTTTCACATAAGAAGTCATCCCTATATATTGTAGGCCAGTATTTATAGTCAACACTCCTTCAGACAGGACTGGCTTGGAAGAGTTTTATTAAGAAAAGGCCAATCACAGTCTTTGTGGGCCACAGTCACAGTTACCACAATTTTTGACACACTTCACTTTTAGTCTAAATTTCCAAAACAGTATCACCACCGGATGCCAAAGCTATTGGATACCACTGATCAAGAATGTTTTATCATTTTTTTGTTTTCCCTGTAGTTATCTTTGGTCTCCATTTAGATTGCAGGTTGCTGTGTGACAGACGCCACCTCTCCAGAAAACCACAGAAAAATTCTGATTAGAAGGATCTGCAGAGATCCAGACACGTGCTTGAACTAGGCTGAGCTATGAGGTCAGCCCAGACTGTTCAGAGCTGTAGCCAGCCAGGTCTTGAAAAGCCCCAAGGATGTGAACAGCACAAGTGTGCCTGTGACTCTGTCTGACTGCCACTAAGAGAAAATGTTTTTCCTTGCATGCAGTCTAAACCTCCTTTATTTCAGTGTGTGCCTGTTGTATCTTGTCCTCCCACCACGCACTGTTGTGAAGAGCCTGGCTCCCCCTTCTTGATGACCTCTCCGCAGATACCTGAGGTCTTCTCCCAGGTGGCCGCAAAGCTGGCTCCAATTCAGGGCAAACCAGACCACGTGGCCCAGCCTTTCCTCATGAGGTGAGTGCTCCAGTCCCTGACCACCTCAACCAACTTTTATTGAGCTTGTTCCAGTTGACTGATGTCTTTTCTTGTCTTCTTTTTGGTTGACTGGCCTGAAACTGAATGAAGAGTTTTGAAGTGACCTCAAGATAGCTGAGTGAAAGGGGCTCTGGCTGCATGGGATCCTCCTAAATCATACCACCCAGGATGCCACGGCCCTTCTTTCCAACAGGGCACGCTGGGCTCATGTGCCACTCCCTGTGTCCCACAGCCCCCTGAGTCTCTTCAACAGAACTGCTTCCCAACCAGCCCACCCCCATCGGGCCTTGCTGACAGACATTCTTCCTTCCTAGGGGATGGACTTTGACAGTCAGTAATTTGTCCTCACTGAATTTCATAAGTTTCATGTTGGCCTGTTCCTCCAGCCTGTCCAGGAAGCAGCCCTGCCTTTGGCTGGTCCCCTCAGTTTGGTGCCATCTGCTCATCTGATGAGTGCGCAGTGTTGCATCCTCCAGGTGACTGACAAAGATGCAGAGGTCCCAGGACAGACCCCTGTGGCGCTCTGCTTCTCACCAGCCTCCAGGCAGAATACATCCCATTAACCACCAACTTCTGGGCCCAACCATCCCACTAGTCTCTAGGGTTTGTCAGTGCCAGAGAAACTGTCTAAAATCAACAAATTAGCACTGTGCTGTTGTCCATGCTAGGCCTTTTCTGGTGGAAAGATTTTTCCTAATTGGGTTTTCTTGCCTGAGTAGCTGCACCTTCCAGATGTCACAAAAACAGAAAAATCAAACTAAACAGGCTTGTTTTTTCACATGAGACTATTTACACTGTGCCAGGCCGTGTAAGTGTTCGTTGCTCTAAAACAGTAAAATACACATTCCGACAAAAAAGAGAGACAAGTGACCAATAATCCATGGGAGACCAGTGTTACGATTCAGCAATCTTAAAAGACTACTGAGAAACAGAATAGAAAGAAATATCAGTCTGAGCCCTACGGAGTAGTTGGGCTGTTTCTACTGCTGGTGTTTTAGTCTTTAAATGATCATTTTTCCACAGCAAATTAAAGGAAAAAGAAAATAGCTTTGGTTGCCTCTGCGGCTGTCTGTGAAGTACAACAGCAGAATAAACAACAGCACTACAAGAATAACAGTTATATTTGGCCAAAAGGAATTCAGCACAAGAAACATCAGATGACTGGTTAAAGTGGTCAGTGACTGCTTCAGTCAATTGCTGTTGAAACACACGGGTACCTCCTGATCTCACAGCAGAGCAGTATGTACTTTCTGCTCCTAATAAGTTTTGAAACGACTGTATAGTGATGATAGGCCTGCTCCCACGATAGCACATGCACATGGTTTTTACATTCTACAAATTTGTACAAACTCTGTGAACATAACTTGGGTAATGTAAGTTTCTCTGTGTCACAGGTGATTAGGCATAATCAGCTATTCCAGTCCCCTGATCTAACACCCACCACACCTCTAGAGAATACTGCTGCTCATGTCCAGACCTTCCCTTCAAAAAAAACCTTTAGCTCCATGACCTTACCAGTCCCCAAGCTTCAGAAGAGAGTGCACCACACCAACATCCCCCTTTAAAGGTCCCTGTCAGCCTGGGGAGAAGAAACCTGACAAAATTGATACCCGGATACTGGTATTCAGAGGAAGGAACATCCATGCCCATACATATCTTCAATTCCTCTTAAAATAAGTATGCCAAATTTGGGTCTTTATAAATCAGTAGCTCTGGCTGTATATGTCAAAATTTCATGTCAAGTAGAATTCTCATTCCAAATGCTCCGTCTCAATTTTCTTCTCTCAGCTAAAAGAGCAAACTGATATCATGGTGCTGGAAGCATGATGACTTCCTTGGAATAGAGTGGCGTCTCTCACTCAGCATCACACTTGCTATGTAACTTCTACATCCAAGCATCTCAAATGACCTGCTCTGTTGTTATTCTAACAAAACTCTGCAGTTCCTGATTTGGATTGGTTTATTTCAGTACCACTCAAATTTTTCCTTTTAGGTGTAGATACTGCATTTAATCCGAACAACTGCTCTTTTAGTTGCAAAATTGATCAAGCAGTAATCACCCACCCAACAAAGTTCTTCAGAATATTTCACTACTCTGATTCTAGAAGCCTGAACAATGCAATTTCCATCATGTGCAGCTCTTTTGAGATTAAACATACATTTTTTCTATTAGTGGTAAACAGCCTACCACTTTTATTTACACCCACATATAATAGCCAAAGGGTTTGGGTCTGGACCTGCCTTGTTTGGCTTTCCTTGGCTTTCCTTGGTGCCTGGAGAAGTTTCTTCCCACAGACTCAGGACATCCCAAGGGCCAAATTAATGAGCACAGCATCTCTGGCCTAATTCCTGTTCACTGGAAATGTTGCCTCCCTGGAGCCAAAATATCAATTAACTGCTCTTTGCCCAGGCACTCCAGGTTGCTAAGACTCAGGAGAAAATGTCTATAAAGAGAGGAGGCATTCTTTCCGAATCAGGCATTTCATATCTCCAGTTGTACATCTGTGCTGCCATTACAAGCATCTGAGACTCAGAGAAAGCTAAAAACATGCTGTAGCCTAGATTAAAATAATCATCAAATGCTATTACAGATAATGCAGTGCATAAGCACTCAAACTACAGATGGCATTTGCATTTTTACCTTCAGAAGAATCAATCCAATTTTAACTGAAATAAAGCGACTACCATAAAGTTTTAGAATCATAGAATCACAGCATTTGCAGAGTTGGAAGGGACTCCTTAGGATCATCGAGTCCAACTTCTGGTCTAGCTGAACATGTAATAATGAAGATGGTTTGTATTTGCCAACTAGTACTTTCTTCCTCCCTGTTTCCTAAAAGCATTCTTTTTAAACTGTCAAGTGTACTGCATTTACAGATCTGTTAAGCAGAAAAATTGTGTCCTCTGATAGTATTTTCCTGTACCTTTAGACCAGCAGATACCTGTCTGGTTTTCCTCTGCATTTGTACCATTTGTCATAATCGAGAATCACAGGATTACAAAGTGTTATCACCATCTATAGCAAAACTGCTGCCCACTGTCACACTAAGATTTTTTGACATGATGTTTTTCAAAGTTTGAGTTTCATATGGAACTTTCCAACCTCCCTTCCACTCCCATTTGCATTTTTTCAATCTAATTGCGGTTTTAGAGTGCTTTGTCTCCAACTCGGTAGGTAGCACTGAGTTATTCTTTTGATTTAAATGCCTTTTACATATTGTCACTCATGTGGACATTGTTTTGCTAGCAGAGTATTTCCCAAAACGATCTGCATGTTCCAGCTCTGACTTAAGTTTATACAGATATAGATATATAGACATAGACATAGATAAAAATAAAAAAAGGAAGCCCAGCTGGCTTCTTCCTGCACCTTTTTTAAGTTAGCAGACTCCACAGTCTAGGACAATCATTCTGTCATCTTCCACAAGCCTTGAATGTAAAGTACTCCCATAACACATCTAACTAATCAGTTCAGATAGCAAAGGGGTTTTAAATTAACCAAGCGTGTTTGGAGCCTATGGAACTGTCTTATAAACTACAGGTATCACTGCAGCTATGTCACCTCAGCTCACGGTTACATAAAGCAGGTGTTTAGACCCTGTGTCAGTGTGAATTTGTTTTGTATGAATTTCTGCTGCATCTTTCTGCCTTCTCCTCAGAAACTACATAAAGTTAATGCTTTTAGTTGACCACAGAAAACAGATTTTCCCCATGTCCTGCACAGGGGCTTGTAAAAGGGTCCAACATCCTGCACAGAGGTTCACAGCAGGTAAGGCAGGCTGCAGGCAACCACGCTGCCCATCCAGGCTCCTGAATCCATAGTGAGTCCATCTGCTCCAGGCCAAGCAGAGCTTTGTGCAGCATGAGCCCTCAACACCTTCAGGAGCTCCGGTTTTCAACCAGTGCCCCCCTGAACAGCCTGATCACAGGGTATTGGGGTACCTTTTTGGGCTGTGACTATTCAAATGGGCTTCAGGAAGATGAAGAAAGTTGGGTTAATTCCCTGTTGGACATTCCTGTAGCACTGTCAATGTAAATTAAACGTTCTCATTCTGATAGGCAGTGTGTCACTTAGAATTCAATATGAATATTTGATAAGGTGTTGTTTATTTGTGGCAAGTTGATTGTTTATTTCTCACCCATAGATACAGCTTCAAGCAGTTACGTAACCAAGATCTACTTACACATATATATATATAAATACATAGTCGAGTTCAGTCTGTATTCTTAGGCCACAGAGCCAAATTTAATTAACAGCAAAGTTCTTTGAGTGATAAAGAAGACACATAGAAGGGGTTCTTGACAACAAAATCTTTCAAAATCTTTCACCCACCTTTTTTGTAAAGCCTGCATTTCTGGAGAAGTTCAGAGGTGCCTTTGACTAACAGGTGAAGAGCCTCCCAGCCAGAAGTGCAGTAGAAATACTCAACAAAAAAGGATTCTGTCTGAAAAGCTAAAAACTGTGTTCTGACTTTAATAGTCCCAGAGAGATCTAGCTATACCAGAACTGAAGCAGAGCTGCAAACAGAAATACCAAGTTTAATTTTCCCTTATCACATAGTAGTTTCAGCTGAAGCACTTTCCATTTTTAACCCAGCACCTGAGTGAATAAAGAAGAAGTGATAATGGATGATCTTCCAAACATTAAATATATTGGTCTTTAAATTCCCAAGTGGCAGATTCCTCTTGCTAAAATTGGTGTTATCTGTTCCTCAGGGTTTCTTTCTAGAACTCCACACCCACCCACACAAAGCAGAATTAATTACAATCCATTGCTTTAACCTTTATTATTACTGAACACCACATTCAATTTGACACATAGGTCTATCACTTCTGCAGAGCTCTTTCTGCTTGCTTCTAGTCAGAAGAGTGCTGAAAGGGAGGAAATAAGGTAATTAACACCATTCTCCTCACTCATAAGAGCATGCACAACATTCAACTGAATTTCTATTAATATCACTGAGAATTGTAACTTCTTAGGAAAATTTGAGAGCCAGTGTAAATTGAAGTTGCTCATTTGAAGGCAAGTGAAGCTTTAGCATAGGTAGCTCCTTAGAAGTGACAGTGATTTATTCCATCTGAGAATCTAAGCTGGAATCAGGAAAAATCAATGTCAGCTTGTATAGAATCTGCTCAATAAATACAACGCATTTGCTTTAGGACGAACAGATTTCCAAGTGCTTTTTTACAGAAATACCTAGTCTACACTGAGCAAAGCATCAAAATCTGAATATCAGATGGTCCACAGAGCTTACTGCAGTCTTCTCCTCTATACGATGGACTTCTTGCTCAGCCTCCACTTGGAGTGTCCTCCTGTCCTTGCCCAGCTCTAGCTCCTGTGCCTTGCCCAGCTCCAAGCCATTCCGCACTGCAGTGGTTTTCTCTAAGGAGCACTGGGGCAACACTGAAGATCACACGGATCACACTCCCCCTTTGCCACACTGTGGGGCCCAGCTCTTGGCCATGCTGGGCATCTGCTGCCCTGATCAAACAGAAAAGCCTGGTGTGCCCCTCGAGGATGTCAGTGAGCTTGTCCCCTTTTACTGCTGATGAAGAATACTCCCTTTTAAACTGTGGGAAAGCACAAAATGCCACCCAAATTTCCTTTCATAAGTGCATTGTTCATCCCACATGCATGTTTTTCAGACTCCTTCTTATGAAGGGACAGACTGCGCAGAGGAGTTTGGAGTAGATGAAGGGGAGGTCTTTTCCCACACAGACAATTCTGTGACCAAGCGCAAAAACTGCACGTGCAACCATGCAAACAGCAAGTGCACTCGCCAACCTGCCTGTTGGCACACATCCACCACCTTTCCTGCCATCACCAGCTCTATTGGGCAGCACCTGGGACAGTCCTGCTTGGTCCGGCCACCCTGGTGGTGGCTGCAGAATGTACCCATGCCAATGATGGTGAATGACTAACTCAGGACAACTTTGCTTTCCAGGGTCAGTGTCTGCTTCTTCTTGCCCTTGGGCATGTTGTGGAGGGTGACTGAAGGAACCTTCCCAGCCTTGACCCACCTGACTTGGACTTTTCTGGATGATCATCAGTCTGGCATGTGGTTGGATATCTCCTCAACCATCTTGTCATAATTTTATCTAGCCGTCATTGGTCTCCAGCAGACCTCGCACCCATCTAGTGTTAGTTTGAAAAGAGGTCGTTTAAGGTCAACAATTCTCTTTTGAGTTGTATTGATTTCTTACAGCTCACCAGCTAGTCTTGTAGCTGTCTAGCAGGCTCCGAGTTTCAAGGGAAGGATGAGTAGTATTCTCCACACAGGCCAGCTTCTTAAACAGCAATCATCTTCTGGAAGAAGCTCAATATTTGCATTTTCTTCCAAATTTTAGCATAAATCTGTTCCTTCCCATCTTGAGCAAGACTACACAAAGGCCACATAAAATGGAAAGTGGCACTGAGAGAGATTGTTGCTAACCATGGGTTAATTCCCAGTTGGGCCAGCTATACATGCACCTTTCTGGCTTCAGGTTAATAACCAAAAACAGTAAGATATTCCACGATCAGATGCAACTGGGGAAAAAATATCTGTAAAGAATCAGTGCCCAGTGTCTGGCCATTCTATTACCTCATCTCAGTAAGAACTGGAAACTTCTGGGAGAGAAATTGAAAGCAATAAAAGAAGGAATTGTGTAGCACGATTTTGTGAACAGGGACCATCATTTTCCCCAAACAGAGTTTTTCTCTGATAGTATCAAATATAATGAATCAATACTTTAGCCCAGATGGGGTTTGGGGTTCGTGGTTTCCAGAGGAACCTTTCTGGACGAAGGTACACATTTCCTATAAATACAACTGATATTTTAAGGGACTAAAGCTAAAGAGAGCTATAGCTCTGTTTAATTTTGTTTTAATACTGTTACCACGGTTTGAGAGAGGGGGAAGGGGAAGAAGAAGGTGAAGAGAAAGAGGAAGGGAAGGCTTTCTATCCTGACACACCACAGCACAAACCGAGTGGGGCTGGAAAATGCTGCTGTTTCCCAAGAAATATTGCATCTGTGGGTTCAATAAACCCAGGAGTTTAGTGAGCAATAAACAAAAGAATGTTTGTTATTAGCTCATGTCCTTGCTTTTATTGAGTCTCATGTTTCTTTGCCAGAAAGAACATAATTAGCTTTCCTGCTTTACCTCCCAAATTTTTTCAAGCTGTACAAATTAGGGAGGTTATTCCTCAATTACAATTTCGTGCATTTAGATGGAAAAACATATGTATACGGAGACACACAGAGTGTGAGATAATTTTGATATAAGTAATAAGTGTAAATAATATCTTAATAATTAATAAATAGTTTATTATATATTTAGGAAGTTTATATATAAGTATGTGTATGCAGCTACAAACTTTTTTTTTGTAGAAAGATGCATGGACTCAGCGTTCAGAGTTGCTGCATATCTCAGAGTTTCACTGTAATCCAGTAACTTGTTACTGAATTCTCTGTTTTCCCAGTTCAATTCACTCCTTCATTTTCTGTCGCTTCCAATGCTATGAATAAGGAAAACTATAGCAACCTCCCATCTAAAGCTTTTCTAGAGGTCTCCAGTATAGTAACACAGTACAAGTGCTCACTCTTTAGTGTTATGACTATATATAAGCCCCCTCCAGGTTTTGTTATCTGGAACTGGTGAAGATTTCCTGGCCAGAGAAAGAACAAATTCCTCAGAAACCACCATTTTATGGACCCCTCACTACAAACAGTTAATTCAAAGAGCTTAGTTCATCAATAAGTTTTCTTTTAAACTGTTGTGTGATATCTGTTCTTCTCCTCCTTATCCACCTGCTTTTCTGCTGACCACTCGCATTCGTCTTTGCAAGCAAAGTTTTACACAGGAATTTTGAAATTTGAGCATCTGTATAAATATGCCCTCAGAAATTCATTCTCAGCATGTCACTCACATACAGTTTTAGTTGTATAAAATACATATGTTTGAAAGAATAGCAGTGAACTTCTTCAATTTATTTAGCTCATTTTATTAACTGTAGGAAGCAGCAGTGTAGCAGCCTTTGGCAAATAAAAAGGAGCAGATGTTGCACTGAGGAAGGGAGATTATTTTCCTTTTTATATTCAGCATCTGCTTTTCTCTCCTTTGACCTGTTGAAAGATTAAGCTCCAGTGAGACTGTTTGCTCTTAGATTTTCCTGAAGCCTCCTCTCACCAGGAAGGGTTCTATGACTATTAAAAAGTATTTGGTTATCTACCTATTCAATATTAAAATCCTTTAGATAATTCTGCCACTTCTTTGTTTCAAAAATAGCATGTTCCCTTCCTGTCACCTGGTTACTGCTTTGTGTAGAACAAGCACTGCACTGAGCATTTAGACATTTTCCCTTTGTACAGCTTTCGTTTGTAAACTTGGGTCAATAATAAAAGCAGCCATAAATATACAAGATGAAGTACGAAGACTACATTATGTGTCTGTTACCACTGTGCAGTGAAAGTTTTTCATCTTGAAAATGCTAATGTTTGAATAATAATGCCAGACAAGTGACCTCCTGTGACCCTTCTGGTTGCATGCATCAGTTTTGTCCAGACTGTACTTCGAATGCAAATGCTGGGAGATGTAATTATTGGTGGATGCAGATTTTAATGACCTAAACAGAGACATACAGAAGATCTAGCTAAAGCCTTAGCCCAGAAAGCACATTAATGACCTATTAAGCATAATCAAGCAAATAATTTGTTCAATGCATCTTATTTCTTTTTGCAGTATATGGAATATTTCTTTCCAATAAAGATATAAAAACAGAATATAAAACAACTGTTCCTTACAGCTACTTCTCCGATGCTACAAACAGATGAGCTGACAGTTTCTAGTCCAACACTTTCACAGAAACATCCTCTATGTCACACATTTCATCAGCTAAAAAGTATGGCCTCTTTGGTACCATTTAGATGATTCTAGGTTATTAGTGTGAAAGAAAGAGCTGAAGGGAGACCATCCTCTCCAGTGCTAAATATCATCCTTTTCCACAGAGCTGTACCCCCTTTACTGGGGTAACAGTCTATATCTGTGTAAGCACAAATGTTCATGGAAGACTGCTAAAAAACCTGCGTTACAGTGGAAATTTTACATTTTAATTTGAAGAAATCGATTACTCTTCTTTCTGTCCCATAAGAAAATGTAAACTTTATATATTTTGTAAAAACGATGACAATAAATATAAGAAAAATTGGAAAAACAGACTCCATACCAAAGAACCTTGAACCTTGTCAGAAAAATTTGGGGTTTTCTTATGATGAAAGGAAAATATACTGTCATGCTCTCACAGACCCCATTCATTATTTCTGTGTTGAGCAACTTTTGAACTAATAGGGTCCTACCTATTTAAGAAAGCCTGAGCAGGCAGCTGAGTAAAGACAGATCAGAGGGAGAACAATGAGCAAAACATCACTCTCAGGATCATCTTTGCACTACTCTCTTATTTTAGATACCTTTTGCTGATCCTTTCTAATTTACTGATACACATCAGAAAATTTGTATTTTCAAACACCTTGCTGCAATTCCACACCCGCCAGTTTGATGAGGTTCTTGGAAGAGGAGACAATAGGGTGTGTTACAGCACTACCCAGATATGGGCTGGCAGCTCCTATTCACAGGCATTCAGCACCACCCTGAATAGCTCTGAGCATCAGAACAGGACTCAAGGCAATCACATGATGCAGCAATTGTTGGTAGGAATTCTCATTTTAATTACCATCTTAGTGGCCTTGCACAATTCACTTCCCCTACACTTGTTTGAAACAGGAGTCCTCACACAATTACTGTGTGATAATAATTATTATTAAAATTATAATAATTATTCCAATAATGATTATTATAATAATCGTTTTATCTGGTCATTGCAAGGACTGAGTGTTCCTGTATGGCTTGAACACATTACACGTCCCAAAGATAGAGGCTTTCCCAACAGACTATTCAGTATTTTAAAAGTGTATAAGTAATATATGCTGCCATAAGGTCTTAATACAGAAAAACTAATTAGCAGCAAGATGTTTGTGCTGTTGGTATCTGAAATTAAATTAGATATTGCTTTCATATTCACACATGTACGGACGTACTTCATTTCTTTGCATTTTTTCAGGAGGACAACTATAACTTTTCCCTTAAAATCTCACATTATTTCCTTAAGCTTTAGTGATTCAGTGATTATGTTCCCCTAAAATAACAGACGGAAGTGTCTTGAGTATCTTACAATTTCAAAATAATACCTAAATTTTAAGTATTCAATAATTATGCTCCCCTAAAACAACAGTTGGAGGAACTTTCTCTTAGATACCAAGAGAGGCTGAGCATGTAATTTTCATTAGACCCGAGTTTCAATGATGAAAAAGTGTGTTAAAACAGATTATCTGACTGTGCACCTGAACTATGAGAGAATCAGCACTATGAGGGACTTTGCTGTCCTTTGCAAATGGGGAGAACTGCCTTGTTTTGCCATCAGTGATCATCAGAGAAATTAGATTAGAGCAACAAGCTTACTATAAAGTATTACATTCTTGCTAACTGCAAAATAACTTTCTCCAGTAAACAAGAGCTGTGAGAAAATATACCTGGTTGTTGAGAGTTGCTCCCTTGTCATTACACTGTTGGAGGGGTATCATTATAGATTTAAAAAATATATTTCAATTACCTTTGTCATAGGACCGCAGGCACAGTGGAGAAATTTATCCTGAAATGTAAGGCCTCACAGAAATGTTTTTAAATATACGACAACAAAGACATATTAATGGCAAAAGAGTTTTTGGAACAATTTTTGATATGTAGATGATATGAGCAAGTTAAAGGTTCTGAATACAAAGAGTTCAGCAGCTAGTCAAAATTAATTACTCCTACTTAAACATCCACCACAATCAAACCTGGAGGACAGGAACTGTCTTCACAAGCGAATTCAGTATCTGGTGTGCCTCTTGCCAGTGAAGCTGTATTATACAGAGAAAATGTGGTTTTGTAGATAGGGAAGGAAACATTGTTAAACTTTTTTTTCTCCCTGGATTAATTATTTATACCGTGCCACCTCACCTAGAAATTTAACAAATGCATTACAGACTTTATGAAGATTGTACTGGTATGTCATACACAAAAGAGGAAGGAAAGATTGCTGCTAATCTCAGCAACAGCTGTCAGAGCTACGATTATAAACCCCTTGAAATACCACTCAATAAAAACTATGAAGAATTTTGCATTTTAATTGTTCCTAATATCACTTTTAGAGCAGTTGGCTCACAGTGTGTGCTGCAACCCGTAGAAAGAACTTGCTTGGGATTTTAGATCACACCAAGACCTCCCAAGGCATCAGTTATCCTTAGCATATACAAGAGAAAATTAATTTGAATCATGTCGGTGACAAAATCCCTTGGGCTGCAACCACTGTCCGTAAAGACAACAAGCAGGAAAGCATAGCCAAAGCCTGCATGACCCATAGTGGCCAGTGGGAATGATCCAACAGCAGTGCAGATTCAGCAGCTCGTATGATTAGCCATATTCTTTAACAGGCACGTTCATAGAAAGGATATTCAACCCCTACCAATGTCTGTAGGATGAAAGCAACAACCACGTTCGGGTGTTTTCCAGAATTAGTCTTAGACACTTTGAACATCTTTAAAAACTTAGTCATCTCCAGTATAATTTTTGGTGAAAGTCTCTGTTTTCGAGCTAGATGTCAGCTTAACATAAAGAAAATTAGAGAGATTTTATGCATACATATATATGTCTCTGTGTGTGTATGTGTATACAGAAATTTATATGTCTATAATTGGGAGTCACTCTGGCAATAAGGAAGATAACATCTAAATAAAAAACTGCAGCTCCAAGACAGTTCTCTCAGCTCTCCTTTGTTCAAGATGAGAGGGATTGGGAATGAGGATACAGCCAGATGAGCACCAGTAATCCAGGAGTTCAGCTTCTTAATTAGGTCCTCATCAGTCGTGTGCAGCTGCAGCACAGGGAGCAGAGTGGCTCTGCAGACAGTGCACAGCTGCAGGGTGTTTCCCTGTCTGTCAAATTCAAGCCCCATTAGCTGAAGCTGGTGTTAATAAGCCAGATGTGAAATACGGCAAATGCCTGACTGATACAAGACCCATCCCTCTCCCACACCTATTTATGGGTCTGGTAGGCACAATAGCCTCTCACAGAGCAGATAAGATGGGATAGCAATCTGACCTTCCTGTCAGATGAAGAGTTTGAAACAAATATGCAAAATAGGCAATAATTTTGAATATCTTAGTGAGATTCCTGCTTTTTTTGACTGCTTCTAGGAGGAAAAGGAGGCCATTCCTCAAGGTGGAGTTTGGCTGTGGGAGAAGAAACCAGCAACACAAACACCATATTCCTCCTGGAAAATATGACCTGCTGTAACACGTCTCCACGCACCAAACCCCAGGCTGAAGCCACCAACCTTCTGCCCATGAAGGGTGAGCATAACCCCAGGAAAAGGGATAAAAAACAAGACTTTGTGTGTGAGTGTGTGTGTAAAAAATAAATTAATTCTTGGCTTACTTTTATGTAGAAGTAATTTTTCTTTGCCTGCAGTCAGGATTTTGAGCAAGGCAGCACCAAAACGTGAGACACACCACTCGACTAAAGCCTTCACAGCACTATGCCAGGCTCCCAACACTTCCCAGGCTGGCTTCTTCCTTCTTGAATGCTAGGCAGAGAGATGGTGGGAATGGTCTAGTGGTGATAGCCTTTCCACTGGAAAACATAAAGCAGGATGTCTTCCAGATTTGGGTTATAGAGAGAAGCAGGATTTGAAACACCTTGCTCTTGTTTGTGTTTCTTTTTGGTGAGAATGAATACCCCTTCTTTACAAATACAAAATCTTATTTCCAGTTTTTATGTCCCTGACTATCTCCACTGTCTCCTCTCGAAGGGAATATTGCATTCGTCTCTCAATTTACAGTTTTCTCTCCACCCAAAGATACCTTGTGTAGGAAAGTCACTAGTTAGTTGCCGATCGTAAGCTTTGCAGTTCCTGTCTGTGTACTATTCCTTCTCTTAACTGCATTCCTGTTCAGCATCAGACAGTTCTGGGCTTTCAAGGACTTGCTTTATTAATGGGGTATTATGTAATTTTCCTTCATACATTTAACTCTCTTGCAATGTTAAGAAGGCTGCATAATTTTTTCTCCCAGCTAACAGTAAAGTAGCTCCTCAATTCATATGATCTTTACTAAAATTTACAAGGGTATAATTTGTACAGGAAAAATAAACCTGTGTGTGTACAAAGACAATACAGAAAATCTGACAGAAAGATAAAAGAAAACATGAACAAGTCTAACTTTTCATCAAGATGCAATTGTCTCCATGTCTGTCAAATAAAAATGAAAAATGTTAATAATACCATATTTAGAGTAAGATATTATTAGATACTTGGTAAATCACATCCATCTAAAGCCTTTAATGAGAGCCCTACCCTGCCTACTAGCCAAAATTATTGCATATATCATATCCGTCTTCTGACTGCTGTCCATCTCATCAATGCAAATCATTCCCAAATCCCAGTAACTGATAAGCTGGTAAACTTATCAAGGAAAAAATGAAAACCAAAGCAACGCATGAAATCTCTTGCTATAAATTATGTGTAACAGAGGACAGATTCTACTTTTGACATTTAAAGCCATGCCAAAATTTAGGATACAAAAAACAAGTCCAGATAAAATCCTATCAGCCGACTCCAAGGTGTTCAAATGGAGTTCAGTACCTAAAACCCAGATGAAATCCAGAAGTCTCCTGCTCTGATTCTTCATCGTTTGTTACCTTGTTCAAGACAGGGTTTGTCAGATCCAGCTCCATGCTACATTAGTTTATATTGATTCCTTACATTAAGATGAGCTGTAATTCAGGAAAACTAAGTCCTAGGAAAATTCCCTGTATGGTGCAAATCTAATTTTGTACACCACTTCTGCACCAAGCCAGCATCTTGGGGTGTACTGAGACATTATCTCTGTCTATTGCGTAGACACAAAAGTGTTATCCTCAAGTTGTAGGTACTCTGACCCAATTTAAAATCAGCACTGGGAGAGAATTCTTGTGCATAACAGAATTAACCTGGCTGAGAAAACAAGCGGAAATCAATAACTCATCTTTAATTTCAGATTTTTTGGTCTAAAAATCAATCTGAGTTCAGCTGATAGATCAAATTCACAAAACACGAGATGCTGTAAAGCAGCCTGATGGTTTTACACACATTTTGCTTAAAGAGGGCCCAAGCCACCAGAGAATGTGGCCCTGTACCACACTACAGCAGTGTAAGAAGGAGGGAAGGCATATGCAGGTAAATCCTTTGCTGTTTGTTTAAATTCAAGGAGATTTTCTCGGAATAAGCTTCCTACCACACAAAGGGCAGAGACTTATTTCATTATAAAGCCACTTACCAATGAAGTTTATTTTACCCTTGTATCATATTGACTTGATAGTTCCCTGCACAAGCGTTCCCTGGTGCAAACAGCTCCGCTCTCAAGGAAGCTTTACCTTGGAGGCTCTAGAGCTACTGAAGTCAACAACATCCACATCACCACAGGGGCCAAGGACAGAGCCTGGAGTCCTCCACGACCTGCAGGATCTCCTTTTGTGCACAAAAAGCATCCAGCTCTTTTTGGATATCTGCCTGCAATACCAGGCAGCTCATTTAAAGTAGTCTTTTAGGTTAATGTAACAAAATAGATCAACTTGACAGTGTGCTGCCAACAGATTGATTTTCTCTGCCACTCAAAATACAGGTCTCAAAACACAAAGCATTTATAAATCAATTAATAAAATAATTGCTATGCAGGAACTCTCTTAGAAGTAATAAGAGTTCTAGACATGCAGACTAATCTTTCACATTACTAATAATTCACACAGTTGGTATTTAGAGGAAGGGAAAAACTCTCATGTCATCGTAACTTCCAATATCTTTCTGGAAGAAGGTCAAAGATCATTCTGCCTCCCATCCCTGGAGATGTTCAAGCCCCGGCTGGATGGACCTCTGTGCAACAGAACTGGTCTGGTGAAAGGTGCCCTTGCCCATGTCAGGGTGTTCGGGAACAGATGATTTTTATCTTTAAGGTCCCTTCCAACTCAAACTATTCTATGACTCTACTAGGGAATTTCGGTCAATTAGGTTACATTTGTCACACAAACACATCAAGTCTGATACCTTTTTTCAAAACCTCTTTCAACCTTTTGAATTAAAACAGTTATCCTGGAAGAATTTTAACAGTGATTTTGGCCTGGATTCATTCACATTCCTTGTTTTTTTCTACCAGCAATAAAAAGGCCAGTTTGGTAGGAAAGCATAATTGAGCCAGTCTGAGTTCCTCAACAGGGATGTGTGTTCTCCATCAGTTGTACAGAGAACACAAAATTAAAGTAACATCTGCTTTCACTTTGGGTTGGTTTGTCTTTGGTTAAAGCGTCCAAGGTTTCCCAAGAATTTTGAAAAAAAGTTTTTCCCCACAAAATAAGTGCTGGGAAAAGAGTGGATTTTTGCCTATTTTATTTCCATCGTCATGTAAGGAACAGTAGGAGAAAACGCACAGCTTGCTTGATTTCAGGCAACTTGACCTATAAACAAGGTTTTCCAGAATGCCAAGCACCTGCACAGGTGCAGCTGTGATATACCCAAACCAGGAGCCATTTTCTGTGTATATGATGCTCAGCCTGATGTAGAAGAGAGATGGAAAACCAAGTCATTCAGTGGATACACTTCCGTTTCCCCTGCTGAGGATATCAGATAGAGAAGAAATTTTGTCAGCCTGCACCTACTAGAAAGCCCTGAAAAATGTCAAGTGCGAGTAGTCCCTCTGTCATCCCCACCACATTTTGACACTTACCTGAGTGCCAGAGTTGTTCGATAGAACAGAGGGACAAGCCAGCCTTGGGGAGGTTAAATGAAATTTAAAGATAATAAAAGCAACAGTAACAATAACTCCACACAAAGTAATTCAGACAAAAATATTCTGGTTTTCAGATCCAACAATTCATTATCAAAAATGCCAAAACTGAAATGATCTACATAGTCTCCAGGCAGGTCTTCTGGGTAGCATAATTATGTGTTTAAGTAAAATGATAGAGTTCTCCTCAGAATGCCTTCTTCATTTGGTGAACAGGATGACAAAATCATTTTGAGGGCAGGAAATGTGCTACAGAAGTTGAGCTGGATGAAACTAAGATGCAGATATATTTTCACATAGGTAGTATTTTTACCACAAGGTCTGTTGTGCAAAGTTTGTGAAGGATAGGTTTTATTTATGTTTGAAATAAGCAAAGTCAGACACAAGTGCTCTATAAACAGTCTAATTTAACTTCCAGACAGAGAGATAAATTTCTTCTGAAACAATCTATTCAAGACCAGACAAACCAAACCCCCAACTCTGCAATTGTTTGTAAGTTCCCATAAATGTTTCTAGAAAAAGGAATAGTAAAAAACAACTTGGAAGACAGAGCAGTATCATTTTTCTTGCCAAAAGTTCTGCTCACTTCTTTTAAGTTGTAAAAAAAAATTATTTGGTCCTTCAATATCCCTGTACACCTGCATGCAATGATATCAATCAAAGTTCAGAGGCATCTCTAGGTCAGTGTTATTCCTAAAAGTGATGGGAAAACTTTTAATGGAATTTGAAGAATAAGATCTAATCAAAACAGTAAAAAACAATCCAGTTTAAGAAATATTTCAACAGCAATTTGTACTTTGCAATCTGAAGGACTAATACTCTTTTTTATAAAAGTAGGACATTCAGACAGAGTGGTGCACTTTGCACATGAACAGCCAATGTTTTATCTGCAGAAAGAGGAAAACACATTAGTAAAGGCAATATTTCAACTGACTAAAAGCACTATTTGCATAAACTGTTCCCATCACTTTCTAAAGGCAATGAGCAGAAACTTGACATCATTTCTGTGAGTTTTCCCCTACTGCAGAGGAGCTTAAGTGTAACTTATGACTTGCCTGTTGAAGTCATTCAACCCCAGATCCTTTTGACCACAAAGTGCAAGTAATACAGCGAAAGGAAAAGCAACAGGAAAGGGAAATGCACAATTAACAGGAACATCAAAAACACAGGGATATCCATTCTTATTGCCTCCTCACATGTTGATTTTTTACAGAACGCCATTGTTTCATTTCTGGTACTTCAGTCTTTCAATTTTTTAATAAACAAAGTATTTCCCTTGCTATTAAATCAAACTTCTGATTATGTAGGTGTTTTTAAATTTTATATACCCTTTAATTATAACAGCATGAAATTTCTTTTACCCTTCTATTTAAGCACTCAGTAATGAAGGACTGCCTCCTATAATTAAAACAGAATTATTCTGTGTTCTGAGACACACTGAAACCTCTCGTTATTGTCTGCAGCATGTCTTTAAAAACATACTTATGTAAACAGCAAAGTTTTCTAAGGACACAGTTTTAGTGATATTTTTTCCATGAAGTTTTTCCTGTATGTCATAGGAGAAGGATCAACAGTAAATTTTAGATAGGCTTGCAGCATTTCAAAGAACCACAGAACTGTCTGGGTTTGAAGGAAACTTAATGATCCTCTAGTTCCACCCCACCTGCTGCGGGCTGGGACACCTTCCATTAGACCAGGTTGCTCAAAGCCCCATCCAATCCAGCCTTGAACACTTCCAGGAATGGGGTATTCACTAGGCAACCTGTTTCAGTGTCTTGCCACCCTCACAGTGTTTCATATCTTATCTAAACCCACCCTCTTAGAGTCAGTAGTCACTGTCCCTTGTATTTGATTTCAGTATGGCATTCTGTGTACTCCAAGCTGCCAAAAGTGTAACAGTGTTCAATTCCGGCTTTATGAAAACCTCATTCTTTACAAGAGTTTTCTGTCATCTTTCTTCAAAGAAAGAAAAACAGTAAACCAGTTTAAACAAAATTGTGCATGGCAGTCTTAACCAGCAGGTCTTTACACCCATGGCATTCAAGACAAACTGAAAGGAACAAGGAAGCAGAAATAAAAGACACCTTTAGCGCCAATCCAGCAAGATGTTTCAACACTTTGAGCTATACATTGGCTGCTCTCAGTGCAGCAAGGAAAACAACCCCACAGTGTAGAAAGTGACTGCTCAGTATTAGGGGAGGCTTCAATGCTTCATTTCTGAGATGCATTCCTGCTGCACTCCCCTCCAGCCTTTCTTCCACGAGAATGCAGCCACAGGCATGACTCACCCCCGATGGGAAAAGCTTCTCCCCTGCGATCTCCCATCAGTGTGTGCAAGTAACCAGCACCATCCCAGCATCAGCCTGACAATTGTTTACCACTGGGGAGAAAAGAAAACGGATTAGGCAGTGAAACATCTGAGACACTTGAATGTGAAGCTGTTGACTGAGGAAAAAAGCAGAGAGAATTTTGCCAAAATGGAGACAGTTTCACTCATACCAAGGAACTGAATGACTTGGGGCAGCCCTGTGAGATCTGGGAGTCTTATTTCTGAGTTTGTAACTGGCACACAAACAGCACAAATGCACCTGCAGCAAGCCCTGACCTCTACAAGGTGTGCAGGCTGCCAGCACGTGTCACTTTGCAGCTGTGGGCATGGACAGGCCACCTGCCTGGGACTATTCTCCTCCTGCAGTGTCACAGCTGCCTTCTCAGGTTGATGCACTCATTTCCTCTGAGACTGCAAAAGCTGGTGTTGTCATGGAGCCGGCACTAGCTCTCTGAATGTAATTGTCGTGGTTTATCCCCAGCTGGCAGCTGAATACTGTGCAGCCGCTCATTCACCCTCCACCCCAGCCCTGGTGGGATGAGGAAGAGTATTGGAAAGGGGTAGAAACCATGGGCCAAGATAAGAGTGGTTTAGTGATCGAAATAAATAAGAAGAAAAAGAAGGAAGTACGAGAAGAAAGAAGGAAAAGGGCAAGGGGAAGGGGAAGGAGAAGAAGGAGAAGGAGTATAATGAAAAGGGGGACTACAAAGAGAGAGAGAGAGAGAAAACCTAAGTCAGGCAAGTGATCCCCAGTGCAATCACTCAACATCCTGAGCAGGGATTGTCCCCTCCTGGTCAGCTCCCCCCAATTTATACACTGAGCATGACACTCTGTGGTATGGAATACCCATCTGCCCAGTTCAGGTCTGCTGTCCTGGACATTCTCCCTCCTGGCTTCCTGTGCACCTGCTCACTGGCACAGCATGGGAAACTGGAAAGTCCTTGACTTGGGGTAAGCCCTGCTTAGCAATAACTAAACCATCATTGTGTTACCAGCATATTCTCGTACTAAATCCAAAACACAGCACTGTACCAGCTGCTAGGAAGAAAAATAACTCTATCCCACCTGAAACCATGACAGTAATATATCTAAAGCCTACAGAAACTCTCAACTTTACACTGAAGGGAGGGATGAAACTCAGCATGACTTAGGAAAATACTGTTAAAAGGAGATTATTGTTTAGTGTGACCAAAGGAACAGGTGAGAAGGGGAAGCACCACACTGCTGTATGAGAACAGGCCCACAGCAGACATCCAGGCAGGAAACCAAAAGTGACTGAGAGTCATTTACCCGTATTAGGAAGTGCTGAAAACATCACCCCGGATTAGTGCAGGATAGTCCATGTGCTGCTTTTCAGGCATCATCAGCCCAAAGGGACAGTCCAATCTGAAACAGGATCTGGCCAGCACTGCCTCCATCAGCATAGCGAACTGAAAACAAAATATCCAGGTCAAAATAATACCCACACCCAGCCCTCTCTTCTGCCCCAAAAGCCCAAGGCACTGGCTGCCAGTACAGCAAATGCACCAACTCGCTGTCTTATTTGTTATTCTGGATTAATTAAATTTTCTTCTGAATCTGTGATTTCCAGGTTGAACTTTAGAGGCCTTTAGAGGCAAGTGTAATAAATACTATTCTATTATACAGAGACACAGACACGAGCCCTTTGAAAGACATTCTCTGACCAAACTGGGAAGAAAAAAGGTTCAAAAGATCTTGTCAAGTTCAGTTTCCTCTAAAAATTAAAACCTTAGTAACCTTTTGTTAACATTAAACAGCCAGTCATGTCAGGATCAATGGTGTACTGATGAAACTTTAGGACTGACTCCCTCAGTGTGTTTGAACACTTTTTTGGAGCAGGGAAGGAAGGCTTTATGATTTACTTTTTTAAGACTTTGATATAGAAGACTGGAGAGCTGCCTTTACAGCATGTCAAGTCAGAGACACAACAGGAACTTTAATGCAAGCTTTCGAAGCCCCTTCACAATTTTGAGATGAAAGATCATTTCCATCTTTTATTCCAGATTCATTTCAGAGGAACGAGTGAGGGTTTTTGTTGTTATTGTGAGGACAGAAGATCTGAGAGGGAAAAACCAGAACTTTATTCATCAGTTGCCTTGTTGTCCTGCACGGCTCAAAGACTTTAAAAACAAGCTATCTTCTGCTTTCTGGCCCTTGTAAAGGAGTTTGTGATTGTACCGAGAACCTGGACTATGCTTCTGTGTTAAGATGATCACAGTGCAATTCAGGTAAGCTCAGTTTGGTACAAGATTGCAATGACTTTCTTTTTAAGCCACAAAATTGAAGTCAGATGCTCATCAGGAGATCTGAATGCAACTGGCTTTTCAGCCGCTGTCCCGCATCTCTGTTTTTCAGCAGCAGTAAAATAGCTACAAAAGAAAGGGACTGTAATGATGCTAATGATGGCCAAGATAGAAGAGCTTCAGGCAATACACAACAGTACGATATCCATTAGGATAAGATACAGCAGTCACAAGGTAAGGCAGAAGTACTTCTGACAATGAACAGACAGAAAGTACAAAGTCTTGCCTACTTGAAGTTAAACACAAGCATTTTTCACCCTCAAAAAATAATAAAAAAAATCCAATAAAATGAAAGGTTGGAAGAGTTCCCACAGCAGGCCCAGGAGAGAGGAATTGTTGGGTATTTTCAGTGTTACATCAGTCTCGGGAAGCAGGGAAGACTGGGAAAGGGTAAAGTTTGCAGGCACAGACTGAGGTACCCAGTACAGAAAACGCTTTTCAGAGACAGCTGAAAGACTCACAAAATTTAACACCCATGCAGAAGCAGCTCCTTTCTGCTTCCATTCCCAGTTCTCATCAGTGAGATGAGTCCAGAACTCCTAAAGATGCTCAGCTCAGCCATCTCTGTAGCAGGGAATGAGGGCTTGCCTACCCAGGAAAGTCATTGTTACAGGGGAAGACAAACCCCTCAGGTACGAAATGGAAGTACTTTAAGCAATCAGTGCCGAGCCCCCCGCCCGTGCTGCCTCGCCGCTTTGAAACACTAATGGCCCCTTTGTTCGATTTCATTGAAGAAAGTCAACTTATCAAAGGTTATTGACAAGAACAATTGCAGACCATTGCCATGCAGTCACGTCTTTCCATAGCAACCAGACAATGACTTGCAGAAGGAAATCCTGCAGTCATGCACAGCCTAGCATATCTGGCAAAGTTTCTGCTTTCCAACCGTCATCAAGAAGGACATGGAAAAAGAGTGCCCCAAACCACTATTTCTCAGTTTTCTGGAAGCTGATTTTTCTAAGAGATAACCCAGCTGCTGTCCCATGCTCTGATACCATAATGATTTTCATTTACAGTCAAAGAAAACAAGGATGAATTTTGAACCTTCATTAGGATTAACCTTATATCATTATTTTCTTTCTGCTTACCCCATTCAGGCATACTTACATGAGACTATCAGGATGTCTCAGCTTTTTAGGTTGGGGTTAGTTTTTTTAGAGTTTTGTAGTCTTTTCAGAGGAATTTTTGAAGTTGTCTGGACTGGAAATACCCTCAGGCTATAAAAATATCACTGTTCTAAAGTTCACTCTGGCTAAAAGGGCCTGAGCAGAAAACCAAGCTTAACTGCCAACCCCTGATGCAAATGAGACCGAAATAAGTCACAAGAATTTTGGCAGAAGATTGCTGACGCTTGTTCTTAAATCTGAAAACCTTAACAGACTGCATGCCACAGAAAAACACCTTGAATACTCTTGAAAAATGAGAATTCTCTCAGCATGCTTTTAATGCTCACTAGTAGGTCCACAAGCTGCTTAAGGGTGGTTCCTCAGACAAACGAATGCTTTTAGCAAGAAACAGCATGGGAGAAATAGATGAAAAATGAAAGTGAACAAACCAAAGATGCATGGAAGGGTTTCCCACAGAAATGAAGAAATTAGATTTCTTCTCCTGTCAAAAAATATTTTGTTACTCCTTTGGAAAGTTACCAGTGTTTTAGTTTTGCAAAAGACAAACTTGTTCTATGCTCATTTATTTTCCAGTTCAAGCAGCTGAGCTGTCAGTGCTAGAAGTGGGATCAAGTCATGTTAGTACCGATATTATGTCTGTTTTTCAGAACCAAGAATACCCTGAGAGCTTCTTAGTTAAACACTTACACTCTGGTGCTTGGCTCCCACCACCCTGATCACTCACATTTGTGAGTTTTCCTTGGCCATGAGACACTTCTTAAGCACAATCTCTTCAGGAAAGGTTTTAACAGGGCAGAAAAACAGCTCACACACAACATTGAATATTTCGCCAAGCTCTGGACGTCTCAGAATGCAATTGCATACTCTGAGAAAAATATTTTGACTTTTTGGAATGTCTGCTTGGTGAAGAATTCAGTACCACAGAAGTGCAACTCAAGAACCAGCACACAGAGCAAGGCCAGGAAAACAAAGCACTCCATACGAGGTCAAATAAAAAGTGTTATTCCACCCAAAATAGAAAATTCTGAGAAAAAGGATGAGGGTGAATGATAGAAAGCAAGCAACCAAGTTTTCCACAATGCTCTCTTTGATACCATCAAAGCCTGATTGGCAGGCTGCATACTTCTCAGGCTGGAAAAGCTAGAGAATGTTCGAAAAGAAAAACACCTAGTGCCAGCATGGTATAAAGTGAAAACCACAAGGCAGCTGCTCTGAGGCAGCATCCTAGCTGTAAACAGGCTTGGAAAATTGAGCCAGGCAAATGCCTGCCATTTGCACCATTAGGATTGCAGGCTAAACGTGCATGTTCTTTGTGAAGCCATGGAAAATGTCTCTGTAATTTTTCCTCCCCACACAGCTAATCCATCTGGCACCCAGCAAGCCCCAAAAGTTGTAATAACATTAACTTGGTGCCTTTGCTCTGATCCAGTAGAGCAGAGAGCATTATAATAGGTGAACATTAGATGATAAAATAGAGGGAAGAATTAAAACAATAAGGCCGTGCCACTCTTCCCCAGAGGATTCTGCAGCAGGCTCCAGTTTATTGCAAACCAAATAGAAAATAACCTGAAAAGTCACACATGATTCTTCTGCTTGAAATGGCTGCCCAGAGCAAACCCCGGGCCAAAGAAAGTCGCAGCCAAAACGTTAAGCCTTGATAAAACAATCCCATTTTAAATAGCAACATTTACTGTGTATTTAAAAGCATTATAAATACATGAGGCATGTGGTACAGCATTTTAACACAGGGGACTTTGTATTATATTCATACCTTAAGTATTCACGTGTGACAAAAACATATTGTGAATAACTAAATTTTAGGCATAGCTTTCAAGAAGTTTTATGAATCTATCAAATACTTGAGAAATTTTAAATTTTATTTCCCTAACTGCTCTGAAACAGCAACCATTTAAAAAGTTGCAGCCTTTTCCCACATCACACCTTAGAATATGTAACAGATTCTTGCATTTTTCCACTGGTGCCTCCATGATTCAGAGGCCAAACAGCTGAGGGTGCCTTTAAAAAACTACTTAGGATGTAGAAGTCATGAACAAGAAGAAGAAAAAGGTGGAAAGAAGTCTTGCAAATAGTCTCTGAATTCCCTGTTACCCTCTTCTGATTTAGTCTTTTCACAGAGGGAAAAACAAAGGGTCATCAGCTATGAGAGAAAATCACTGGTCACAGCTAGATGCAAGTTCACCGTGCCATTTCTTTTGAGCCTGCTCAAATTTGTCCCCTCATGACACTGAAACCAGAAGCCATTTACTCATGGATAATAAATTAGTAAAAGGGGGATTCGGGGGGGTTTTGGGGAGAAGAGGGCGGTGGGCAGGTCCTTTCTAAGTTTTCCGAAAAACTATAGAACCTAAAAACTCAGCAGTAATATAAAACTAAAGAGCTGAATTTCATGGAATTTATTCCAGGCCCCAAATGCTATCAAAATTTCTAGTATTTTCACTAAAAGAATTCAGAAAAAGAAGAAGAGAATTTGCTCACTCCTCATGCAAGATAAGCACAGGTTATCTGCAATGAAGACCACAAATACACCAACACAAATAATTCCATATAGCAGCTTCCAGTTAATGCAAGGAAGTGAAGATACCAAGGAGAAGTCATAAACCCACTTTCCAATTAAATTTCTAACAAAATTAGTTTTTCAGGCAAAATGGAGATTCAGAGTAGTGAAACTGTCATATGGCATCCCCTTCTTTACGGGATCTCCTGCATGAAACAAGTACAGAGAGGTACTGAGTATTCCTCATTCTATCTCTTGCATTAAAAGTCCCATTTTCTCTGTCTTTTTGGATGCCTTAGGGTTATTCTTTTAGGTATCCAAGAAGTCTTGCACATACAGAAGCTCTAGCTCTTGTATAAGGACACCCAAACAAAGGAGGTCCCGGAGTTCAGCAGTGAAGTTGAACATTGTGGATAAGTGACAGGGTGGGAAGCACACTCCAAGCACATAGAACAGGCACGACCTATGGCAAAGTCTCACAGCTGCAAGACAAAGGAAATTGTCAAACCTACGTATTTTCTCAACTCTTTTGTCTTACATGAGTGTAGTTTGCAATAGCCAGGGTGAAATTCAATAACCTCCTTGCAGATCTCATTGCACCACACAATGAACCTGCTGGCACGAGTAAGAAACAGACTTGTGAAGAACGTTTATGTGCTTTCTAGATGCCAAGGAAACACAAGCATATATTTTTCCAAGCATAGGACGCAGAAGAGAGTGAATACAAAACTTGGGTACTAAAACATCTGCAGTGAACACTAAGAAAGGTTTTCTTGAAACACAAAATCGTCTGATTCATATCCAGCATAATGCAAAAATTCCAAACACTTTCACCTTATACTAGAAGATAAAGCTGTCACTCCCATGAGGAAAAGGCACTATCAGTATAGAAAATCCAGCATCTAGTCTTGATGGAGAGGAAAATAAAAATATTTATATATATACTTGCCTCATGGCCTCTGTTCTGCACCAGCAGACCTCAGTCTGTGCCTGCAACTTGCAGAATAGATGTCATCAATCTCTTTGGTAAAAAAAAAGCTGATGTGAAGAAATCATCTCACATGACTGATGGCACTTACTCCAATGGTGGTACCATTTTCCAGCAGGCTTTTTGCAGGCCGTTTACTACAAAATGTACATCTGGTTATATTTGTTCATCTCCAGGCTTATGCTCTTCAGTTTTTTTTCCCCTTTGCTCTCCTCTTTGAGTTCCAACAAGATGCTATCTGCAAGCCTTGATTTCAATGGGTTGGTGTCACCACATTTGGTAAGATGTTTGCTGAGATCACATAACCTCTTCCTACTTGAGCAGGCTATTTAGTCATACTTTTAAATATATTTGTTTCTGCTTCCTGTTACCTCATTTTGTTCCAGGATTGAAGTACTGTGATTCAGTAATCTCAAACTCAAACTTACATTTCCCTCAACGATTCTTCTCTAACAATATAGCTCAGAATCCGTATGTTTAGTTTCCTGTATTCCCTCATATAAAGATAAGTTTATCTGCATTATCTTCTAATAGTTAGTTATACTGAAGTCTATAATCTGCAGTAAGGGCTTCAAAAGCTTCTGTCTGTAACTATCAGAGTTTCTAGCTCCTGAATTCTACCACAATAAAAGCACACACACCTTATGACAAGATTTTATTTCTTGAACTTATCTGCATTTACATCATAAATACCCTAAAAATTATTTATTAGTACACAAGAAAGATCTCAGCTGTTGTACAGCAAAGCCAGACTTGATTGCTCTGGTGTTGCCAGTTGCCAATCACTTTTAAAACTATATCTTCCCACACTTCCCCACCCTTCAGTGTCTATCCAGCAGTTTAAACCTCTGTGGTAGCAGGATTTTTGAGAAATCTTCCTAAGAATTGTTGACATGCTGTCAAAATAAAATGTTTGCAAGCCAGCTTTCCAGATAGGCATCCGAAATTACAGCCAGACATCAGGCAGAACCACCTTGAAGTAAGGGAGAAAGAAGCCTTAATGAGAACGGCTGAATGGCTTTGGAGAGCTGAGTAGCTCTCTCATCACTTAATTTTGATGAACTAACGCTTCAGCAGAACAGCAAAATTAATTGTATTTCTAATTCTATTCAGAATGCTAAACAAAAAAAAAATATATAAACACCACTGAAATATTAACTACTGTCAGATTTCCTCAGAAGCCATTGCTTCATATGCCAGAGATGCTCACAAGCATAACTCCCTGTGATCACTGGGCTTGCTGAACTCTGAATGCTTTAGCTGGTATGAAAAATGTTTAGAAGCTTTCTCTGCTTAATGATGAAGCACAGGTCTGAAAAGCCACTGAGTTTTATTTCCTTTAACTTAGAATCCCACAATGTAATTTAGAATTACATTTTAAATTCCACTTCTTTGTCTATAAAAGTATTATCTTTGCAATATTTCATGGAAGTTGTTAATAGCTCAGAACACACAGAGCTGTTATTGGAATATTCAAATATTGTATTGCTGTACTATTAATTCATCTCATTTCAAGCTTAAAGTTATTAAAGGCAAACATATTTCATATGAAATAGGACCTTGTCTTTTCTAAATTAGAGCACCTCTTTCCATAGTGCCATGAAACATTTCAAGGATGAAAATGATCCACTCAAGAGCCTGAAGCACTTGCCTTGGAAGTGGCAGATTTGTGTTCACATATCTGTTGCACCGTGTGGGGCTGTTGCAGAAAAGACTGAGCGGCTCACTGCAGCATATTCAGGAGTTTTGTGGTTGGCAATTTCGAAAGGAGGCAGATCTGAAATCAGTTCCTTGCTCAAAATCAAGCAAAATGCAGAAAGATTTCCCCCCACTCCAAGAAGCATCCTTATCCGCTGGTTTGGGGATGTAAAGGACGTGTGCATACAGTCTTGCAGTCCCAGAAAGTATGTTCTAGGACCTCTTTTTATAATTGGAAAAGAACATTTGTTTTTACATGGGACTGGGCTCCACAAGCAAGGCAGGCCTGGTTTAACAATCACACTGGCTGCGCCTTAGCTGTGGTCTGCAGTCATAGCACAAATGCAACAGCAGCATCTAAATGCTGGCCACGAGGCCCCTGGTATCGCAACTACATCTGTTAGACCCCTCTTGGACTTCAGCAATGTTCACTAATGAGGTGAAGGTACGGGGAGGAAAAATGCAGCACTGCTGTAAAAGCAAGGAGAAAACTTCTCAGTTCTCTGCAGAGAAGCTCTGCTTTGCTCCACAAGTAATTTCTGCAGATAATAAAACAACATAAAAAGTAGGGTCTAAGCCTGGGAAACCAGCAACCTGAGCTGGTTATCAGGGAGCTGCTGAACAAATTGTGCTCCTGTTGGTTGAACAAGATCCTGAGAAGGTCCCCATGATTAAAGCATTAACCAGGGCTGTAAGAAATAGTTTGACATACCCGATCTAAAAGAAGGCCTTTAACAGAGATACCCACATCCCAAGCAAGCTCTGGGTTACCAGCTCCACCATTTTTCTAGGAGGGGGAAGGGCTTATTCCTGTGAAGAATGAGAACAGATTTCATTTCTAGAAAGTAAAAAAGCTTTTTCACACAAAAGTAAAAGCAGCTAGTGAAGTGGAATTGTGTGTACGTATATGTAGGAGTGCATGGTGTGGAGTCGTTCTGACAGTACACAGAACATATCTAATTTTTTAGTGAGAACACTAGAAACAGCCTAAAACAGGTGTTAAAAATGCATATTAATCTAAAGATGTTAAGATAATTATAGGTGCAATGATAAATTTATCTATTTTATTCAATTTAAGGACACTTTAAAATAATCTTAAAATTAGCCTGAAATCCTGTTTAACTTAGAATTAACAGTTTATCCATAAACTGCTTATCTGTCAAACCGCTGAATATAGTTTTAAATGTATGTAAGTAGCTTTAAAGCCTAGGTACCACTGATTTCCAAAGAAACTTCACATTTCTTTTTAAGATCTGGAGAGTAATTCACATGAGGAGCAGCTGAGGGAACTGGGGTTGTTTAGCCTGGAGAAGAGGAGGCTCAGGGGGGACCTTATCGCTCTCTACCACTATTTGAAAGGAGGTTGTAGCAAGGTGAGGGTCAGCCTCTTCTCCCAGGCAACTAGCCACAGGATGAGAGGACACAGCTGCAAGCTGCACCAGGGGAGGTTCAGGTTGGAAATCAGGAGGAATTTACTCATAGAGAGGGTTGTTAAGGATTGGAATGGACTGCCCATGGAGGTGGTGGAGCCACCATCTCCAGAAGTGTTCAAGCAACAATTGGATGTGGCTCTTAGTGCCATGGTTTAGTTGACAAGGTGGTGCTTGGTCAGAGGTTGGACTTGATGATCTTGGAGGTCCTTTCCAACCCTAATGAGTCTGTCATTCTAATACCTAAGCCACTAGAGAAGTAAATTTAGATCCAAAAATCACTTAGGCTTTTTTTGAAAACAAAACCTATTCATCATAACTCATACATATGTGATTAAATGATGATGCTCTTCTCTAATCCCAAAGCTGTTGCAATATGCCATGAAAATATAGTGATGCTTCTATACAATACATAGGCATTATAGCTTGTTCTGTTAGCAAAATAATATTTATTTTGACAGAATCTGCTGGGAACCTTGTGAATACCCTAATCTTACTGCCTACCCATTCCTCTGCTAAAGATCTTAGCAAGTCTGACAAAACATGCAGCTCCAAGAACACCGAGATATTTTCAGAGATCAGTAAAATCCTTTCTCTGCAGTTTATCCCTGTGTTTATCTACTTATCCTCCTCCATGAGAGGAGGATTGAGAGATGTGGTCTGTGGGTTCTGGGTGCATGTCAGGGGAGGACTTTTCCATGTCACAACATCGACTTTGAAGAGTGAGTGTTAAAGGGGTGAACATCACACTCTCCTGTGAGGGGTTGACCTCTGCTTCTGTCTGCCTCTGCCCTGGGGTCTGCGGGAAGGCAGGCACCAGGCTGAGTGCCCAGCCCACACCAGCACCCTGGCAGCTTGCTGAGGTGGAGAAACATGCAGGTGTGCATGGGCACAGCACACGCAGCTGTGTTGTGCTGAGGGGCAGGACGTGCGCCTTGCTCACACAGCAATGGCTCATGAGGAATTAAGGCACATCTCGAGCCCCCTCACAGTGCTCCTCTTCAGGCATGATGCCAAGGAGGCAAAATATCATCAAGGCTAATCAAGACTGTGGCGTGTGTGTACATAATCTCCTAAGAAGGAGGGTATACCACAGCCTTAATAAAGGTCTCCAAATTGTCTGCTAACATTCAGCAATTGCATTATACCCCTTTCCCCTTCAGCACCACCCCATTTACTCTTCTCTCCAAGCTAGCTATTAATCAGGAATAAAATGCTACAAGAAGCCCTTATTTTTCTAAAACATCCTATGCTTCCTTCCCAAATGAACTGCTTTGGCTTCAGCCACAGCAGCTGTGGTTTGCACTATTCAGCTTTTCAGAATGGTTTGGCTCAGCAAAACCTACTCTGAAAAAGAAAGCAAGAAATAACTTCCTTATTTAACAAATACATATTCATGGCAAAAAGCAAGCTGTCCCCCTGTCACCAAGAAAAGCCATGTGCTCTCAGCAACACTCTAATAGTACACAAAAATTTTAATCTGGAGCTGACAGTAACTGAAGTATTTTGCATTGTGCAAAATATTACACCTCACCCCATATGTTTTCACAGTGAATGGGTTTAAAACGTCTATTCATTACCCTGAGATTCTGGTACACAGCCACTGGGCATGAGGAGAGCCCAGGCCCCCACGCTGGCCAGCACTGAGGGGTTCAGTTCCTTTACAGTACCCCAAGGAAAGCTGCTAATCCACAGTCACACACCGCAGGGCTTTCAGATGACCTCCCCCTTTTACTGCCAACAGCAGAGCCATTGTGCAGAACCCAGGGGAAGGGGAAAAGCATTTCACATGGCCCATTTTGCTGGCCCATCAAACACAAGGGGTGTCAGCAGCGAGAGACTGTGGATCTCCACTCATGTATTTTGGTGCAGAACTGTAGCAGTTTGGGCAATCCTTTTGATTTTATGTAACTTTAAGTCTTTGCATAATCATATTTGAGGGGGTTCAGCCGCAGCGGACATTAAAAGGAGCTGGAGGGTCTCAGCCACTAGGAGAAATGAATAAAAATGCAGAAAAATTGGCAAACCAGAGGCTCAGTTTTTCCTGTCTGATTACATCACAGAAATGCTAATTACAATAATTTGATGTTGTCCAGATTGTAGCACTCCATCGAGTTAATTAATTTTAGCACGGTGACAAATTATTTTTGTTTCTAAGTCTGCTGTGCAGTATTCTCCTTTCAGTGAAATGATTTTAAATCATTAAAATTTCAATAAATTTCAGAAAGAATTTTGCATGTAAAGCATATGAGTATTTTGCAAAAGCTTTCCCAAAGTTTCAGCTCTCTATTTAAAAACACATGCAGTTAATTTCTGTTAACTGGTCCTGCCATTCACAGTCACATCCAAAACATGCAAATCACATCAGTCTTTATACATCCATGCATCATCCATGGCATCAGATTGTGCAGAACACTTTGTTTAAGAGTCAGAGAGGCACTCAGATTTGAAAGCAATCATTTATGTGTTTTCAGAGAATGAAAATGTGCTGATGAATGAGCAACCTCACAGCTGCAGAAACAAATGGTATTTTTCCTCCTGACTGCCTCCACCGGCATCCTCACAGATGACTTTTGCACCCTTTTTCCTCAGTTACTGAAACACCCTGCATGTACAGCCACATGTACATTGATGTTCTGCTGCGAACAGATGCTTACACTGCAGAACTTCTAATTACAGACTTGGGCCCTGTCTAGATGATAGTCTGTCAGTTTAATAAACTATAACTCAGTCTATGGCACTACCTGTGTGTGGTTTTCAGGTGGGGCTTTTTTTTATTATTTTGATCCAGAGCATAAGGGTGTTAATGACATAGACACAAAAAGTAATATTAGTTCAGAAAAAGACTTATGGGATGGCACAGTCAGGGGCTAATATAAAAACATGTGTCTTCTTTTAGGTACGGGTCAAGCATTTGTTCTTTTATATTGCATAAACATAGTGTCTGCTTCAAGTGTAAAAGGAGGCAAATGACCAAATGACTTGGGGGACGGAGATCCAAGACCTTAATTACAAACAATTTGTTCAAAGTCCATCAGGTGCTGAGCACTTCTTGCACTGGGAGTGAAGAAGAGATAGAAGACATCCAGCACTTTGCAGGACTCAACTCCGATGTACAGTTTCTGCTAAACTGGAGTAACCTTTGAGAGTGAATGATCCTATATCACCGTAGGCCAAGTTCATCCTTTTGAGAAAAAAAATTAATGCTTTTCAAATATTAATCTACACTGAATTGCAATTTTTGTCCTTTTTTGTTGTTGTTATTGTAATGTAAACTTATGCAAATTAGAATAATCCTCTCCCTCCTGAGTGCAGGAAAGATTAGATTTTTAATATCATCCGCTGCAGTCAAAAAATTTAATAAGCGCTTTTTATGAAATTAAGTTTTTAAATAATTACCTTGAAAGGAATAATTACACCATCACCTCTGCAAATAAGGTAAAAGAAGAAGAAAAAAAAATCCATGTGATATAATGTGCACAGGATGGATGAATGGAGGAAGTCAGTCTTAAAATTAACGAGGTAGGAGTTAACAGTCATTGAATAGAATAAATAACCCTCCTCGTTTTTTATGTGACCATGGTCAACCTATGAACCAATATTCTAAGGATGCTTGGACTCCAGCAGGGACAAGCAGCCATTAGTGCCTCCATGCTCAAAGGCTGAATGCCTGTCTAAGCAGCCAAGACCTGACCCCAAGATAAAGCTTTTAAATCCTCTGGTCCTCTCTCAGACTTTATATCTGTCACCCGGAGCAGCAATACTTAGGACATTTACATCTCTGATGTTATTACTGAGTCAGTTTTTACTTTTGAGTGGGCAATTCTCTATCCTGAATGCACAAGAACACAGTATCAAAAGCACCAGTGCCAAATTCCATGCAATTCTACTGGCTTGCTGTTATTTAGGACTATTGTAAATATTCCAATCATTTAGACCTACAACCAGAAGAGAATCACTAAGGTTGGATTTAACACATTAGCTATAGCCAGGTGACCAGGTATAACTAAAACCAGAATCTTTCTAATAGAATACCACAGAATACCATAGAATATCCTGACTTGGAAAGGACTCACAAGGTTCATCAAAGTCCAACTCCAAGATAATAGAGCATGTCTGCAGAACATTCCTTCTTATGTAACGTGGTATGTTTAATATGCTTTATTTCTGTAGCAGCCAGAGTATTCCTTTTGAGCCTCGTGAGCTGCAGTCTCTCAGCTGTGGCAGGTGCTGCGTCATTCAGCCCTGGTTGCGGAATTGCAATTCCCAGACCTCATCTTTCATTTAAGCCACTGAAGCACTTGACCCAGACATGCTCCTAGAGCCTCAGAGTGATGGAGAAAATCCTGAAAATGTGAATTATTAATTGTCTTGGGCTCTTCCTAAGGAAATATCATTACCGTTTTTCAAGTGTTCTTCTTAATCAACAATGAATTGTAAATGGAAGATGCAATCATCACCATGCTTGTTAATTCCTGTAGGACAAAATTGTATTTCCCCTTACACATTTTAAGGGCAGCATTCTGTATACACTGCAAGATTCCATTTAAATTTAGAAAAAAAAAACCAGTTAAAAAAAAGGTGTATGCAGTGTGTATTTTGCTTCAGTAACTCTGACCTTTAAAAATATTCAAGCTGCTGTTTGATTTAACATTTCAGCAGCAAATACATTTTAATGCACAGAGGACTATTCTCAAAGTTCACAAAACTGTTTGCATAGATGAAAAAAGGACTAAAAGATTGTAACAGAAAAAAAAAATAGCAGTAGGTTCCTTCCAAGTGTAGAATAATCTGAAACCAGCAAGCTTGCTTATACACAGGCTGACATTACAGACTTCTGAGCACTCCCAGCTTCAGAGCAGCATTTCATAAGCAGCTTGGTTCAAGGTTGACCAGAAAAACTTCCACAATATCAGTGGATTATTTCACTGGATTAAATCCTTCTCGCTTCTATTAGGCATTTTCCTGCAACAGTGTCGCAGAGCAGAATCAGAAATCATGTAGAAACGACAGACCCCTCATGAGGAGAGTATCTGAAGACACCAGAACACAGGTGAGGTTACACCATCTCCACCCTCTGGCTCCTGTCCTGATTAGGGATCACACTCCAGTTCACTTGTTTACTGACGTGTTTAGACATAGCAAGACTCCCAAGGCAGACCACTCTCACTTCAGCCAAATTGTCTGCTGTTCTCACAGGTCCTTTGACTGCCTTTACTGTTGCTACCAAGCACCTCCCAGGCACTGATTTACAGCTTGATTCAGCCACTCAAATGCCAGCACCTCCTGCCACCCGAGGTGCCGCAGGGAATGCTGCATAAAGCGTGAGGGGATATGCCAACACTGGACTCATCAGCGCCTTGGGTGACCTTTGGTGCCACCAGTGTTGGGATCAGTTCAGACAGCTGCAGGTCTCAGGCAGGCTCAGAGGAGATCCTTTTTAGAACTTTTGGTCTGCCACTAGAAGTAACCGAACTGAGGCCTCTCCAATTAAAAAAGAAGCTCTGTAAACAGGACAGTCTCTACAAAAAATTACCAGTTTTGGTACTGAAAGTCATCCTTTTATCTCAGCCTTTGAGATAAAAATTTAGGTGTCTTGTTCCTTTTTCCTAGGTTTACTGGCATATTACTACTTTAAGCCCTCCAACTGGGCAACTGCTCTTTTTATGGCCATTGCTTTTCTTTTTCTGCTACCACATTATTTAAATATTCTGTCACAGATAGTGACACTCAGGCTAAATATTTCAAAAATCAATTAAAAAAAAACTCTTCAAAGTATTGCTTGTGTGGAGGTAAATTTTATCATGACTGCACTGGATTTCACTTTTGTAGGGGCCAGCATTACTCTGTTTATGCTTGTAGATATTTGCGGTTAAAAATGAGCTCGAGGAAAAAATATTAATGAAATATTGGCAAGTATACTGAAAATTACACATTGAATTATTCATCACATTATTCAGCTCAAGACCCTTCTGAAAATGTATTTTGGAAAATCCAGGAATAACAACACAGTGTATGAAGAAAATGACACCAAGAATCCAACTCATCCTTGGACTGATGCTTTGTTATCCCGTTCTCTAAGAAGACAGAGGGCTCAAGACCATATTTTGTTGAAGAGTCCAAGAAAGCCTTCCTTGACTTCAATATACAAAACTCTGCCTTTATTGAGAATGAATTTGAATTACTACCTTCTTTCAAGACCTTTCACCGCTGAAAAGAGACACAAAAAAATGTCTTTCAGTTGCTGCGTTTATTCTCACAAAAGGGCAGCAAGAGTAAGTGTGCAATTGCTTTCTGACTAAATCCTAACAGGTCAAAGGTAAAGCAGGGAAAACAGACCTCTAGAAAATGAGTTTGAATGCCTACAGAGTTTCTTGCTCCCAGGAATAATTTTGTCTCCTTGACATGCTTTACTGGGCTGTGTGGCTACCTGCCAGGGTCTCTCCCGCACACCGACATAGAGGTGGCTCCAGGAGGTCTGAACATACAGGGATTGGGAAGAAACAAAACAGTTTCTTCACTGAAGATATGGTTGTACTGCAGGACTTCATCACTGAACTCTGTAATTATGAAGACTTGGGTTCAAAAGGACTCTGGACGAATTAATGCAAAACTAATTAAACCCGAATATTATTAAAGACATATTTTGGTGCAAACAGAAATAAAACCCCTCCAGAAGCTCCTGAACTTTACTGGATATTGGTAAAGCATTCCAGGATATTACCAAGTTTACCCTGCCCTTCCCCTTTTCCCTGGCTTTCTGAGATTGCCTGGTCTTCCAAATGGACCTTAAGGCTCATCAAGAGCAGCCCTCCTCACAGTCCCATGCTCTTCCTCTCTGCACTACTCCTGCAGCCAGTCAGGAATGCTCTGGAAAGGCATCCCAGCATGATGGGAATAAAATAAGTCACTAAAGGAGCCATAAAATCACATTTTACTTACGACACCATAACTTCTCCAAGCAGGCTGATCCTACAACAGATGAAAGTTCACTGACAAAAAGATTTGCCTCCCAGAAAAAAAACAGATGACAACACTCACAACATAATTTTCCAAGTCCTGCCAGGAGCCCCTAGATAAAAAATGTCCCAAGTCAGCTGTAGCACAGTCATCTTCCCAGAGCGATTTGTCTGAAGAACAGGCTCAAAATATCCACAGAGCTATTCAGTGCTTTGGCAGTGAGTTACAAATATTTATTGATTTAGCTTCTCAACAAACTCAAGTGTTCAGTCTGTTATCTAGCATGAAGGTATGTATTTCTCTCTTGAGTCCTGCCAGGAAAGCAAAGGATTTCTGCCAAACTAGTTTATTGCTATTCTCTCTCTCCCACGGCTGTTAATACCACCAAGACTCACATGCCAACCTTCTGCACAAGGATTAATTTTACCCTCTGGCCTGCTACAAACACGGTGAAGTTGACTGGTGCCTTCCTAATGGACCTGCTTGTTCCTCAGAGTAGCACTAAGAATGGAGCACTCTTCCTATCAGAACCCAACTAAATATTTATAACCAATATTCTTCCTTCAAACTGCATACATACATATTTTTATGTGACAGAAGAACCATTACAAGGAGAGGTACAATCCAGGAATGCCACCAGATGACTTCCAATACAATTAATTTTATTAACTCCAGCTTTGTTCTGCACCAGACATGAGACCATGAGAGCTGATCTCCTAAATACCCGCTGTACTTCACAACAACAGACTCAAAAAAAAAAAAAAACCAAAAAACCAAAAAAAAACAAAAAAACCCTCAATGATGGTGGCTTTTTCCTCATTTTAAAAACAGGTCTAAGATGAACAGATAATCAGAAAACTTCCTTTGAAACAATTGCATTTTCACTGATTCGGTTTCACAAGCTCACTGTTCATTGTGCCCTGGCAGATACTCTGCACAGTGCATGCTGATAAAGCTATTATCTAAATCCGGTGGTTTACAATCCCCGAGGATTTGTCCGTATAAGTTTAACACAATGCTTATCAGCTGTAAGTGCCACGGGGATAGGGGTTTTAAATTATTCCCAGCCACCTGCAACTAAACTGGCCAAAAAATTGCTATGCTTTTAGGTTCAATTCATCATACACATAATTTTAGTGCTGTTATGCACAAAAAGGACCTGAAGATGCTTTGCTTGCATCCACTTATTAAGCAAAAGAATCATGATCCTGTTGTTATTGCACCTATGTCACCTTACAAAGCCCAACCAACCAGCAATACATTATTGAACAGAGAAAGCCAAAACCTCTTTAAATCTCAAATCCCTTGTTGTCTTTTTTCAAGTTTCAACTTTATTAATATGCCTGCTTTTCATCTTTTAAATAATTGGCAGTTGCTCAATTGCAAACACACCTTTCATCATTTAAAAAGCCCACAAATCTCATTATGCCCTCTCCTCCTGCATCCATGGAGAGCAGCCCAGTAGGCATTTGTTAAACCTCTCCTTTGAAGTACTATTGTTCGGATGTCATAGATATTTCTTCCAACCTGAGCTTATGAAAGAGACGATATGCTTTTCACGCTCTCATTTCCACACAATTTAGAGACCATATAAAGCAAGGAAATGAGAAAGGATGCCTGTGTACGTTTGAAAAAAAACATGGGTTTGGATTGTCATCTCATCTGTGATACCAGTTTCTGCTGCTTCTGCTGCTCACAGCACTCTGAGAACCCTGGAGTTTAGCCTCCAGGCAGAGAAGAGCCAAGGGAATCTGGTTTTATCCCCTCAGAGACACTGACCCACAGCAAGAGTCAGGCACAGGCAGCACAGAGCTGTAACACGTGTGCTGCTGCCTGGCACCCGCGTCTGCTCTGCTGCAGCTGGGAGAAAACACTCACCCTCCAGCACTCCTTTGCCACAGCCTCCCTTCCAAACACACAGGCAACAAGCACAGCTTCCAGCACCCGCGGGCTTAGGTGCAGAGGCAAAAAAAAAGACACGAATAGTTGATGCGGCATGAAATGATACATTGCGAACTCGTGCACATTGTGCATCTGACACCAGCCCTGCACACACACAGCTGTGTCAGGTGCATCTCCTTGGAGAGGACCCTCACCCTCCTGTTCCACGAGCGGGCGGGGATGTGCTCCGCGAATGCTTTTGGCACCTTCATTTGTCAGTTCAGTCACCAAGGCCACATCCAAAGGTTCCCAGCAGGCGCGCCCTTGGCCATGGCTCAAGGTCTGAAGCCCTGGCACGTCAGCAGCCACCGCCTCCTACGCTTGCACGGGAAGAGCTCATATTGTAAATAGAGCATCTCCCAAGCATTTCTGCCGCAACAATAGAAAATGGTTGCAGCTTCCTACAGTATCTTGTCTCTATCCTTTAGGAGTTCTTCTGTATTCCTGGATTTTTTCTATGCCCTCATTGTTACAGTTTTTATGCTAATGTCTCATTTATTTGGTTTTATACCAACAAAATTATTTTGTTTACTTCAGACCACTTCAGTCTCTGTGGTCTTCTGTGCAGTGACAAATTACATCTGAATATATATATATTTATATACACACACATATATATGTATATATATCAAAAACACATGAGCCTTTCATAAAGACCACTCACAGCTAGAAATTGAAGAATGCCTTCTGTCAGATATTTGGAGCAGATAAACTGTTAGGGGAACATTAGATACCCATTTTGGGGAACTGCATTTTGAAGAGGAGTTTGAAGGCAGAAATTAAGACATAGCAGAGAAGTGATAACCCTTGCTTTAGTGTTAAATAAGCTATAAATCATGCTGGAGAAGTATAGCATAAAACAGAGAAAATAGTATTTTTATTTTCCAAATAATGATCAAACAAAACAAGATTCTTTAGCTTGAAGTCCATAGTGGTCTTCACATGCTTGCTTACTTCACTCTGAAATTTAGATTATAAATTATCTTTCAAAATTTATATGGTGAGCATACGTTTAAATTTTCTATTAAATAGTTCTTTCAGGTTTTTTCACTCCTTTTTTTCTACCATTTAACAGGAAACAAAAAAAAAAACCCTAACTTCTTTGCATAAACCTACTATTCTAAATTTTCAGGTGGTTCATCACTGTTCTGCATTTTCAGCAGAATTAAATTAAGAAAAAATAAATGATTTTGTACTCTTATTCTCTCATTCAACTAAACAGAATATTTGAGACCTGACCATGTGCCAGCATGTTTTTCCTCTGTATTTCAAAATGAGTAACAAAGTGGAAGTGTTTCAGCAAACCTCTGCCAGGTAGCATTTCCAGATCACTTCCTGCTTTCAGAGAACAAACTTTAAGCTTTAGAGTGTTCATTTGTAATAGCAAGTGATCAGAAAAACCCCAAAACATAAATCACTGGTTTCAAAAGCACTGGAAACTCAGCAAAATAAATATTATTCTGTAACACTGGACTCCTCACCATACAGAGCATAAGGAAATGTAATTCTGTGAAGAGCTATATGGAACTTTGGAACTCAGAAATTTTTTTATGATAAACATCTCATTTTAATAGGCAAATGAATAAACTGAAGAACCAGAACTTTCCTTTCTAGAACGTAAAGCCAGGGATGAATTTTGGAAACTAATAAAAATTATATTGCTCAGACTCCAGGGAAAGGGAAAGTCATTCATTTCACTTTTGCTATTAGTGATTTTCTATATGTCAAGAGATATTCGGAGAGAATATGGCTTCAGCCTTTTAAAAAAAAAAACAAACCCTCAGTAAAACGCAGATTATCCAGCTCATTGTACAGATGCAAATGAGGCCACCACTAAAGAGCTGTGCAGAGGATTCAATTCTCCTTTTGACCTTAGCTTTTACATGCAATTACCTGCCTTGTTTAAAATAGTTGCTCCTCAGCCAGTGAAAAACACCTGCTGTTCCCATAGATGTTAATCTCTCTGCTGCTGAACCAGAGCTCTGCTGCAACTGCCCTTTCAGAGAACATAAGGATTTAGGATGCTGCAGACACCCATTTTCTTGGGCAGCCAGACCTTACTCCCTTTCCAAATCATATATCATATCATATCATGCAGATATACCCCTAGAAGGATGGAATAAGCCAGACACGGCAAAGACACTGCAGACCCCTGGCAAAACCCTTATTCCTCTATTTGTACGATTCAGGCCACTAAATATCACAGAAATTCTGAAATCAAAAATGCCAGAGGCTCCAGGGAGACCTTACTATCACTTTGCAAATATTTGTGGACATTTTACAGACATTTTAAAGGGGTTTTCCGTATACTAAGGGAATATCTGTGTACTGTACCAAGGATGGGAAGGAGTGGTGGTGATTAATGAGGATGCTAGTGGGGCACCTGACTGTGATGTTTCCCAGAGAAGTTGAGGATGCTCCATAGCTGGAAGTTTTCACAGAGTTTTGAGTTACCTGGTCTAGTGGAAAGTGTGCCTGCCACGCATGGCATGGGGCTTGAACCAGATGATCTTTAGAGGTCCCTTCCAACCCAAACCATTCTGTGATTCTCTCTGTCAGCTTCGCTCAGTTCTTGTAGACTCACAGTAAAACTCAGAATCTGAGCATCCAAGTCCATCTGTTAGGACTCAAATCACAGTGAAGTACCACAAAATAAAGGAGAAACTGCTGTTTTGCAGTCTAAAAGGTGAAACACCTTGCAAATTTGCAAGAAAGCACAGTAAGGATTTCTGCTTATGGATTATTGTAACCTTGTAGCCACAAACGCAGAGCTGATGCCTTTTCCACAAAGAAGGAAAAGTGTGCAGTAACCAAAAATTATCTGAACAGGTCTTTTTCCCTCTTAATGCTGAGATCTGTCCCCCACCAAACTAATTCAACAAATTAGCATGTGTCACTGTCCATGACTGCTGGTAATTCATCCACTGCAGTATTCTACATACCTAAAGAAAGAGGCTGTGTAGAGAACTACTGTCTTGAATGTTATCACAATTTTTTTATGGCTAAACAGCCCACTGCACATGCTCAAGTTCTACTTATAAATAATAGCGGTCACCTTCTAAACAGCAAGGCTTTGCACCTAATATAGCATGTGCGGGATGAGGGGCTCTATTCCAGGCAAACACAGGAGATGCTGTCAATGTGCTCAAGGCCAAGCAAAAAGGGCAAAAGCCCCATTGGAGCAGGAAGAAACTGCTGCAATATAAGTAATTTGCAGAAAGAAGATTTCGTTCCACACCTGAACTCACAATAGATATAAAAATAGGTTATTGTGTCTGGGATTGGCATTTCAGATATCACTTAGGTCAAGAAAAGTTTCCTGATCCTGTTCTTTTACTGTTGCTTCCCAATCATCAAATCCTTCTCTCTATCCCATGGCCTCCACTTCTTCTCTTAATAACAAAGCTATTTTCCTCCAGTCAAGATATAGAAAGTGATAGATTTTGACTTATGTAATTACAGCTGCTCATCTAGATCAAACCAATTGCATCAGTTAATCACATAACTGCTGGCAACAATAACAAAATCCAGTTCTGAACAGAAAATTAAGTCAAATAAATTAAAGAACAAATCACCCTGATGGAATCACAACCTGCTCATAAGGCATTTTATGAGCAAACTTCATCTCAATAAATCCAATAAATTCTGTAGTTATCCACTCAATACTGCTTTTATCCAAGTGGATGATATTCTACAATGAATTTTAGAGAGAAACAATAAACTGCTACATTAAAAATCAAGACAATATTATATCAGCTCCTCTGTGTTCATGACAGCCATCTCCAATCCAGGTGTTAAGTGGATTAACTTATATTGACATATAAGAAGAAATCAAGTTTGCCTTGCTGGATCTCATTTCCATTCTATTTAGGGAGACTTCCCATTGAGTCTGAAAAGCATCTAAGCTATTTATGAACTTAAGTCTAAATGAAAAAATCTCCAAGCCTCAAAAGAGTGGTTTGACTACTTGCTCAGGCTGCAAATACTCACATTCAAATACATCATCTGCCTATCAGTTTTAAACCAGGTAGCTCTCTCCAGCTGGGTGTTGTGACCACCAGCACAGAGCTCTTTAGGAAGTGTCTCCATTTGCCCTGCTGGAGCAGATCCATTCTGTGTAGCTGATTCTCTGAATCAGATTTGACCTGTTTTCCATGTCTATAACAAGTGCTCAGACTATTTTGTCCCATTCTCTGCCCCAGTATTTAATTTCCAATGTAAGACAGTGTCATGCATCAAGAGACAGTCTGTTTCTAGCATCAGCTCCACTGTCCACTTGGAGCTGGATACAAACTACAACCATCCAAAGACACTGATTTCAAACCGGGGACCCTCCAGCCCCCAGTTCATTCTCTTGGAGAGCCTCATGTTTGCATCGTTACTTCAACAGCTAATACTTATCTCTTTTTAAGGTAAATGTGCAGGAGAGATGGCAACATGCTCAGAGTAGTTACCAATACCATTATTAAACAATTTATTTAAGGCAAACAAATCACTAACAGCTCATTACCTAAACAATTTTTTTAAAAATACAAAAATAAGAAAACATCATGCTATTAACAATCACCTTGTTAAACTTCAGAAACACCTCAAAGCAAATCAGCTCAGGAAGAAGACTGCAAATCTTCTTAATTAGAGCTTGTTATGTAGCTACATGCATGGAAAAACAGTCCTGCATTTCAGGAAAACATGTTAGAAGACTTCTAAGTCTTGCAAGCAAAACCAGGAGTTAACCTCTCCTTAGCTCCAGAACTAGAGAAAGCAGGAAAGCTTCATCCTCTCTGCTAACAAAATCAGGAAAATACATATAAGCAAATGCTTTAAAAAAAAAATACCCTTACATACAAAGATTTTCCAAAGCCTCAAAATCTTTTATAAAATCATACTAGTTATATTCCTCAGGAATGCAGATGGGCTCATTCACAGCAGCCAAGATTTAGGTTATGTTGGCCCATATTTTGAGTTATTCAGCTAGGGAAGGACAAAGAGAATGAAAGACAGAAATAGGGGAGGACAGGTAGAACCCACATACTGATGTGAAATGGGTCAGCACAGGAAAGGCAGTGACTCTTTCCTCAAGGACCATCAGATTAATAAGTTAGCACAGAGCTGTCTCTGATTGAACACCTACTTAATGCTACATATCTTCCCCTCATATCTTCATCTTGCTACGCACAAAATAAATCATGAGGTCGCTGTGATGGCACTGATGAAACAAGAATACCTGTGTGATGAGAACAGAACATCCTTGCACTTAGATCAAATAGAAACTACCCAAAGAGGGAAAACAGCTTTGGGGAATGGGTTTTGAGACAACAGAAGCGACCTCCCCTATTATCTTCAAAAGAACATTGCCAAGGGAATGGACTAAAGCAATATTAAATAATACCTGAATGACTCAGGATGGTTAAGAGGAAAGCGAAGATTGACGTATTTGACCATTGAGTCCCTCAGATGCAAGAGGAAAAAAACAAATTCAGGTAATAGTACTCAAGCATATCATTGTCATATCACAGGATGGTTCTTTTTGTGTGAAATGAAGCCAAGCCAGCAGACTCAGTCACAAGATAATGATGAAGTACCACATTAACAAAAGCTGTTTTGCTCTTCTACAGAAGGAAACAAAAAATGGTTGTGTGAGTAAACAACTTAATTAAGGCATTTTTTAATGTAGATCTAATAATGCAACCTTTCCCAGACAGCCATGAGTCTAACCTGGCAAAGACAATAAAAACACAGTATATCCATGTGGTAACTGAGGCTCCAATTACACACCACTCCATGAGTTCTCCCTGTGTCCTCACGCTTGAGATTTTTCTTTTTGGGAGGAGGCATCGACTCCATTATAGATAACTGATATACAGTCATGTCTCATAAACCAGTTCTTTCTAACATGGATATGAGGTTTGTGCCAGGACTTTCTGACACCTCTAATACATCAAGTCAGTGGTGCTCTTAAGTTTTGCGCTCTGACTCGAGGAGGAAAGCAGAGTTTGCGATACTATCAGGACCCATTAGAAACAGAGGTAACAGTTTCTAAGTGATTTCTCTCTAACTTACAAGAGGAGGTGTCTGGGGGAGAGCTGCTCTCACCAAAGTCCCAGAAGCTGTAGGAAAACACCAGCACAAGAATAAGTTATAATACCCAGGATGTGGGCACAAACTGAAATGCAGGGAGTTTCAAATGAATATGAGGAAAAGCTTCCTTATTTGCAGTGAGACAGCACTGGAACGAGCCGCCCAGAGAAGTTGTGGAGACTCCTCTGGAGATACTCAAAACCCACTTGGATGTGTTCCTGTGTAACCTGCCGGAGATGAACCTGCTTCAGCGGGGGACTTGGACTTGATGGTCTTCAGAGGTGTCTTCCAACCCCTGCCATCCTGTGATTCTGTGATCATTACCATAGCTTCAGTGGATCTGGAAGCAGGAAGGTTTAAAGCCACCAGAGGAGTGGATTTCTGGTCCAATCTCCCAACAGGAAGAAACGGAGAAAGAATCAACACTAACACAAAGGCAATTGATATTGCATTCTCTGAGAATGGGGACCCAGAACCAAGAAGCCAGGCCTTTGCTGATCTTTCATGAACCTGTCTTATAATCACAAGACAATGCCCTGCTTCCACAAATCTCAGGATTCACAGTCCTTCAGGGATAGTGGCTAAGTCCTAGGAAATATTAATAGAGAAGCAGAGGAGTGACTCTGCTTCAGAGCCCTCCCATCTCCCAGTGCAAACCTCCTTCATTTCCTGCTGCACCATCACCACGCGCACAGACACTTGCACTGGCCTGAATCCTTCAGCTCAGGAGAGGCCTCTGCAAGGATCCATCCAGGGGAACCAGATCACCGAATTAGCCTTTCAAAGGGATGAAATCAGGAATCACTTTTATGGTAGGGCAATGCACCAGAGCAGATAAACACAGCAGATCCCTCTCCAGTGCCCTGCTCAAGCTGCCACAGAGGTCTGGGGAGAACGGGGTGACCAAGCAATGCCCTGCACTGCTCATGGTGCCTGCTAAAAGAGCTGGGCTCTTCTCATGAAAACCTTCTTGTTTAGTACAAACCAGTTACCTCCTGACACTATCCCTCGGGAGGGAGGCTACACAGCAAGTTAGCTGCAGAGCCTGCTCATTTCCCCTGGTGTAAACCCAGCTGTTTTCATAACAAATTGCGTCAGAACACAGATTGTTTTTGTTTAACCTCTCTGGCTTATTACACATCCCAGGCTAAAACAGTGATGATTGAAAAGCATTCCCAAGCACTGCTTTAATTAAGCAGCATCACTAACTTATTTATGCTACACAGAAGCTCCTGATAATATTGCAACCTTTAATTTTAACTCCTTTACTGCAAAGTTGTGCTGAGAAAAAGCATTCTCCTCTACTTAGTACTCACCAGCTACTCATTTTCAAAAATGTTAGGAAAAGGGCATGCATTTCAGCTAAAGTAATGTTTATTAGAAGCAAATTCCCAAACATTTAGAGAAACTTTATGCAGACCCTATTGTAAGGGCATTTCATTGCAATTGTTGTATTCAAAATACAATAGCCAAAAGGTACTTTAAATGGACAGATGAGTTACTACCTTATCCGGCAGCAGAGGTTATTAAAGCTCAGAAAAGTCAACAAAACCATTAAGGGTTTTAGCCTTTGGTCATCAGTGAGGAGGCCCTCTGAAAGCAAAGCAGAAATGACTACAGACTTCAGGTATATAAGGCATCACTTTAATTTGTCGAAAACCAATACCAGGAACAAAACCAGGATGTTGAGGCTTAGGAAAGACAAACTTACCAAAGCAAGAATCCAGGTAGAAGCTAGAAGAAGCTGCCCATTTCCCCCTAGTACCCCCTCACGGTGCCCAAACCTCCCCCATCACCTGAACCTGAGTTATTACCAAGGATCCTCCAGGCTGTGTCTCCCTGCCACAACTCCCCAGCCAGGCTCCAGGAACACGGCAGATTCCTTTAGCCGCAAAGATTCTTTGTTACAAAGTATTTTTAGCTGCACAACCCACCCAGCTCCTCCTGCCCCCATTTGGTGAATGATGACCTCTTGGGCATGGCACACACGTCAGCCTAAAGGTAGAAAGCCACGAAACTATTATTGGCCCTTTGAGTAAGTCTCAGAAGCATCATTTGATCAGATCTAACTATTTCCCTCACTTCACGCACACTTCAGTAGGTAATAGCTTACCTACCACTTCACAAAATGACACGTTTTATCTGCAATTTCTAACAGTGTCACATAATAGAAAAAAATATAATCAAGACTGAAAAATAGTAGCTTTAAAGGAAGCACAAACAATTCTCACCCCTGGAAAAGCTGCATGGAGCTTTTTAGCCATAATTGCACCAGGAGAAAATACCACCTCTCCTGGCTTGCTTGGTGTTTATGCCTCAGAGGGACTAGGTTTTCCCGCAGAGTTGGTGGAAGAGAGAAAAATGAAGCTGCGGGTCTGCTTAGGGAAGGGAACAAATTGGCAGCAATGAAATACATTCAGCACAAGCCATGAGACTCCTTCTGCTGCTCTGCCAGGCTCCCAGAGAGCCAGAAGGTAAAGCGAGAACACAAAGCAGTTCCCCTCTGCCCTTGGAGTCAACACTTGTATCCAGACACAGCATTGAACCAGCCAGTTAACCCAGCCACACTGAGGGGGACAATGAAACAGCCACGTGCATGCTGCATTGAAGCACATTGTCCTCAAGGGTCTGGGTCTGTTGGATTGTTTTCCTAAAGCAAACCAGGTGGTAGCTGTCTGTCTACAGAGAGAGGGGAGAAAAGTCAACAGCATCACTTATTGTACACCATAATATTGCAAGGCCATACCGGCTTTTGACAGCTGAAGGGCAGCTTGAGACCCTTCACTTGCTGAGCTCTTTTAACATCCCTTTACGTGACAAACATCCTCAGGCGGGGACAAGGGCAAAGCAAACAGCTAGAGATGCTGCATCACAGATATTTCAAATGAAACATGGCTTGAGACACTTACTAGTGGGAGAGTTAGATGGCACAGTCTTAGTCTTTGACAAAGATTAAGATTTAACTTCCTTTTGTGTAAGTCATTAGCATCATCTACACAAGCTGCAATGGAGTTCCTTTCAGTGTTTCTCAAAATGTGGTTTACACTTACATGTTACTAATTTACGGTAATTAGGAAACTAATTAGAAAAATGTTACCTCTTTTATTATTCTTGTTACTATTTTTTAATTTCAGAATTTTACTTTATATTGATAATACACTACCTAATTCTGTCAGGCTACTGAGTTCAGGGAACACAGATTAAATTTGAAGTATCATGCAGCTGATACTGCAAAGCCTGGATCTTGTGAGAGATGACCAGAGTGAAAGCAAAATACATCTATTACAAGCACTGCATGAAAAAGGTCTTTATGAATTGTCTTTTTTAACCTTTTTTAAAACTGTGATTTGCCATATCTGCCTACAACAAGAGTTTAAGATGTAGTCTCACTGCCAGCAAGATATGTGTTTGCATCCACATTGTTCCAGGAAAAAAACATCTCCATCTCCTCGAAATACAAACTTAGAATCCCAAATTTTCATAAAACATGCTAGAGATTATGTAAGAGAAAGGAAGGCCAGAGTAGACCAGACATCATCCCAGTACATGAGATGAAAGTCCTCAGTTGTGTACAGTTGTTTTGCATGCAATGAACCAGCTAATGGGAAATTCAGACTGTGCATTGAGAGCAGGGACACAGGACAAAGAACAGAAGATGAAAAAATATGTCAGTGGTTTGATGGAATGATCCACCACTTGTCCACCATGCTGACTTGCAATATCACAAGAGTTCATGAAAGTTATCAATTAACTACAGCAGATTAGGAAACGAAGCCCATAAAAGGAAGATTCCAGAAATCAACAGAATTAGTTTCATCTCCAGAAAGGGCACAGAGGCATGACAGGACAAACAGACTAATACAAAGAAGTTACAGTGCCTAGTCCCTGCAGGGCAGTCAAAGTCATGAAGTTTGCCCCAGGTTAGAGGCTCTTCAGACAATAAAGATGGAACTTCCATAGACACAAAATCTAGCAGGCTTTATGCATTCTCTTTAAGGAGAGATTTCATCCCATTCCAGATTTCTTAGATAAAAATCTTGAGTCTTTCTTTACAAATAGCATTTGAGGGAATTTGAACTAGAATATATAAGAAAAACAGGTAAAATACAACAAGATAGAAGAGGCATAAACAGCCTTTTCTTACCAGAGGAAAGTAACTATTTTTTTCTAAAACATTTCCCTTATTCTAGGTCTCATCCATCACGTGCTCGACATAGCAACAAAATGTATTTAAATTGTGAAATTCTACCAATTCTAAGAGAAATTAGGATATAATATAGAAAGAACTAGGTGACACCTAAGAACTGAAATTTGAGGTGTGACATTCAGACACTCAACAGAAGGTACAATTTATGCACTTCCTGTAAAAGGACTTCACCAAAGACGTCCCAGATGGATTTTAGCATTTCACCAGTGGCCTCCTGCCCAGACACTTGGATAAGAAAGGACCAGGTCCTTTCAAGTGCACCAGCTGGGGAAGCCAGATAAAGGGATTCTTTGTAAATACATTGTAATCTTTGCAAATCTCAAAGATTAAGGTAGCCTGTGATCTTCTAGCAGAAAAAGGTAAAAAAAAGCTGTTGCCATGATCCCCACACTGACAGACTCATAATCTGAAGATGCATTTTAGCCACCTATACCCGACAGAATAGGCTTGTTTTCCAGCCTTCCTTACCACATGAAAATTGCCTAGAGTATGATGACCTTTAAGTCCAAAATTTATCATTTTTTCTTCCTATAAAATAGTCTGATATTGTAGCAGCTCTGTGATTTCCAAATCAATAAGTTTTAACTGTCATTGCCACAATCAGCTGTCCAATTTCTTCAGCAGAGCTGGACATATGCAACTTTTTTTAAAATATTTAATGACACTGAAAAAGTTATTTTCAACTTGACAGTTTGTCTCTGCAGAATCCAGACACAGCAAACTGAAGATCCTTAAAAAAATTATATTATGAATATGTTCAGAAGGGCACCCAAAGATGGCTCTTGAAAATTTTTCCCTTTCGCAGATTTAGTTTTCACACAGAGGGAAAAACTGTGCACTTCTGAGAAAATCTATGAGATTATCAAGTATATATATATATATATATATAATGCCTTTCTGTCCACTATTATATGAAGAGAGATTTTTTTTCCTTTTTCCAGTTTTGCCTCAAATTAAAATTACTTTCCTATAGTACAGAAATTATCTTGGATATAACAGAAGCAAAACACTGCAAAACAATCAGTCATTATTCCTTTCTTTTTTTTTTTTATTTATTAGGCTCCTTACTAAACAGTAATTTAGGTTAAAAGCATCAGTAAGGCCAAGGGGCAGGCCATGAAAAATACTCTTAAAAAAAGGATATTGGCAGTTTTTAGCACAATTTGTGTTCAGCAATGTCTCGTGCATCTCAGAACCAGGTGTGTCAATGAAATATGCACACCCCAAGGTAAAAAGAGTTCTGAGGTAACTCCCTAAACTCAGCACCTAATATTTGCAAGATAGGTTGCTGCCTTCTATGGGTATTCAAATCACAGAATCACAGAATAATCTGAGTTGGAGGGGACCCAGAAGGATCATCAAGCTCAACTCTTAAATGAATGGCCCATACGGAGATTGAACCCACATCCTTGGCATCATTAGCACCACGCTCCAACCAACTGAGCTAATCTCAGGGTCAGCTGATGATACCCTGGGCCATTTGAAAATCTCAGCAGCAGTTCAGATTTTTTTAACAACCATTTTGGAGTTGAAGAGGAAGCATATACAATTAATAACATACCTGGTCATCACAAGAGCACGAGCGCTCTTCTCAGCTCTCACAACATGTGGTTCTAAGAAGACAACTCCCAACCATTCTGCAGAAGCTGCCAAAGGGAAAAGCACAAGCTTTTGTATAGAGATAAGTCAACCAATTTCCTTCTGAGTCCTTGTCACCTACTGGACTAAAACCAGCATGCCACATTCCTGAAAAAGTATTGACCCAGCAGCTCCTAGTATTAGAAATTACTGACCATCTTCATCTGTTCATGCAGGTGCACAAAGGTATTTTTGAAGGTCAGATGAGATACTGAAAAGAGTGTGAGGTAGCGTGGTACACCCAGGGCCTGGACAGCCCATCTCCTGCTCAGGCCCGGTTTGTTTCCAGCAGAGTATCTCGCACTGGCCAAGAGCCAAATCTGGCCTCCTCTTCATCTGACTGCAGGCCTTAAGATCTCAAGCAGCTTGTGGGAATAATAAACATTCAGTAAGCACATGATTAAAGGCATCTTCCTGCCTTAGTTCTAGGTGTCAGTACTTCATCATGCATCCCTCCTACATAGAATTGTTACAGGTTTAAATTCTTTTCACAGTTGCCGTGTCTTGAAAACTTACTCGAATTTATTTTCCCTTTAGATTTCAGACCAAAACCAAAGTTCAAAGAAAATTATTTAACCAGAAAAGTAAAAGAAATCTCAAATGCAAAACTTAAAAGTCAGTTTATATAAAGATTTCAAAAGCTCTGTTACTTTAATTACAGGAAAATTAAACTCCGTTTATTGTTGGATGAAACATAACAGTGAAATCAAAAGCTAGGAAAATGGTGAATTTCACCAAAAGAAGACTGAATACCCTAATCTGGAGGATGGTGACTGTATCTCCTCACTTTAGGAGCAAGTTAGTCATTTGGTCCACGGCAGCTCATCTCCAGCCGTCTCTAAATCTTCGTGTCACCAGAGGGAACGAAGAAAGCTGCTGGCACACACTTCTCTTCCTGACACTGAGCTCTACCCACACTGTCATCACACAGCCTTGAAGCACCCCATCTGCCACCATGGCATCTGCCTGCCTGCACCATGCCAAATTTTGGGAGGATGAGGCTGAGTAAGTAAAGTGAGTAATGCGAACAGGTGAATAGTAAAAACAATGCTCGGTGGCAAAAGCTAACACTAAGCTAAACTTGTGAGACCAAAACACAGATTCAGTAGAAAGGTTTATGAATTAATTAAAATTCAACAAAAACTTTTGGTTGATTTTCCTGATTTCAAAGGTTAAAAGCTCAACAGCTCTGTCCTCTTTTCTCTCTTGGGATTGTGGATGAAGGCCTTTTGCTACCAACAAGTATAGGCCAGCCATGGGATGGGAGATGAAGAACCTACATCCGGAAACTGCTCTGCAGCTCCCTGCTATCCTAAGATTCCCCAGGCCCTCTAGGACACTATAAACACTCTGACTCCTGCAGAAATCTCAGCTCTGGCAACTTCAGTCCAAATTACTGGCTGCACAGCAAAGTCCTCCATAACACCCTCCCCCTGCAGGTTTCCAGGCTTCTTAAGGTACAATTGTTGGCAGGAACTCACTCAGATCCAACCTCTGAGCCACATGAATGCTACCATTGGCAGCTGGAAATCTCAGGGCTTGCAGGCTTTCAGGTTTCACAGGCACCAGGGCATCAATAACATACAGGGATATAAGTGAAACATCAGAACCATTTCTTTAATTAGAAATCTGCTGGACACAAGGTGGTAACTAAATGTCAGAGAATGCCAGGTATCACACAGCTTAGAAATAGACCACATGATGAAGAATTAAACTATGCACAGGATAATACTAGGAAAGCAGGAGAGAAGAATTTATTTGTATAATACGTGAAAATAATACTCAGATGTTTCAGGTCAACCCCTGTAAGCAATTTTGTTTCACATTATGAATAACTTGGTTATTTCTAGCTCCTCTAGAAACAGAAGAGGTTGCCAGCAGTAGCATTCATCATATTTACTCCTACAATTCAACCCCAGATCTCCCTACCAAGCAGTGCTTTAGTGTTCCCTTTGGAAAAGGAAACAACACACTTGGTTTTGAAGGTGTGCAGATATTCCTTCTCCATTAATGCCACGTCACAGGTCTTGGACCCAATAATACAGCTATAACCATAGGACCAAACTTTTATAGCAGTCTTAGGCCCTGCTTACACCGACAAGTGTGACATGAAAAGCTGACTTGTAGAGCAAGACACTTGGTACTAAGAATCCAGCTTCCACCCTGTGTGCATTTCTGAAGGCCATACTTCAAACAAAATCTTAAATGGTCCGGCAGACTGAACACTTGCCACGTAGCCAAGACACGCAGGATGTACATCCTGAGTTTTAGCTTTATTGGAGAAGAACCCCATTCATGCAGTGACACCACCATGCAACGTAAATTAAAGTGTGAAATGCAGGGAGAACTCAGAGATTCATTTCAAGAGCATTCAACTGACCCAACATAAGAATGGCAGTGTAGGTGCACCCTTGTTCTCCCAAATGCTTCCCACACCACCAGTATCCCCCATCACTGTGGGAATATGCAGTGCTGAGTTAAGATCTACTCAAATAAACTGACTTTAGTGGGAGTGAGGGTTAATTCTTTTCAGGCTTCAGCATCTATCCTTGTGATACTGACTGCAACAGAAAAGTCTTTGCTTTCTATATGCAAAAGTAAGCAACAGTCATTAAGCTACACAATCCAATTTTAATGAAGCAGACCAAGCAACCATCAACCTGTAGTCCTCTCTTCTCTCTCCACTGCAACAGTGGTCAAATTTTAATTACAGATGATGAAAATCCAGGCTGGATAAGGAAAGTTTTCCCAATTTGTCTTTTCACTTGATGACAAAGTACTCTAAGCTTCCTCAGAGACTTGCACCTCAAATGACTACTGACAAGATTAAGGATTGAGTTATCATCACTCTTTTTTTTTTTTTTTTTTTCATTCTAATAATGAATCACAAGAATATTAACTGCTTGGTGTTGCAAGTGCCTGGAGCCAGGCTTCTAGCTATGCAACAAAACTGTTTTCATATGCCAAGCCAAGATCATCTTAGATTTATTGATGATTACGTATTTTATACTGTCAGAAGATACAAAACACAGAAAATAACGATAGCCAAATTATCTGGCTTAATATAAAATAAATACAATAGATTTTAGAATGAAACCAGAACCCTAACATTTACAAGTATTTTCAATAGCCAAAAACTCCATGAAATTCCAAGTTCAGCAGTTAGTGCACATTTGAAAAAAAAAACCCACCCTCAACTTGATCTCTGATCTACAGCCTTAACACTGGTGTTATACAGCTGGACTAATAACCTTGAGAGTATGTTTTCACTGATGGAGGAGTGTTCATTTTCTTTTCCTCTTCTCATTTCCAGATCTTTTCATCTAGTTTCTAACAAGAGAAGTACCCCACCCTGCCCTCAAAAAAACCACCAATACATTTGCTTTTATATACAATTTTAACACTATTTTGAGACTTGGTATATATTTTAGTACTGATAATCAATATTTCTTAGGCGATTGCACTTTCTATGAAACACTAAGTCAAAGCTTTATTAATTTGTCTGAGACATAAGAAGACTACTTGATTTCCTTGGAAAGTGACATTCATAACCCACTAAAAGAAAAGAACAATTTTTCTAGGCTAATGATAGTATCCATTATGGAAGGGATATCCTTTAATAATATTCTTTATTATGAGAATAAATACATAAAACAAATGCAATATATTAGCCACATTTCTTCATATACATTCAGAATAGAACAAGAAGCTAATAGGCATAATCAGCAGAACTAGTTGAACAAACAAATTTTTAGTAAGCCAACAACACTAGAGGAAAGCTGGAATGTTTATGCACCCGTAGCAGACAAAGAGCATGTGATTTCAGTACTTCCTTTGTATTAATTTTAAGATGAACACACTGTAGTTGTAAGCATGAACTGTATGAACTGACGGAAGTGTTTAGCTCCGTGCGGTGGCCGTTTGAGGTTGTTCTGACTGCAACTGCTTCCCAAGGTATTCCCTGAAATACAACAAAAAATTAGACTGAGAAATGTTCTGGAGAGTGGGGAGTGCAAGAGTGGTGGGAATTATGAAGTCAATAAAGAAGAAAAAGCTTTAAGTTCAGAATTAATCCTTCAAATAATGCCTATTGTCAAGTCAACTGGAGCAACAATGAGAGTACCCGAGCTTTAGATACCCATCATCTGTCCCCATGAAAATAAAGTACAAATCAAACATCAACAAAGCCGTGTAGAAAAGGGAAGAGCCCAATGGGAACATTTAGAAGCCCTGACAACTGATACAGAACACCCATGAAGCACACAGATTTTGCTTGTTGAATACACATTTTAGAAGCTGTGGCAAAACATTTAAAAGGATCTCTTCCCATAACCCAGCTGCAGGAGCACAAGTAACACCAAGGACATACTGGAAATACAACCCATAGACAAGCAAAACCAACGCTGACTCAATAACTACATAATATAGTTATATAATATAAATAAAAATACATATTCAAGTTGAGAAAAAAATATATAATAAATCCAGGCCTACTGTATACCAACATTTTCTTTAAAGTGTTTTCCTCACTTGCACTTTGAAGTGCACTAAGCCACTTATTTTCTATCTCTCCTCTCAACACTGAAACACTTCCCAGATTACTAGCATTTGCCCAATATCTAAATTCTATGGAAAAATACTGCACAGTTCTTCTGAATGTTATAATCCTTCACTCTCTCTTGTGAAAGCAGATCAACACTTCACAGAACCACAAAAAAAGCTGAAAGAGGTCTTTAATAATAACCTGGGTTGCTGCTTGTCACAGAAAATACAATAACTGTACCAGCGTATCAAGTGAAAGGGAGGTTTCAGGACTCATGAAATGTAGGCGTTCCTTTTCTACTGCTGATCAAACACTTAGTACTGTGCTTTCTCACTACAGAGATACTTCAACCTACACAGGTTAAGCACTAGAAGCATCTCAGAGGGATGATGTTCAGAAAGAAGTCTCAAAAAACCCCACCTAACTCAAGAGTATGTACTTTTGCTATATTAAAAAATAATTTAAAAGATCAGGTTTTTTGCACATTTCAAAAACTAGTTTTCAGCTTAGTGTCTTGTTGAACAGGACACTAGTTATGCACTGGAATTCCTATTGCACAATGAAGTTTAGGACCTCAAGTGCACCACCCAACACCACTTTTCTCAGTTTTAAACATTAAGCATCCATAAAGGCAAAAATTCCTATAAAAGACACCACTAGCAAAGAAAACACATATAATTTGTATGCTGAACCATATGTTATGATTTAGCACCTTCATTTACAGCTTCATCAGGTGTTGCTGTAAAATCACAGTATTTTAATGCTGGGGCTCCACTTAACAGATACAACTCTTGCTCGTAACAGGCAGGTTACCACCCTCCAAGCAGAGACTTCTGCTGGCAAAGAAGGAAATGAGCTGCTGTCTTGTGGTTTTACAGGACTCAAAACTGTACCACCAAAACAAAATCTGACTGCATCCAAAAACACAGCCAGCAACTATGGAAGAGCTTCCGCACTCACCAAACCTCTTTCTGTTCCCTCAATGTTTTTGGTTGTCTTTTTTTTCATTTGTTTCATGCCTATGTGCATGTACTGACTCTAGTATTTCTTCTCTGACTTCCAGCCTTGAAAGCAACTGACACTTGCTGCATACATGGCTCTGCTCATTGTTTTACAAGCCCTCAACATTATTTATTCTTAAAGCACAGATGAACCATATTGAATGTGAAGCTCCCAAACCATTACTTCGAAGTAGGAAAATCAATCAAGCTAATAATCCGTAACACTGTAACTATTGCAAAGCTTACACTGTTTCAGATGCATGACCAAGGACTTCTAAAAATCCCGCCAGAGTGCAGTGTAGTCAGCAAAAATCTCCAAGGCAGCAGAGCAGCAGCACATTTTGTAGGTACTTAGTGCCTTCATAGACATATTAACTTCTACACTAGGTACAACAGTATCTTCCCTACAAAATCTTTTGTAGATGTGAGGTTTAAGTCCAGGGTCAAGAAAAAGCTCTCATCCCATTTCCACCATACAGAATGAGTACCTGCAGTTACATCTCTATATCATCATGCTGCAAACCCAAGTGAAAAACTCGTGGTGTTCCTACCCCAACACCTCTCTAGCCACCATCAAGAGTCACTGAGATGCAAAAACTTTGTGTTACAAGCTGTTAGAAGGACCAGTTAATTTTCTGTTTGGCTATCGCTTCCATTTGAGTGTCACTGGTTAAGCCAGGACAAGTTCTTGCACAGTCTAGATCAGATGAACATGGAATCGTAGAATGGTTTGGGTTGGAAGGGACCTTAGAAATCATCTGGTTCTAAACCCTCTGCCATGGGCAAGGACACCTTCCATTAGACCAGGCTGCTCAAAGCCCCATCCAGCCTGGCCTTGAACACTCTCAAGGATGGGGCATCCACAACTTCTCTGGGAAACCTGTTCCAGTGTCTCATCACCTTCACAGGAGATAATTTCTTTCTGATATCTAATCTAAATCAGCCCTGTTTTATTTTACAGCCATCACCCCTTGGCCTTGTGAGAAGTCCCTCTCCAGCTTTCCTGCAGGCCTCCTTTAGGTACTGTATAGGTGCTCTAACATCTCCCCAGAGCTTTCTCTTGTCCAGGCTTAACAACCCCAACTCAGAGCTTTTCCTCACAGGGCAGGTGTTCCACCCCTCTAAATCATCTTCATAGCTCTCCTCTGGACCCACTCCAAAATGTTAAGTAGGACCCTGTTCTCCCTCTGCTAAAACACAGTCTAAAAGAATGAGAAGATTCAAATAGATTTTGTAAATAGTGGTATTTCATCACATTAGGAAGTTAAGAAGCACCATAAGCTCCAAACTTCACTCATAAGTTGGACATAAGTGTCCATCCCTGTGCTGTTACAAATTAAGGGTCTAAGACTTTTCATTTATCCTGCACTGATACTTAGTTAAATCTTAAGAGAAAAACTGGGATTTTAAAATTACTATTTACCTCACAAAATTAAAGTCACCTGTAAGAATATGAGCATTCAATGCATTGCACTATAAGAGCATGTACGATGAAAGGATGGATCTTGTCACCAAGATAACAAGTCATTTAATAAAATATTCAAAACAGCATCTGAGAGATTTGTGATGCACACTACAACAGAAAGTAATGAGGTATTAGACTTACTTTTTTTTTTAATTGCAAGTTATAAGCCCATGAATTGGACCACTACAAGATATTCTAAACCATCTTCCTCACACTGTAACAGAAAGGCCTTTATAAAAAAGTCAGGTTTAGCCACCTTCTCACTTCCTTCAACAAAAAACCATCCTTATTAAAAGCAGATGAAGCTAGTGCAAACAAGTTTGCATTTACAGATAACAGCATTCAAACATGAAAAAACTGATTCAGTATAAATTTACAAAAAGAAAAAAATATTGCCTCTGCACTGCAGAAAAGCTTCAAGCATGCAACTGTAGTACATCACTTTTGAGACTAACTATAAAATCTTCCATTTCTCAATTAAAGCTCAGATCAACAAGACTTGAAACACCACACATTTTCACTTCCCTGGTCACTCAAAAGTCTGACAGTGCAGCGTAAGTAATTTCCATTTGCAAATTAACCTTTTCATTCTTATTAGAACCAAGTGAGATTCCTTTCACACTAGAAATTTCCCCTTTTTCAGGCCTCTTTAAACACACGTTCTGCTGTTTCCAAAGCTCTTTTTCCAAGAAGAAAAGGAAGCTTAGAGGTGAACAGATGAATTCCTTTTATCTCAAATTCTTATTCCAATTCGTTTCTTCATTTTGTTTAATTTAATCGGTTTTGTTTCTCATGAGAGACACTGACACCTTGAAGCTGAGATACACTTAAATGTCATAACTGCAACAAATGCCTAAAGTTTATTTAGGAAAAGGCACACGGAACTAATCCAACATGTAAGCCCCTAAACTCAGTGAATACGGAATAAGGAGATATTTGCAAACTGGCACAAGACACTACCTACAAATTTTATACTAATATATGCCGTATAGTAAAAGACCATTGTCAACAACAAATGATCTGTGACAGAAGGCAAAGTTACAAGACACATACAACAGACCCCTAGAGGCAATGTGTTAAAAGGAACAAGCCTTGAAGTTTAGGTAGTACTACTTTCAGTGTTATGCTCCTAATTCCAGTGCAGTCAGATTTACCTGTCCTTTAAAGAGCACTGAAAATTACTTTTTTAACACACAAAGGAAGAAAAGTAGATGAAGCACAGAATAGAGGAAGGGTGACATTTTCATATTTTCTCTTTCCTAACATTTAACTCTTGCATCCCGGTCATTAAAGAAGTAACTTATCAAAAAATATTTCATAGTCTTGAATATCTGCAATTTCTAGCTTGGTTTAGCAGACTGAGGTTCTCAAGAAACAGAATGCCTTTCTTTGACAAAAACCAAAATAAAAATATTGATTTCATTTTTCTCTACCTAAACATAAGTCTAGACTCCCATATTTTTGAAAATGAAATTGAAAAGCTAGTTCTAAAGAAATCCTTCCCATTATGAAAGAAGTGTAACATAGTTATGACAAAAAGCCTGTCACTTGACTTGACACACTCAAAAGACAGTGCCAACACACACTGTTTATAGACAAATCATAAAGATATGTCAAACAGTTAAACAAACAAGTTCACAGGACAGGCAGAAGATCAAATAGTTTGAACAAATTGATCAGTTTTGCCAGCTTTATGTTGCATTTCTGCTAGAGGTCTAGTAACCTGGAGAGATGTTTTTAGACTGTAGAAAGAGATGAACCAATTTTACTAATTTATTGTGGCTTTACAAGCACGTATTTGAATTACATAATTGATGTATTCCCAATTCTAAACAGGTTAAACTAACCGTTGAAAACATTGTCTTGTAAGAGTAACACTCCACAGATTAACCACCCCTGGAACCTCTGAGTACTACACATGAAGTGGCAACATCAGGACAAGGTTGCAACCATCTGTCTAGTCTCCACTTAATCCAGGGGGAGACAAAGCTGGAACACCCACCCTTTAACCCATTCCAGCTGCGTACACCTGCCTTTCTCACAAGGCGCTCAAGGTATTCTGGTGAGACAGTACTTTTTGTTCTCAAGTGAATTGCTTTCTACAAATAAGCTCCCTCAAACGTGGTTACTGCAGCGTCACATTAACACCAGTGGTGGCTGGGAGAAAGGCAAGTGGAGCTCGACAGGGGCCACCACAGGTGCATTTGCCGCACCACAGAGCCTCAGTCACAGAAGCCAGGAAAGAAAATAAAGAAGACAGGCTCGAATCAAACCTGGAGTGATGTTAATATTTGGTTCCTGAAATGTAATATTAACATGTCTTACTGCTGGATCCAAAGTTGTACCACTGCATATGTTTATATATCTTTTATATATATAATATATATATACACATTACATGCTCCTCATTATCATGTTCTTCACAGAAGTAAACAGAAATAGAACAGTTATGAAAGTAATAAAGTGAAAAACTAAGCGACATCTTCCTAGAGAAATGGGCTGGGAAGACTGCCAAAGCTGGAGTGCTACCACTGGAAAACTGCTGTTCTCTTTTGTCATTTGTTTACTGAACACAATTTTCTTCTTTGACTCAGTGGATTAATGCAATACAAAATACTTCAATTTTTAAAAAGGTATTAAAGATTATAAAATATGTGTCTATTATAACAATGCCCACCATGAACCAACAATAAAAACAAAGAAACTAAAGCATATAGCAGAATCAAAGCCACTTTGACCAAACGGTTTGGGCCTCCAACACATCAAACTGAGGATTTTTATAAATTGTCTTTTTCAGTGGAACCACGGTGATTTCCACCATGTATCTCCTTGATGTATAAATGTGGCTGTGGATCTCAAGAGAGAAGAGCTATTGCAAACATCTCTGCAATTCTCAATATTTAGTTTAACATATTCCACTTCATACAAACAAACAGAACAAAAGCCAACTGTTAAGATAAACAAAATCTAGGACATCGTTTCCATTTAATTATTCATATGATGCCTTAGGATTTTGGCTTGTATAATTTTCATGTATTTGTAATCCTGTAATTCTTTAGTGTATAACTCTAAACTCTATAATATACAGCGCTAGCTACTGCCTTCACATTTTGGTCAGACAAAACAATTCCTCTCTAGGCCTGGGAATCAAGGACACCTCACTGTCTCAGGCCCCAAGAAACGTAAACAAAAGTGAGTTGGGGGGGACCTAACTTGGGGTAAAATGACTTCATTATCTGAAGCTGTAATTGGAAGATTAACCCCCAATATGCAAATGGACCAAACTTATAAAAATGTGAAAACTTGTGACCCATCGTCCATTTGGGTGTAGTCCCTGGGGGGCTCCGTCTGCCCGAAATGTACCTGAAGGCCCTTCAATAAATATAGCCGCTTTTTATTCTCTTAATTTTGTCTAGCCTCTGTTTCTAGGTAGCCCAAAAAAGGCATCACACAGTAAAGAGATGCTCAACATTCTGATGTGCACATTAAAACTAAATAGTCTGAATGGCTGTACAGAAGGATTATGAACATTACATAAAGGTGCTTTGTGTTTCCAAATGGAGCCTTGTCTTTAACTGAATGCAATAATATTAACAGACAATCTACAGATTATTTTGTGATTACTGAAAATATTACTTATAGCATGGTTTAAAGCCCTCCTTATGACATGAAATGCAGCATTAACATGAGTCTTCAAACTGAGACACTGCAAGAACGTCCTTTTCCCTCAGAAGTTTCCCTGGTTTTGTCCGTTTTTTGAAAGAGTTGTTCTAGACTTCCAGTTCACAACTTCACATACAAGTTATGAAGAAACAGAAGATCAATGAGCTCTTATAACAATGCTATTTCTTACACATTTGATTTTCCTATCAGGAAATCGAATTTTTAAAGAACACTAATCAGAAGTAAATTATCAAAAAGTTACGTCTTTGGTGACATGTTTTTCAGCCTAGTTCATGAAAACGAGCAATTTCTTTGAAAAAAGAAAATGCAAACTGAGTAGAATGTCTGATATTTTCCACGCTAACACAAGCTCTAGAAATATTAAAAAGTGTTTTTGCAAAGAGTACAGATCTCATGACAGAAAACATGAGCACAGTGTGAATCCCAGAGAGCATATGCCAAATAAAATCCACAGCCTCTACACCCATATGTAATAAAGTTTTACAAGAATACACATTTATGTACAAATAAAGAGATGTAACACTCCACTAGATATCAAGTGTGCCTGTATGTAACTCATTGGATTTTTGCCTAGTTTGTCTCATTCTAGTTAGGAACTGTTCTCTTAAAAAGTATTCATTTTTATCAGACACACTATCTTCTCAAACTTTTCATTTAGTTAACTTGTGTTAACTACTGAAAGGGAATTGTATTGATAATGAAGGCTAAGAACCAGGATAAATAAATATAATGGAGGTCATTATCCTGTAGGCATTGTTTCCTAGATTTCAGCCTACTACTCTGTTAAGCATTCCACACCTCAGTGTTGGGATGGGGGAAAAAATAAGGGGTGAGGGTGGGTGCAAACTTCGTGGCTGCCAGTTAACTATCACTACACGCTGCACGTCTCACTCCCAAAGGTAAGCATTGTACAGAAGCTATCTATAGAATAACAGTTTCTAAATATAGCATATCGCAAATCGTAGGCAGTTTCAGATTTTTTACTGTCTCTCTACAGAACTCCTCATTTTAAAAGATGGAGAGCAAGTAATTTGTCTGGGCTGCCCATTTAGAAAATCACATATGAACCTGTCGCATATTCAAAGCTTGTCCAATTTGTTGCTTCATTCAGTATGCCATTCATGAATTCCACTTCCATATCATACTAGATCATGTTTAAGTGATAGATCCTAACTCCCACTGTTTAGCACCTGCCAACATACTCATACTCTTCGTGTTGATATCAAGGAGGAGGTCAGGAGCCCCATGTTGTATTGGCTGAACCAGCAGTTGTGGTGGCTGGGGGGCCAGAGAGCCGAGGTACAGAGGGGGCCCACTGGTGGACAGGCTCCAAAGCCCAAGACTCCCCCTTACCTCAGTGAGAAAGGCCTCCCCCACTGATCTTGGGACACTATGGAGATTCGGTCTGTCTGACTGGCTAGAAGACAGACGCCCCATGTATCCCTTAAGAGGATGCAATCCAGCCCCCACTCCATCCCCTCTTTAACCCTATTGGTTGTTGTTGTATTACCCCCCTCCCTCCTGTACCCCTTTATAAGTCTATCTTGAATGGAAGTGTGTCCCTTGCCCCTCTCTCGTCTTTGGACTGCATCGAAACAGATGGGTAAATAAACTTCGGAGCTCTATGCGAGGGCCGCCTCTGACTCTTTGCCTCTAGTGACGCCTGAGCTGGCCAGCTCAGTGTGAGCGTGGCTGCGTGTCTCCATCGCATGGGTGAGAGAGCTGGTCTGCGGGAGGCCAAGAAGCACCGCCAGGGGTTCCTTAGCTAAAGGTTCCCCTTGGAACAAGCAGCAGCTACTCCATCAACACCCACACGGCGATAGCCCCACACTCGAGCAGGTGAATGCGAGAGGAGGCTGTGACCCCATGGGAAGCCTGTGCTGGAGCAGGGTTCTGACAGGGACCTGCACACCCATGGAGAGAAGAGCCCACACCAGAGCAGGTTTCCTGGTAGGCCTTGTGACCCTGTGAAGGGACCCATGCTGGAGCAGCAGCCTGTCCTTGAAGGACTGCACCCTGCAGAAGAGCGACCCACACTGCAGTAGTTTGGGGAGGGCTGTTGCCTATGGGATGGACTCATGTTGGAGAAGTTCATGGAGAACTATCTCCCGTGGCAGAGACCCCACTATGGAGCAGGGGAAGGACTCCTCTCCCTAACCAGTGGGAGAAAACAACATGTGATAAACTGGTCATAACCCCCATCCTGTCTCCCTGCGCCCCTAGGGGAGGAGGTAGAGCTGAGAAGGAGGGAGGGGTGGGGGAAGGTGTTTTTATAGTCTTACTTACTTCTCCTTATCCTGCTCTGGTTTTGTTAGTAATAAATTCAATTAATATCTCTAATTCCAGCCTGTTTTGCCTGAGACAGTATTTGGCGAGTGATATCTCCCAGTCCTTATCTCAACTCAGGAATCCTTCATTGTATTTTCTCTCCCCTGTCCAGCTGTGGAGGGGAACAATAGAACAGCTTTGGTGGGTACATCCACCCAAGGTCAACCCACTACTCAGGTTCTCACTATCAGCATGGGGTGCTACGACTAACACAGTTGAAGTCAGATTGAAACTCAGGATTAATTCCCATGTATAGGCAGTAAGTGATGCTAAAAAGGTAATTTTGCTCCTCGCTTCATCAAGTGCAAGATCATTTAACATGCAAATGTAACTGGAAGATTTCACTTGAACTTATCTCATCTGAAAAGCTGACAGCAGTTACTGCTTTTGCCAACATAGCTTCACCATTTAAGAGAATGCCTGACAATCTGATTTCCCCCCATTTATCCCTGACTTAAAAACCCCTAAGGGAAAGCCAGTTGAGCAGCCTGTAATGAACTACTCAAATTACTTAGGAGTTAATTGTCTCTAAGTTGAGTTAACAGTCGAATGATACAGCTGTGTTTTAGGCAGAATGCTACTTCAGCTGCCCCATGGCATTCCCTCGATTCAAGTACCACAAGTTTTCCTTACTCTGCTGGCTCCAGGCACAGCGCTTGCACCAAGCCTCACTGTGGCAGAGCAAAGCTTTATTTTCTAATCCATCTCTCAGTCAGCCTTCAGGAAAAGCCTGACTACCTCTGCCACACGTGTCACAGACAGTAATACCAAATTGTTCTGTGCCAGTTAAATTCAAGGAAAAAAACACAATTGCTTTGAGTGAAGTAACTGTAATTCCAGAATAAATGGAAGCAAGAGGAAAGATGTTTATCGTTTCTCCATCTCTGAAGAGCAAGGTAAGCAGAACCTTGAAGTTGCTGAATAACATATCTTATGACAATGCAAAGCTTAGTAAGTAGGCACTTAAACCACAGTGTGCAGCAGTCAGGAGACTCAGCTCGTGTGGTGAGAAGAGACAGCAATGAAACAAAAGAGCTCCTGACCCTCATCAAAAGCCAAATCTACACTAAGACAGATCTAGCTTCCCACATACAAACTCTGTCATTTCCTCAGTTTAAACTATAAGTCCATGCCATGGGGAACACTACTTTGGCAAATAAGAGTCAAGAACAATGTTTCCCAGCAGCTTGTTCCACTATGAATTAAACAAGAAAACATTCCCTACAGAGATGACAATACGAATCTGGAAGCGGCACTAAGTTACACAGATTCTTTTTACTGAGACCTCTGAAGATCTGAAACTAGGTACTTTTGCCATCTCCCTCTCAGTCTCAAGTCTAAAGGTTCACAAACTGTGAAAAGCAGGCACAGAAATGCTCATACCATTAAAAAAACAAAATAAATCTAGAAGACCAGATGCAATGTTTTTACAAGTAGTTTTCTCACACTCAAAGTGAGAAAAAGCCAGGTTTGGCATTCAGGAAAACTTTTACTACCAGTGAGGTTTGTGCTGGAGAAAGACCAAAGGTCTTACTACCTGATTTCCAAGACATCAGAACACACATGAAATAAAACCTGTCCCTACTGCAGAAGGCAGTATCAGTAACTAAACTTTCCATGCTGTAATCTCTATTTAGTTACAGCTGGTTTGTAATACTCAAAATGTTTCAAATATATCAGAACAGCATAGTGAGAAAAGAAATGTATCCAACTGAGAAGCAGGGTAGAGCATAATATACAATAATGACCAAAAATTAGATTGAACATGACCATGTGTTTAGACTCCACCTCCACACACTCAGAAATTCCATGTGATTTATCAAAGTACTCCTTACAGGTGGAGAGTATTAGCTGCATTGTTCATGGTAGCATATTTACACATGTGTTTCTCTGTTACATAAGGTTCCCACAGTATGTGAGGGAGGAAGTAGGATAAAATGAATATAACATGCATGAGAGTTAAAACCTTAAAATCCATATTCTTCTGAAGGAAAGGGAGAAAATTAGCTTTGTTTTGAGATAAACACATCTGAGATACAAAACCTGAGATACACTGCAGAGAGACAGTGGGAGCTTTTTGTCAACTTAGCCAGCCTGTCACAGCAAGGAGGTGACTTAACCTGTCAGAAGGTGCTTGGTAGACCTTGTTCCCCTTCCACTTTCATACTGCTAGCATCATCTCTACCTGGCCTTTCAAAAAAATCACATTCTCTCATAGGTGAGAAAACTGACAAAAGTTATAGACATGTCCAAGCACTAAGCTTTTCAGAAATAAAAGGTAGTTTAAATTCAAAATTAAATTAGTTTCTTCTAATGTTCCTACATTTGTAATGTTCCTACATTTATGTTCCAATATACTCAGATGTATTGCTGTCTTTTATCTTCCTTTAAGGCAATGCCAAACTGAAAATATGAGCTCTGGTTCACTCATAATTAATAATCAGATTAAAAACTCCTAATTAATATTTTTAACTCTCCATGCTTTATGCTTAGCATACCTAATTAGTTTGGTAACTTATACAAAGTTGCTCCATGAATGCTGAAGTTTTCCAGAGCTTCAGCCCTTCAATGCTTCCCTATAAAGGTCCTGGGTTCTGTTGGAAAGGCAGCATCACCTACCAGCAAGTTCTGTGGCAGAACTTGCCAACACTTCAGGGTTACTAGAGAACTACTCAACAAACAATGAAAGAAACGCCTCACTTCAAATCCTGTTCTCAATGATTGATGAAAGAGGTACCAGCATGTGACTTGCAACTCCATCTAACCAACCGGCCCATAAACTTCTGCTATTCCACAAGCAGTTCAAATAAATTCATAGAATCATTACAGAATACCCTGAGTTGGAAAGGAACCACAAGAATCATCAAGTCCAGCTCCCAGCCCTGCACAGGGCCAGCCCAAGAGTCACACCAAGTGTCTGAGAGCATTGTCCAAATGCTTCTTGAATTCTGTCAGGCTTCGTGCTGTGACCACTTCCCAGGGGAGCCTGTTCCAGTGCCCAAGCACCCTCTGGGTGAAGAACCTTTCCCTAATACCCAATCTAAGCTAAAATACATTGTTCAAGTGAATCACTTGTGCGACATTCAACCATGTAATGTGAAGCTACTCAATTCAACTGTTTCCAAAATACACAGAAAAACTAAGTTCTTACCATCAGCATCATATTGATCCGTTGTTTAAAAACTGCTGTCTTACCACATAAAAATGTTATTCCTCCCCTAAAAGAAATCTACTATCTTGAATCCTTTCTCCACACCAAAGATTTCTCACTGTTAGTTGTACGTTAAATAATCTTCGCATACCAATTGTGAACCATCAGCTTCTGCACAGCCAGTAGTGCATTATAACGAACTTGCTGGTCTTCGTGATGCATGTGGTTCATGACAAGCTGCTTTCCACCAAGCTGTTCAATCACTCTGAAAAAGAGGAGAGGAGCAAGTTTTTTGACATTACTTTCAATTCTGAGTAGCTATCCTATCCAACCACTTCACGTTCAAGGCACTGAGAGGTTACGTTTAAATTATATAATATTTATTTTATTAAAATTATTTATTTCCCAAGATACACATTTCACCTGACATGTTACAAATACAGATTATCTTCTGTAATAACTACTGATTTTTTTTAAAAAAGATTTTTTTAAGAATTCACAACATCAGAAAGTGTTTATACTGGACTCTTGTTTGCTACTTTGAAATAAATAATCAAGAAAAGAACCCTTCTCAGAAAGGGTTATTTACTTTATCCAGCTCTCTAAAAGGGTAGGCAGGATACAGCATTATCAATTATTAGGTAGGAGAGGCAGTGCTCTCTCTCCCATAAATGGATGATAACCAGGTCACTCCATTTCTTGCAAGATTAAAACCTCAATCTCTTCTGGCACTGTTTAATACAGAAAAATGCTTGTAATAACACTAACACCTATTAAATCACCCACTTCATACATATAATGCTTTTTGACATTCAAACTGTACTAGTCACAGCTATTCCTGCACAAGATGCAGAACTGGCTGTTAAGTTACCATTCCCAGAAAAAGGATATGCTTCAGCTGCATCTTTCACTACAAACTTCACCACCATAGTCAGCCATAGCTTTTTAACAGCTATACCAAATCCCCTATGAAATACTGATGAAACTTTGTATTGCATGTCATGAATATATTATTTTTTAATAAAAACAGTGGAAGGCAACACACTTAAAACCTGAAAAAGTATCACCATCCAGATGACTTTATGTGCAGCATTTCGGTCTGTCGTAAAACTAAATTTGGAGAGTATTTGCAAGGAATACATAAGCTGATTTACTCAGACTTCCCTAGTTTTTTTACAACAGTTCTCTCACAGGTCACTTGGTAGTTAAACATATTATCCTCTGAAGACACTATCATTTGCTTTAGGCTTAACCTGATGTAGTCCTGCCGTTCTAAGCTTGCATTAGCTATCTGCATGTAGTACTGCTCTTTTCGTGGCCAGATGAATGCATTGCTGCTGCACAACACAATGTATTTTTGCAAACTACAGAACAGGTATGAAGACATAACATGGAGACAAAAAAGAGAATTTTCAATTTCATTTTATAACTCAGTCAAAACCATCCTTAAGACCACAGGGAATATTATTTCCCAATAATATTAAAAACATTTGTTTCATAAAGCAGGAATGGATTCAGAAAAGTGCAATTGTTTCAAGCTGGAAAATCCTCGCCAAGAACTCAAGAAGTTATTAGTAATGTAACAGATTCAAAAAACCTTTATGCCTGCCTTATGCTGCCTTACATTTTTAATGAGTTAAATATAAAACCACTGCACACAAAGGCAAGAGTACGAAACAAAAATAATATTTTTTTCTTTATTATGGTACTGACTTAAACCACTGGATTTTCAGGAATTGAAAGGATGTGAAAAAGGCATTAAACTCAAAAGCTTCCTTATGTTAGAAGAATGCAAGAACCAAGATGAAAAGTTAAAAGCCTATAATCACAAATGGTAATAGGCTCTTTCAGATGACAATACATCACTGAAATTATGGCTGAGAACATGAAGAGTCGAAGAACAGCATTATCATTCTTGCATAATGCTGCCTGCAAGTACAACTCACTTCCCAGCCATGGGTTTTCAACCCAAAGGTCTAAACAGTGAGGAAGGTTCAAGTGAATCCTGTTCCTTCAAGTTCCAAATGTGTCCAAAACACCATATGTAGTTTTCACTCTCCTTAACTGCTGCTTATTTTAAAGCAGTAAGAGAGCCCAGGGGAACAGTTATGCGTGCACATCTTCCGCAGTGACTGCTCCCCATAACACCACTGCACTAAGCCAAAATAGTGACATTTCAAAACCAGGTTTTAACAAGACCCATTTAAAGGGAGAAAGAAGACACAGAAGATAAAAACAAATGAACACAAGTTAGACTGTTATAGCAGAAAACAAATATAAAATCCACACTATATATCTGAAAGCAGGCCAGGGTGAAAAAATGAATGCAAGTTTTTTTCTGAATCATGAGCTAAGGAAGAGAATGGCTCTAGGTGTCCATCTCTTACACATGTAAAACACAAAGCTCACATTCATAGCACTCAAGAAATTCAAAGTGTTGATAGCACGTAACAATAATCCTTGGGCCACATGGAAGCTGTGCTGGAGGCCTGCATTTATTTTTAGTGACAGGAAGCACCAGTGCCATACTTTATTTCTGCTGTTACACTCTCAGAAAATGCATCTTGGTAAGCCTCATAAGAAGCCCACAGTGCTATTGCCTCAACAATTTGGTCCACAATGTGTAATTTTAAAAGCAACTTAAAATTACTTAAGCTTTGGAGAACAGCCACGCAAAAACACAGTATTTAGTTTAACAAACATTTTCTTTTGTCTGACAAAGGGAAAGATTAGCCAGAACTGTAACTCTAGGTCTCCACTGTGCACAGCAGGTGAAGTCAGGATGATCCAATTAAGAGTTGACAATAAAGACTTCACGGAAACAAAAGTATTTAAGACACCTGAATTCTTCTACTCTTCTAAACCAAGGAACAGTATCCATTCTTGAAGTGAGTCATGCAATGAGAGTGTGAAATTTCAACCACGCATGGGAGCAGTACATGACTATATATCAAAAAATGTAAGAAATGGACTATTATGCTGGAACTGACACATAATCCACAGGTATTTTAAGTTTTTAGTTCCAAAATTGCTGAAGTCATATTTGGTAAGAATACACTGGGTTACAAATGAAAGTCTTTAAAAGAAAGAGATTGAGGCATTTCAGTTTGTTCATTGGAACAGAAAGCTAAATAAGCCAAGTCTATAAACAGAAAGCAGCTAAAGTATTAGAACTTGAGATAAGAATGTGGGTTAGAACAGTATCTAGGACACTTCTTATTTGCTGATGACCACTCATTTTGAAGGCCGGCACATTGCTGAATAGGCTTAACAGCCTGGGAGCTGAGTAGAGCTGTGGTCCCAACAGCTATACAGTTTCCGAGCTACAGACAGAAGGATATAGGTCCTGTTTATCCACTCTTCTGATTTCATAACTTTGGTCCAGCAACTGCATGGCCATACTAGCCCAAACATTCAGGTAGACGCATGCAAGCTGTTTAAAGATTATGGCAAACACGTAATAAAATGATTTCATACAAAGAGCAGCTCAAAGCAAGAACCATCAGTATTAGCCAGTCCTCCACCTTTGCCACTTGCAGGCAGCACTGTTAGTTTCCACCTTACTGAAGGATATCTTGCCTCTCCTCCAAATGCCACTTCAGCTCAAGCTGCTTACAAAACTGCAAGGGCTGTGAGTATTTCTGGAGTCAACAAATATGCCTAGCATATATATGGCCTGAAGTTTCAGTCTGTTGTCCATGATTCTACTACTGTCAAGACAGCAGTCTGCACAAGAAGTGTTCATGAAATTCCCAACAAGGCTAGAAGGCCGTTCTCATCTTATCTATTGAGCTGGTTTTAGCTGAGGTAGTTAATTTTCCTCTTTGTACTAAAAGCAGTGTTGATTTCATTATTGCTGAGCAGCATTTGCACTGCATCAAGGCCTTCTCTGCTCCTTACCCCACCAGCTAGGGGGGCTGGGGCTGCACAAGGACTTGGGACAGGACACAGCCATGGCAGCTGACCCCAGCTGACCAAAGGGATGTTCTATACCATAGGGCAACATGCTCAGCACATAAAACTGGGAGAAGGAGGAAGGGGGAACCATTCAAAGTGATGGTGTTTGTCTTTCCAAGTACCCTGATGCCTTAGGGGTTTTTAGCTTTTATATTTTCCAGATTCTTTACTGCAGTAGTGTGTGTGTTTCTAAACTCTATATAAAATGGCAGCCAGCTTTCCCATGTTAGTCAGACTAAACAATCCTCCTGGGCCTGTACAACCAAGGCCAAGCTACCGCTGCTCAGGTTCGAAAGGTATAAACAAAGTTATTCGAAGAGGGGCAGACCAGGGGATTGTTCCTTCATTTCTAAGGCTTGGGTTGGAAAATTAGTTTCTGATATGCTAATACACCAAACCTATATCTGTCTAAAGACTCATGACTTGTCATCCATTTTGGATCCATCTTGGGTGTAGTCTCTTGCAGAGGCTCCTGTGTGCCCAAGGTGTATCTTTTAGAGGCCTTTAATAAATACCTCCTTTATTCCCTTGCTCTGTCTAGTCTCTGTTTCAGGTAGCCTCCCAGGCATCAACTCACTATGCATGATGGAGCCCTGCTTTCCCTGGGATTGCTGAACACCTGCCTGCCTCTGGGAAGCAGTGAATTAATTCCCTGTTTTGCTTTACCTATTAAATCATCTTTATCTCAACCCACAAGTTTTCTCACTTTTACTTTTGTTTCTCTCTCCCATCCTGCTGTGGGGAGAGAGCAAGTGGCTGTATGGACTTGAGTTGCCAGCTGGGGTTAAACCATGACATCCATTAAACCCTGTGCAGAAACCAGGAACAGACCACTTCTTTGCTACAAAAATTAAGTTACGTGTCCCTCTGTGTGAGTGATGAGCCAGATTCCTGCAAAAAACAAAGGCTTCCTTCTGCTTCAGTGCTTTCACCTACCTTAGAGGTGCAATTACGCAGTAAATATCTTTGCTCACAGGTTTTTAAAGCAGGAAAATATAGCAATGTCTTTGTGTATTTCAACAGGAATTTGGGTTTACAACGAACATGAACGCTTCCACCCAAATGTGTATTTGTGTAGCCAAAACATGCTTAAATGGAAGAGTGACAACTGCATCTGTGCATCATTGAAATTACAATAGCAATTGTTTGTGGGAAAAAACTTCTCTGTAGTCTTAAGTCATAAAACAGTCTTTATCATCTTTATCATTGTTGGAATAGTCCATGTCTATCCTAAGTCCAATAATTACAGTCCAGTTAGTCATAACAGAGAGAAGAAATTCTATGTTGATTAAATTCTTGGTAGTTCTTCCAATTTCTTCCGGTGCCTGGCTTCTCCTTTAGTCTAAACATTGTATTCAATACTTACTTTAAACATTGGTTCCCTTCACCACTAAGAGACCCTGAAATATATTAAGTCAAAGATCTAGTTTGTGTTTTCTCATCTTCCCTGTGAATAAAACTTAAGCATAACCTGCAAACCCTTTGTAGCATATTTTAATATAAATAAGCAGAAAATGCCACAGGCACAGTACATACTCCAGCTACTTTCTAGAATAACAACATACTGGCATTTTCCTACCGTTTCCCACGGGGATAGTGTCGTACATATTCTCCCACATCATGAGCAGCTACAGCCAGCACCTGTGGATCATCAGAGACCTCCAGAAGTTTCGTCAGGATTCTAGGAAAGAATTTGAAACAATCATTAAGTCCCAGGTTTTGGGTTGGTTTTTATTTTTTTGTTTTGGTTTTCTTATTTGTTGAGAGTTTTTAATCAGTGATAACTTAAAATAACAAAGCCCATAAGCATAAAAATGCTTTACAAGTCACCCAAACAGTAAAGCTAGAACTTTTTCCAAACATGCAGTTGTACTTAACGAAACTGAGAACCTGGCCTAATTAACAGAATTATTTACAGTATTCACTGGAGTCAGTTTAGTGAGCTACATACATAAATACCTATAACCAAGGATTACAAAATCTCGCCTTTTTTTATACTTTGGCTTCAAGACCAACAGTTCTGAGATCTAGATAAGCTGCATTAAAAAGCAGTTCTGTCCTAACTCAAAGATTGAGAAGATGAAAGCTATACTACCTTGTAAATTACTCCAATGCCACATGTTATTTTCTTAGCATGCATAGAAACACAGAGCTGTAAGAAGCAGAAAACAGCTTCTAGACTCTTAATACTGTCTGCATTTTTTTAATTAAGTAGTTAAACCACCTTTAGTGGAAAACAGCTACAAGTAACACTGTTCTCTAGCCAGTACTGAGAAGGGGGGGAAATGACCCAGATTACGAAGGTTAGGCACAGTTGAAAAGGTTAAACATACAGATCACTAGAGAATTAGATTATTCTATACGTAATGAGATGACAAATGCGTTCTAACCAGAGTAAGTTAGAAACCATCTGAAATAGGTAGGTTAAAAATTCAACTGGAATTAAAAAAAAAGAACGCTCTGGTAAAATTAAATTACCACAGCCACTGCCTTCCTAGAGTCTAGAAAGTGACAGAAAAAGCAATTCTCAAATTAAAAGAACTCCTACTTTTGACAAGAAGAGGAAACAGAAACTTGAACCATAACACTAATCAGAAGACATCAAAGATCCATATAATGTTGTTGAACAAAATACAAGTCCACCATCGAAGTAGCCAATAATGGCAGAAGGTATGAAAACAATTATGTTCAACAGTAGTGTAGGAGTATTAGATTTAGAAAACTAATAAGCAGGCAGATATGGAAAAATAAAATTATATGGCTTAAAGCAAATAAGGATTGTCTGTCAAATGCCTTACAACGCAAAAAAGCGAAGTTCTGAGGTGAAAGAATTTCACCATTATGCTGTGGCAGAGGGTGGGTGGGTTTTTTGTGGGTTGGTTTGGTGTTGCGGTATTGAGTTTTTAGGGGTTGTTTTTGAGAGTTGGGGGTGTGTTAAAGGAACTACTGAAGATCACTGTCTTTGTAGCAGCACAAGAACAAGAAATTAAGTCCCAGAACCAGGAGAAATAAATACAGCAAAACACTGTAATCACCACAGGAAATACTAAGCCTCAACATCAACTTCATGCTGCAGTTGTCAGCATCTAAAATTTTTAAGTCTATAATCCTACATATTCAGCAATATGCCCTCAGGGAAGAATTTATCACACTTGTTTTGGTGAGGTATCAGGGCAGTCGAAATGCACACAAAGCTCAGGATCACCTTGCTCTTGCCACACCTTCTAACATCTCACATGCTCTACTTGACCTCCTGATTTCTGTTAGATCTGGCACTTATTAGCAAGCACTGAAAGAACACCATGTGTTATCAGTTAATGACTATGAACGTTAAACAACTAAGAGCCAGGCATCATTTCAGGGCATAGTTTCATACGCCAGCCAGCCAGTCCTTGACTGCAAAAGAAAATATGCCAGCCAGGTTCACTTCATCTAACAATCTATGTACTCCAAACACAGTCCCAACACAAAACAGACACATTGCAACATAACGCATTGAGTCAAATTTTTCATGGAACAGTACCACAACTTTGAACTCCCAAATATCCAAGACAGGAGTTCATTACTCAGATTAACATCACCACACAATACAAAACTAAGATTAAGATATAGTAAAAACATTTTTAATCAAATCAAACCTGCATGCAAGTTAAGCTAGAGATATTCCCTCTATCACCATTACATTTTGACCAGTAAAAGCAAATAAACAATTCTGCTTTTGAACAGAACAAACGATACATTCTAAAATAAGCAGGATGTTTTGACTTGCTTTCATTCTTGACACTACTTTGTGTTAAAATGTAAAACCTATACTAGATTCAGGTTCATTTAAACACAGAAAATATTAAAGAATCATGTGATTCAAGACTTGAAGACTTACTTGAGTAGTTCATAATTCTTCTCGTTTAGTCTTACAGCATTCTCCCGCCAAAACTTCTCAGACTTGTGGACAGGACTCCACTCCAGTCTTCCAGACTTGAGCTCAGAACTGTATTCATCAAAGGAGCTGCAGCATAAGACCTAAATCAGATATTGGCCAAGCTTCTACGAACACTGTGAACCATATGCCCAAGTCTGTCCCCAGGAAAGCTGGAGCTCAAATTGCTATGACATATGTGGAAGTCAGCGCTCTGCAGAGTATGAGAACTGTTCCCTGTCTCAACATTTTATAAATAAGAAAATGCATGAGAGGCAAGAAGAAAAAATTGTTTTGAAACGTACCCCTCTATCCACCCCAAAACACTATTCCCAGATTAAAAAAAAAAAAAAAAAAAAGGGAAA